>CM076572.1:1129915229-1130440478 GCA_034641835.2 Pinus albicaulis | reverse complement strand
CGTATGAGAACGCATTATTTATAACAGAGGATGACATAACTACTTTCCTACAATCTGTGCTGATAAAAGACACGTGAACAACCACGTCCAGAAATCTAGCATTATGGCTGCTGTGAAGATTAAATCTATGGAGGGTGGCCGTTGGATTCGGCTTATGGAGCAGTTCACAGGTGTTGATATGTCCCCTGAGATTTAGGAACGGCCACGCAAGTCTTCACGTGGTGAAAAACGGAGTTCTGTCACCGTAGGACTCTTAGGTTGACCATCGCTTGACTACATTTGACCACGGCCTTCTTTGGTGAATTCGACTGAGCCAATAGGACTCGGTCCATATCCATGTCATTTCCAACTTGCCCATGTGGCTTGAATTGCCTGAAGACACCTACAATATAGACTTTAACAAAATGGCTGCGGAAAGTTGAAGCAGCTGCGGAAAGTGACAAGATTCCGCAGCTCAATGAGAAAAAATCTAATTCAAACAGAAGACACAAAAAATAGTTAAAAACCACTTTAAATGCTCTTTTATGATTAATATGCAATGATGTTGATGACTTAGGAGGTCCAGGTGAATGGAAAAATTCTAGAAAGGTGTATAGGAAAGATGCAAGTTTGGGACTCAACAGTATCTTCGTGTCTTATTCCATGAATATAGCTACATCAATTTGTGTCAATTGTTGGGACACCAAGCACACCTGAAAAGGCTTATGGGTAATATAAATATGAAGAGCTATGTCTAATTTCTGTTGAAAATAAGGAAGGCTTTCAACATGTGTATGTGGATCCTCACAATTATATACTCTAAGGACATCTACAATGATCATATCCAGTACTTTTTATTTATCAATCTAGGGATGGAAGGAAATGGATTTGGTCAAGCTTGATGTCCATCATGGACCAAAGGTTGAACCAGAAAATATTGAGGAGCCTACTATCCCTATCAAGAAATATGGTCTTTGGCAACCCAAAATGAACCAAAATATGCTCGAAGAAGAGCTTATGAGTGGATTTTGTTTCAACAATCTTCTTATAGGGTGCCAAAATTCTCGTCTAAAGGAAGCGATCAACAACAACAACAAAAAACATTTTTTACCATGCTTGGTTGAGGGAAAACATTATCTAGAGTATGAAAATACCTAATGTTGAAAAATGTAGCAAGAAAATCTCAATTTGACTTTGCCTTGGTCAAATTAAGAAAAATTGGATATCCACATGAACGAAAAACTTAGAGGAAGTTAACTGAGGTGACATGGATCTTGTCACTAATTTAGCTTAGTAAATTTTAGTTAGAGGAGTTGGAATTCAGTTAAGCATGTGTGAATGCTAATTTGTAGCAATCAAGGTCAATTATTTCAATTTGTTTTCAGTTAAACTAGTATTAACTATTGGAGGAACTAGTGGAAGGCCAGTTGTGTAGTGGGACTTCAGTCTAACTCAATGATCATCCAGATAACTGATCAATCAACCCAAAATAGCTAGTGAATGCATAGAATTCAAGTTCCCCAACTATGGTGAAGATTCCAAGGCAGTGCACAATTATTATATACTAGATTGAGTGTACATGAATTGTATTGGTCAAGTGATCAACCCTAGGAAATTGCGCAAGCATTTTGGAGGAATTTCCTAAATAATAGGCGCCTAATTCCTCAGGAATTGCGCAAGGAAATAGGGGCTCAAGCAGAGGCAGAAATTGATGAAGTCTGGGTCAGAGCTTCTCAATGAGCAGAGAGATAGGTTATTCACTTGTAGGTTGTGCTAAGAGCGAGCAAGAAATTGCAATACATCTTTATTCGTCTGATTTAATGCAAGAAGGCATACGGGGTTTTTATCAATTTCTTTCCCCTGTAAAAATATTGTGTGCATGTGAGTTATTTCTCATTACATGTTTGTGATTGATGCTCTAAATTGTGAATCGAATTTTGCATAGCAGTAGAGTAGGATTGTGTCTTGCGATTTAGATTAAAATTTCATGAGTAGTTACAATTCTACACCTACAACTAGTATGGATGGCCATTTCCTTAGTAAAAATATAATTCTTTCACTTCTTACAAGTTTCAGTAATAGAATGTAGCTTGTTTTCATAGGTTAGGTATCTATGAAACCCATCATAGAGTGTCTGGTTATGATAGACCATCGAATACATGTGTCGTGTGTGCACTACATTGATGACATGAATGATTGGCTCATAAGGTTCCTATTGTGTAACCATTCATCGATGAAAGATACTTACCTGATGGGATAGAAGTGAAAACTAATATTTACAAAGGTAGAAATATTGGCATTGGAGATAATATTTTTTCCATAAAGAAGGGAAAAAAAATAGGCTCATGAGCACCATCAATATCTACTAGATGTGTTGCAATGAAATAAATAATGAATAAAAAATTTGTGGTCAATAAGATAGGGATCATCAAGATGTTGAATGATAAAATGCAAAGAAGGTTTGTAGTGCGAGTGATCTAGTCACATAAAAGACCCCATAAATTTGCGCTTTGGGACCCCCATGACTCAATAAGTCATCCAAAGTGAGAAGATTTGTTGCTAAGGTGACAATGGAAACAACTCTGAGTTGACCCAAAGTGACAGCTTGTGAGCCTTTCACAACTAGGGTGTCAGTTTGAGCATCAACAGGAGGCACAATTGCACAAGTGGCAACACATCGCATTTAGGGCACTTGGCAACAAATCTTTATGCATATTTTTCAGTTGAGGGAAACTTTCACATTTTCCAAGGCACAAATCACATGTTTTGAGGAATTTCAGATAACTTTTCACATTCCACTAACTTCATACATGAAGAGGAGCTCCCAACCTTTACGAATATTTTGAAGGATTTCATAGCATAGTCAAGGATAGTCATAGCATAAGAATGCCATATTAGTCAATAATATGGAAATTGCAATTCATATCATGCGTTGTAAAGGAGAAGGACATAAGTGAAGAGCGCTCCTTTAGAAACATCTAAAAGTTTGTTTATGTCCTATTTCCAAATAAGAGAAGATATCTTGTGACAAAAATCCAAAATTTCCAACAAAGGAAGAATAGGGTAAGGGTTTACTTTTTCTTTCACATGTTGAGAGATATTAATGTATTTTAAGGTGTGGTTTGTTGTTGAGTTCACATATTTGAAAACACAATTGCACAAGTGGAAACATATCACATTTGGGGCTCCTAGCTATGAGATTTTATGCATGTTTTCTATTGAGTTTATATTTCACATTCCAGAAGGCACAAATTAAATATTTGGATGTATCTTGGATGACTTATCACATTCCACTGGGTTCAAACATGAAGAGGAGCTACCATCATTTAAGAATTTTTTGGAGGGTTTCATGGCGTAGTCAACGGTGACATTTACAAAAGAATAATTTCGAAGTCACGAGGATGACAATTGGCATTCACATCACATGTGGCATAAAGGAGAGGAACATAGGTGAAGAGTACTCCATTTCGAAATATCTAGAACAACTTGTTTATGTCCTCTTTCCAACAAAGAGAAGATATATTGAGACAAAGGGTCCAAATTGTTGACAAAAGAGGACCATGTATTGGATCATATGGACTTTGGTTTCTCCTCATTAGCTAGACCATTATATGATCCATATTAATTATTATGTGGACTCTATCATACAAGTTTGTTTGTTGGAGTTTGTCGTAAAACGTTGTCAAACACTCTCAAAGGAAGAAACAAAGTTCAAGAAGGGATCTTGTGGTAAATTAGTATGAAAAATCCATCTTTGGATCGAAATGTTAATGGTAGAAGGGATATTTATATTTACCCTTGTTGAGACGGTCATGTATGCCCACTATGATAGGGTTGGCTAGCTAGAATAACAATGGTGAGTTTTGATGGCTAAGATATCCATGGTAATGGAAGCATTAGAGAATAGGATAGGGAATGAGTGATTTTGAGAAAGGAATCCATTGAAAATTTATGTTGTTTGAAATAAATAAACACGGTATGGAAGGTCTTGAGGCCTCTGTTGGAGGTTTATTCTCATAAAATAATTTGAATTCCGCTCTGGGGTCGGAACTTACGAATAATGAATAAATGGGGGGGTTTAATTCATGAAGAGGAATTGAGGAATTATTAAGATTCAATTTGCGAACGTTAATCCTAGGCTACTTTCCCGCCATGTTTGGTGCTCTACTCATCATTTGCAAGTAGTCTAGTGGTATTGGCAATAGGAGAAGGATGTTAAGTTATAGATTATTTTTTGAGCATAAATGAGATTAACACATAAACATGATCAATATCTAAAGTGTGGAACACGATGACCACTCATTTTAACACCAAGTGAAAACCCTGATATGTGCTCTGTTAGTAGTCTCTATGGATTTAGTTCTACATTCTAGCATGAAAGGGTTAGTTTACATTCTAGTCTCTATGGTTAATGGATTATGATTTGTGAGTGTAGGGGTTAAGGGATTATTGCTTTGGGGTTAAGGGGATAGGGAATTTAGTGGTTATAGGTTAAGGGCTTATGCATTGTGATAGTGGGGCCCCTAATCCCCTTATCACAACTATTGGGGGTTCCCCTATCAATTGCCCTCATTTATTCCTGTAGGTCCCTTATCCCTTATGCCATGAGGTCCTAAGGCCCCTTCTCATTCTCTAATGCTAGGATTATAGATCTTAATAAACCATGTTCGAACCTCTCACCTCTACCCATCCATGCTACCCTTATGTCCCCTTTCCCCATTCAATACACCAAAATATCCCCCTCCCCCATAGTCCATGAGAATTGAACATTTGGAGGCAGACATTTAAAAATTGCCTCTAAATTTTAATTCTAATGACTTTTGGGAAGGGAGTGGTCCAAAACTACCTAAAAAAATTACATTGTCGTGACTATTAAGGGTGGTTCGAGGATTATAAGTTAGCGGTTAGGGGTTAAGGGTTAGTAGCTTAGGTTTTAAGAGATCAAGGGGTTAAGGGATTCTGGCTTGGGGGTTAAAGGCATAGGGAATTTAGTGGTTATGGGTTAAGGGATTATGGGTTTTGATAATGGAGCCCCTAATACCCTTATCACAATTATGGGGGTTCCTCTATCAATTTCTCTCATTCCCTTCCCTCTAATCCCCCTAACCCCTATTCCATGAGGTCCTAAGGCCCCTTCTCATTCTTTAATGTTAGAATTATAGATCTCATTAAACCATGCTTGAACCTCTCTACCCATCCATGCCACCCTTATGTCCCCTTTCCCTGTTCATTACACAAAAATGTCTCCCTCCCCCAAATTCATGATAAATGAACATTTGGAGGAATTCATTTAACAATCACCTCTAAAATTTTAATTCTAATTACTTTTAGGTGGGTGGGGGGGTGAGGGCATGACAACTGGGGAGTGCCAAGGTGTACCAGGGAATGCCCATAAGTGCTAATACATGTTAAAAATTTCCAAGGCATGTTGGGCATGCCAAGACATGCTAAGTGCTAAGGTGTGTCAAGATGTTCCAGGTGCCAAGATGTGTCAACGCATGTCAGGGTGTTTCAAGGAAAAACAATGGAGAACTAGTTTCAAATGCATGGAAATGAATTAATATGAACGTGTGACAGGTAGTTTCAGTGAGTTCTAGGTGTGCTAAGGAGGGAGTGAAAAGGTATGTTAGGTAGTGCCAAGGAATGCTAGAGTGTCAGGGTGACATGCCAAGATGTGCCAAGTCTGAGGGTGTGTTAATGCATGCCAAGGAGTGTTAGGGAGTGCCAGGGAAACACAAGGGAGCATTAGGTCAAAATGCATGGAAAGGAATGAATAAGAGTGTGTGATAGGGAGTGTCAGGAAGTTCTAGGTGTGTTAAGGAGGGAGTGACAAGGTTATATGTTAGGCAATGCTAATGCATGCTAAAGTGCCATGGCATGTCAGGGAGTGCTAGGGTGTTATAGAGAGTGCCAAAGGATGCAAAGGAATGCAAGGGATGATAAAATGTGCCACATAGTGCCAAGAGATTGTTAGACATGCCAAGTGTTATGGCATGTTAAGATGTAAACTATGTTGCTTAGTAGTTTTATGGCCACAGTTGGACGTGAGCCTTGTCTTCATAACTTTTAAAGTTGGATGAGTTGAGATTGGACATGAGTAGTCTAATATGAGTTATAAGAAGTGATTACGTGAACAAGACATAGTCTAGTTGTAGTAATCATAAATTGGTCAAGTTTTTGTAATCAAGGTAGGATTTGGTTGTGTTCCCCAGTTTCAAAACAAGTAAGGGTAGTTGTGAGGGCATGGTAGTTATGTAGTGCTAAGTAATGAAAAGGTGTGTTAACACATGTCAAATAGTTTCAATGCATGTTGAGGAATGTTACCGAGTGCCAAGGAATCACAGGGGAGAACTAGTTCAAAATGCATGGAAATGAATGAATCATAGTGTATGTCAAGGAGTGTCAGCGAATTCCAAGTGTCGCAAGGACGAAGTGTGTTAGGAGAAGTTCATGGTAGGACTTATAGGAGGCAAGCCTATGGTTGCAATAAGGGGCTAGACAAAGAAGTTTCATACGAAGGGAGACTTTGGGCTGGGAAGAACATTATTCTTCCAGTGACTTGGTTGGGTTCCGAAGTCACAAAAAAAGTAATGCTATCTATGAGGGCATGACAACTTGGGAGTGCCATGGTGTGTTAGGGAATGCGAGGAAGTGCCAACACATGCTAGACAGTTCCAAGGCATGTTAGGCATGCCAATACATACCAATTTCTAAGGCATGATGCCAATATGTGCTAGATGCAAGGGTGTCACGCCAACGCATGCTAAGGAGTGTTAGGGAGTGCCAAGGAAACACAAGGGAGCACTAGTTTCAATTGCATGAATATGAATGAATTAGAGTGTTTGATAGGGAGTGTTAGAGAGTTCCAATGTGCTACGGAGGGAGTGACAAGGTATGTTAAGCAGTGAAAAGGCATGCTAGAGTGCTAGGGAAGCATGCCAAGATGTACCAAGTGCTAAGGTGTGCCAATGTGTGCTAAGGAGTGTTAGTGAGTGCTAGGGAAACTCAATCGAGCACTAGGTCAAAATGCATGGAAATGAATGAATAAGAGTATGTGACAGGGAGTGTCAGCGAGTCCCAAGTGTGCTAAGGAGGGAGTGACATGGTATTTTAGGCAATGCTAAGGCATGCTATAGTGTCAAGGAAGCATGCGGCCAAGATGTGATAGGTGTCAGGGTTTGCAAAATGCACTAGGAAGTGTTAGGGAGTGTCAGGGAAACACAAGGGAGAAGTAGGTAAAATCAATGCATGGAAATGAATAAATAAGATTTTGTGACAGGAAGTGTCTGTGAGTTTCGTGTGTACTAAGGAGGGATTGACAAGGTATTCTAGGAAATGTTGAGGCATGCTATAGGTCAGGGAAACATGCCAATATGTGTCAGGTGCCATGGTGTGCCAATGCATACCAGGGAGTGTTTGGGAGTGCCAGGGAAAAACAAGGGAGCACTAGTCTCAAAAGCATGGAAATGAATGAATAAGAGTGTGTGACAGGGAGTGTCAGTGAGTTCTATGTGTGCTAAGGAGGGAGTGACAAGGTATGATAGGTAGTGCTGAGGAATGCTAGAGCGCCAGTGTGACATGCCAAGACGTGCCAAGTTCCAGGGTGTGTCAATGTGTGTCGGGGAGTGCCATGGAAAAACAAGGGACAACTAGTTCAAAATGCATGGAAATGAACGAATAAGAGTGTGTGATAGGGAGTGTCAATGAGTTTCATGTGTGTTAAGGAGGGAGTAACAAATTTATAAGCTAGGAAATGCCAAGGCATGCTAGAGCGCCAGGGCATGTCAAGTGGTGGTAGTGTGTGCTAGGGAGTGCCAAAGCATGCCAAGGAATGCAGGGGATGCTAACATGTACCACATAATGCCAAGTCATTCTAAGACATGCCAAGTGATATGGAATGCCAAGATGTAAATTGTGTTTCTTAGTTGTTTTACTACCACGGTTGGATGTGAGTCTTGTCTTGGTAACTTGTTAAGTGGGATGAGTTGAGATTGGACATGAGTAGCATAAGATGAGTTATAGGTAGTTCTTAGGTGAACAAAGCATATTTTCAATTTCTACGACACATGAGAATTTGGGTTTGGTCTTAGAATATTTGATGCAAACACACTCAAGTGCCACAACACATCTAATTTAATGCACAACAGAATCTACACAAATCAAGGAATCAATTATTGCACATGATAATTTTACCTTTTTCAAACCCTTCTTCATTTTATCACAAACTATAATAAAACAAGCTAGAGCTCTTGTACCAAGGATCGTGACCCTTTATAATCACACTGATACAAGCAATACAACTAGGGCTTGGTGTTAGTCTTTTGACAACCAATCTATCCTAAACAAGACAACGCTTGGCCTAGTTGCTGATGGTGGCCACACACAACCCTTTCAGTCCATGTGTCCTGAACACGTATGGTAGGTCTTCTTGCCTCCCATTATGCAACTCTTCAATTTTCCGCTATCAACGAGCTCAACTCCTTTAGGTTACTAAACTCAGTTAAAAAAACTCCACCCTCTACATGCCTCCTTTTTCCTTCAAGGCAAACAACAATTAGGGTCTTCGATCAACTGTGTTACCCACCACTTCGTGGGTGATATCCCTAGGAGAAATTTTTCTCCATAATGGACCTCAGCCAGCATCCAATAGCCCCTTGCAACCCTCAACTAACCCATTATTCCATTTCTATGCCCCCTGAGCCAACCATGTGGTCCCTCACCCATCTGTATTGGTCGTATGTTTGAAGGTGGGCCTTCCAAAACATTAGGAGAATTTTGAGGTCTAAAATGGGCCTCCTAAGAAAAATGTACAACCAAAATAAACTTTATAAGAACCAATAGGATTCAAGATGATGATGTCATCCATAATGGATGATTCACCATTTTTGGAGTAAAAAAGTAAAAATATTAAAAAATAATAAAATACTGCATTTTAAACTTATCTCCAAAATTTTACTCAGCCAATGGAGTACTGTTGGATGCTAAATTTAATTCTCCATCCAAGGAGTACCCATGTTGCATACTTGATGAACTTTTCTACACGAAAATGAGAATACATAAAAAATTTGATTGTAACTACGTTTTTTATGTATTTCATTTTTCGTGTAGTAGGACCCATCGAAAGTATGAAACATGGGTACTCCTTGGATGAGGAATTAAATTCCGCATCCAACGAGTACTCCCGCTCGAAATTTGGAGTAAAAACTTGGGAGATAAGTTGAAAATATGAATTGAAAAAGTAGTTTTTTCATTTTTCCCTCTAAAATTTGATGATGTCATCAAATCTTATTTGATTTTTTCCACTATTATTTTATAATTTCTTTAGGAGGCCCATTTTAGACCTCAAAATTCCCCTAATGCTAAAGATATGTCTTGTCATTTGGTAATTGAGTATTGGTTTTGCTTATCATGAACACTTTTGGACATGGATTGATGGGGGGATTTGAACAAAAGAGTGGACTTGGTTTGTTCTTATGTCCCCTTGACTTCTTTTTGATGTTACCTTTGTGCTTTATTCTAGTGGGATATCCTTTACTAACCATTTGGTTTTAGGATGGTTCTCATTGAGAAACCCCAACTTTGGTTGCATGGTTATGCTCCCATATCCACCTATATTACCCCTATTTTCATTCACCATAACCCCATTCATCATATCTCCCACCTAGGTCCACATTCCCCCACTCAGTCCACATGGGGTTAGCCTCCCCTCTCACATGCCCCCACCTTAGGTCAGGCCTGGAATGATGCCTTGACATTTGAAGCAACTATAAAATAAAAGAAAAAGAAAAATGACCTCATTCAATAGGAAAATGTACCACAAAATGCAAAATATGGTCGAAACAAAAATATTTAGCACATGACAAAAAGCCAATACATGTGTTGTAACTCTATCCCATGGCCATCACCTTAGTTCCATAGGTCCTAGATGAGTCTCCTTTATCATTCAGGAACCCATGACTGTCCCAACCCCTAGAGGGATATGAACCACCCTACCAAAACCAGGGTATTTACTACTACATCTGACACAACATGCTCTTTTCCTTTGAGCCTTGAGCAGTTTACTAAAGAAAAATCATAAAAGGAAAAAGGCATATAAAGAAGGGTGGAAAATCAAGGCTGAGATACCTCATGTACCACGATTTCTCCCTCCTACACATCATGTACCCAGGTTTGGGCTTCCCTTTTCTTGGCTACCCCCATGCCCCAATATGTGGCCCAAGATGCCCTTATCATTCTCTACTCCATTTCACATATTGATCACATGCCACCACCATCTGAGGGATGGATCTTGGACATACTATCCCCTCTAAAGGTTGAAACCACCTAATAAGGTGCTTAGCTAACCCCCTTTTGAGCCTAGAGACATTAGCACATCCCAAAGCCCACTATGGAAGGGAAAGCCACTATGAAGTGTCCACTTTTTGTATATGATTTTTCAGCTCTTTTACTCAGTTACTATAATGACTTG
This sequence comes from Pinus albicaulis, assembly GCA_034641835.2. Classification (NCBI taxonomy): domain Eukaryota; kingdom Viridiplantae; phylum Streptophyta; class Pinopsida; order Pinales; family Pinaceae; genus Pinus; species Pinus albicaulis. Next base: position 1,130,430,031 of record CM076572.1, on the reverse strand, counting down.
TACTAGAGGGCTAGGGGACACATTGGATCTTATACAAGATTGCAGGTGGTGTCCATTTTGGGTTTGGTCTCCCTATACGGGGTCCTAAACCTCCATAGGGATACAATGGCACATGTAGGTTGTGTTTTGAGGTCCATGGACCTCCACAACATTAGAAAACACTCCATGGATCCCTTCGGATGTTCAAAGATTGCTAGAGATCCACACTTGGATGAAGAAGATGCACTATGCCCATCTGACCCCACATGTGCACCACACACTTGGAGGGTTCCCCAGGGATTTTACAATGGCACGAAAACATTTAGTCCAAAATCTAATCCTTCACATAGCATCTACAAGCATCTTCGACTCATTTGGAGACCCATGAGGTCATTTCTGTGCCCCCACATCCATAGGGAGCACCACAGGTTTATTGTTTGGAAAACAAGGGGCGATCCCCTTGTTGAGCACTTTTGATGGGTCCCATGCATCATTATGGCACTCATGGACCCCAGTATGCCTCCTAGAATGCCCTATAACATCATTTCACCTCTTAGGAGGCTTATTATTCCATGTACAAGCTAGTTTGGTGTGCTTGTCACCAAAAGTTATGTTTACTTGCACATTATTTTATGTTTAGGGGCTAATGTAGGCCCATAGGTTAATTCGAAATACTAATCATTGTATCAATAGGATTTAGTTGGATTCATTTGTATCATCACTTGACTTGTGATCTCTCTATCTTTAGAGAACTTCATATTTTTCTTTAGAGGACTATTTTGGATGATGAATGAATTTTGATGTATGGATTTGGGCTATTTTTATCTTGGAAAAATATAAATTACTCCTCGTATAATCTTTCTAACCATTTGTAGATGACTGAAATAGGGTCACAAATCATCCACTAACATTCCATTGACTAATTGTTTATAGGTTGCTTCATATCTCTGTCTAAAACTCTATGGAAAATCCACCTAAATCAACTCCTCTTCATGTCAATCCATTCCTCATATGACACATTTCTTCTGCTCATTCTTCTACTCATGCTCTACCTTCCTTTGTATTTTCTATCTATGCACATACTTCTGCAAACCATCTTACAAATATGTGGTATATATTGTAGAGATAAACCTCTCTCTAAGCGTCACGACCCCTCTTCTTCTACATAGATTTGTCAAAGTCTTGAGGGCATACCATATGGATTGAACACGCTAGGAAACCTCCCTAACTAGGGCATTATACTTCTATTCTAATTTCTTTAGAACAAACTCTATCCACCAATAGAAAAAACAACAACTCTTGCCTCCATAAGAGACTCATCCTATCTCATATGGATCCATATATTCTGGGCATTTCTTTGACTGAATCTTGACCTGAACTTTAGATCTCTACGACCCTCAAACTATGGTTACCTCAATCAATAGTAAACATGCAGTTACTTCTACTATAGCCCTAAATTATACTGCAAAACCTCCTCCATTTGTGTTTGTATTTATCACAGACCTTGCATCCTACTAACCACCACAAGATAGGGTCTCGAGCCTCTCTATTATTTCAAAATATGATGTGGCCTTCAGATAGAAACACCACTAAAATCACATGCACAAATTCTCATGAGTTGCCTCTCTTGAGCTCGATATTCCATAAGAGAACCAATAGTGTGCCATCCTACTTCCTATCTCGAACTCATTAAGGTATGTGACATTATGTTGAACCCTCACATGATGATCTTGTTGTTGGTGGATGATCATGGCCTCCCTTTAGCAACCCTTACTCAACCCTCTAACTCGACCTACTTTAGGACTACATCTCTTATGGCCTCCTTGACCAAATGAGATCCTTATCACTTGATTTTCTTGCCTTCATACTAAGGCCTCCTTAAATATATTTTCCTAGCTTGGCCTCTTAAGAACCCTCTAGAACTTACGATATTTATCCACTTAGACCTTAGGAAATATTATTTTTCCCTTTTAATTTCTTTTAGATTTTAAACTCCATCTTGGGTCCAAAACCCCTTCTCTTGGGTTATTTTCCCATAAAAAATTTTGTCACCAAACTCACACAAATCCATCTCACTAGGCTTGTGGAGTACCTCCCAAGCTACACAATTCAACAACATAGTCTAGTTGTAGTATTCGTAACTTGGTTAAGCTCTTGTAGTCAAGTGAGGACATGGTTGGGTTCCCAAGTTGCAAATTAAGTAAGGTTAATTGTGAGGGCATGATAGCTGGGCAGGGTTAGGGCATGCCAAGGAATTAAAAGGTGTGCTAACACATGCTAGAAAATGTCAATGTATCCTTAGGAGTGTTAAGGAGTGTTAAGGAGTGTTGAGGCATCACAAGGGAGAACTAAGTCAAAATGCATGGAAATGAACAAATAAGAGTGTGTGCCAGGGAGTGTCAGTGAATTCAAGTGTGCCAAGGATGAAGTGTGTTAGAATAATTTCATAATATGATTTAGAAGAGGAAAGACTATGATTGCGAAAAGGGGCTCGACAAAGAAGTTTTAGACAAAGGGAGACTTTTTCCTGGGCACAACACTATTTTGCCTTTATCTATTATTTTTATATGATGTGGCACACTTTGGTCGGATGATCATGTTTTAAACTATTTTATACAATTGCATATTGTACATTGTTATGTATAAGTTTTGGTGCACTTGGCTTGTGCCAAATTATATCTTGTGTGTCTTGTGTATCTTATGGTTCTTGCAAACTCTCAATTAATGCTCTATTGTTTATATGAACAGGACATACATGTGAAATATTGCCTATGTAAGCTATGTTGCTTAGTTTTTTTATGGCCATGGCTAGATGTGATCCTTGTCTTGGTAAGTTCTTAAGTGGGACAATTTCAACTTGGACATGAGTGGCCTAAGTTTAGGTATAGGAAGTTCTATGTGAACAAGGCACAACCTACTCGTAGTAGGTGCAATCGGTCAAATTGTTGCAGCTGAAGCGGGACAATGTCACATGAACTGTAGTAGCTAAGGACTTGATTGGGTTCCCAAGTCGTGAAAAAATGCAAGGCTAGTTGTGAGGGCATGAGTGCCAAGGCATGCTAAGGAATGATAACATGTGCCAGATAGTTTGAAGGCATATCAAATGTGCTAATATGTGTCAATCACTAAGGCATGGCAACATGTGAAAGGGTGTGACAATACATGCCAGGGAATATCAAGGCAACAAAAAGGATAAACAAGTTAAACTACAAGGAAATTAACACATCATAGGGTTAATAAGTTATCAATTTACCTTTTCCAGGATGGGCATCCTAGGCACACCAAAACTAGGTGGAAATGGGTTCCAAGTGCTAAGTGTTAGTGCATTCTTAGTTCCAAATCATCCTCTATTACTTCTCATCTACTTTCTAATAATTGATCTCAAAAATATTTAATATTAAACCATGCCAAAGCATACCAAGGCATCTTAATGAATGTTAGACATGCTAATACTTTCCAAGCGCCAACACGTGCCAAGTGCCAATATGTGTCAGGGAGTGATACACATGTTATGAAGTGGAAGGGCATGTCGAAGAGTACTAAGGTGTGACAGAGTGTGCTAATGCATGCTGAGGAATGTTAGGGAGTACTAGGGAAACACAAGGGAGCACTAGGTCAAAATTCATGGAAGTGAATAAATATGAGGGTCTGCTAGGGAGTGTCAACGAGTGCTAGCTAGCATGCCAAGGAGGGAGTGACAAGGTATTTTAAGCACTAGTAAGGCTCATTGGGGAATATCAGGGCATGTCAAGAAATTCCAGAGTGTGTTAGGGAGTTCGAGTGTGTGTTAACATGTTCCAAATAGTGCCAAGACAGGCAAGATGCGAAGGCATGCTAGGATCTGTAGGGTGTCAGGGTATGCCAATATGTGTCAAGGAGAATAAAGGAAAGAAAAAAACCAAGCTAAAATGCAAATAAATGAACACATAAGAGGGTTAATAAGTCAAGACTTTATATTTTTTTCAAAAGGGGCATGCTAGGCACACTAATAATAGGTTCCATTACATGCCAAGTTCCAATGTGTGCCAAGTGCTCATGTATGTTAATGCATGCCAAAGTGTTCTAGGGCATTCTAGGGACTTCAAGGCATACCAACACATGTTAGCAAAGTGTTATGATATGATAGGGCTTTCCAACATGTGCTTGGGTGTCCTAGTCATGGAAATATGTTCTAGGTACAAAGATGTTCTAAGACATGTGAGGTGACAATGAATGTTAGTGTGTGACAAAGCATATTAATATGTGCCAAGAGTGTTGAGGAGTGCTAGATTTCTCTCATTAATCAAATTTACAAATCTTGATTATGTATTAAATATTTTAGTTTCTACATACACTATTGGAACTTTTCCTAAAGGGAATTTGTTAGATAATAAACCTAATAGAGATGAATCATGTATTGACTCATAGGAAAACTATATTCTCATTACTTAAGGGAAATGATATGCACTAATTACTTCTTAACAAATTGACTGACTCTAACACTATATCGCCTTAGACACATAAGGAAAATACTCCACAACAATGGTCTTAAATCATTATCTTTTGACAAAAAATATAGTAACATGCATATAACATCGTCAAAAAATAATTGGAATGATCAACGATGACGAACATTTTTTGACCATCACCAAAAGTAACAAAAAAGAGCATTGGTGAGGGTCAATAAAAGATCGTCACTAGAAGTGTCACCAAAGAGAGAATTAGTGACGTGCCTTTAACAACCCTCGCCAAAAGTGTCACTGAAAATGGCTTTGGTGACAAACCTTAAAGGACCGTCACTGTATGCACTTACAATTACGCTTTTTTAAGGACCGTCACCATATGTGACATTGGTGACTGGCCTTAAAGGTCCGTCACAGGCACGACCCTCACCAATTTCTTTTTTTTTTTAGTGTGTATAAGGATCAGTTGCAAGAAAAGAAACGGGAAAAAAAAAAACAAAGAATACACAGTTCTTGATGAGATCACAGAAAAATTAAAGGTTCCTGAAAATAATAATAATAAACAGACACACAAAAAAACCACCACCACAATAGCAACAGGCACCTCAAACACCTGAAAGTGGTGTCAGACGATCTACCAAGATAAGTAGACCCCCTGAACAATACTCTCCTTCATTATATTATGTATTGTTGATTGGTTCTGGTGAACCAGAATGTTATGAAGAAGCAATGTAGGTAGAAACCAAGAAGAAGTGGGAGCTATCCATGAAAGAAGAGATGGAATCCTTGGTACATAACCAGACTTGGGACTTAATCAGGTTGCCTGCAGGTAAAACAACATTATAAAATAAATGGGTTTACGGGTATAAAGCTAGACTTGTGGTGAAGGGGTTTGCACAGAAGAAAGGTATTGAATTTGATAAAATATTTTCTCCTATTGTTAAAATGACTTCAATCAGAACTATTTTAAGTCCTGTAATAGCATAAGATTTTCATCTTGAACAGTTAGATGTAAATACAACCTTTCTCCATGGAGATTTGGAGGAAGAGATCTATATTCAACAACCACAAGGATACGAGGTCAAAGGGAAGTAAAAATTAGTGTGCAGGTTGAAGAAGATCATGTATGGCTTAAAACAAGCTCCAAGGCAGTGGTATCTAAAGTTTGACATGTTTATGTCTGAACAAGGTTATACTAGATGTCACTCAGATCATTGTGTTTATCTAAAAAATCAAAATGATGGCAACTTTACTATATTGTTATTGTATGTAGGTGACAGGCTTGTTGCAGGGTCTAACATGCGAGAAATAAATGTACTCAAAGGAAAATTGGCAAATTCATTTGCAATAAAGGATTTAGGAGCTGCAAAACAAATCCTTGGTATGAGAATAACTAGAGACACGACAAATAACAAATTAACATTGCCTCAGAATGAGTACATACAAAAGGTGTTGGAAAGATTTAATATGCAGAATGCAAAACCAGTTAGTAAACATTTGGCTAGCCATTTCAAACTTAGTAAGGAGATGGGCCCCAAGACCCAAGAAGAAATGGATTATATGTCTAAAGCTCCATATGCATCAACAATTGGAAGCTTAATGTATGAAATGGTCTGCACAAGGCCTAATATTGCACATGTAGTGGGAGTTGTAAGTAGGTACAACAAAAATCCAGGAAAATAACATTGGATGGTAGTAAAATGGATTCTCAGGTATCTAAGAGGTACCAAAAATTAAGCATTATCCTTTGGTGGTTCAAACATTTCTCTATAGGGATATGTTGATGCAGATATGGCATGTGATAGAGATAACAGGAGGAGCACTACAGGGTATGTATTTACTGTAGGTGGAACAACTGTCAGTTGGGTTTCAAAAATGCAAAGTGTTGTTCCACTTTCAACAACTGAAGCAAAATATGTTGATGCTACAGAGGTTATTAAAGAAATGATTTGGTTACAAAGGTTTATGGATCAATTGGGTAAGAAGGAAGAGATGGGTAGGCTATACAGTGACATCCAGAGTGCCATTCATCTTGCAAAGAACTCAACATTTCATTCCAAGACTAAACACATGCAGCTCAAGTACCATTTCATACAGTCAGTGTTGGAAGATGGATAGTTGAAGCTGGAAAAGTTACACACTAGCTAGAATCCTACAAATATGTTAACAAAATTTGTAACTAGGGAGAAACTGAGGTTCTGCTAAGTTTCAATTCATCTTCAAGTATAATGATGAAGATGAGAAAAAACCAGGTCCAAAGTGCAGTCATTTTCCAACAAATGAAGCAGCAGTGGAGTTGCTACAATCAGTCTCCAAGTAGGAGATTGTTGGGCGTGGAGCTTGATTACCATCCTAATTTAGAGGTATTTGTTTCAGCCGGATGTATACCCCAGGAAGAGTGCACACCCCTCCACGTAAGGAGGTGAGGGGAGGACTTGTCCCCCTCGCGGGGGTTCGAGAGGGCCCATCCCCCTCGCCTGGGGGGTCCGGGGGTAGCGCCCGCGAAGCTAAAAACAAATGTAAAATTTCCTTGTAAAATATTGTAATTTCGTAGTCAATCTGGGTCGTTCATTAGGCGGATGATCTTGCGGTAGAAGTTATGTTTAATTTAGGGTTTTTTTCCCTAGAAAGAAACCCCTTGGTTTACATGAGGGAATTTATATTGTGATTGTGCGTTGAGAGTGTATTCTGAGTGAGAAAGAGAAAGGGGGACTGTATGAGAGAGTAGAAGATATTACAACGGATCTATTGTAGGTTGTGTCTCTTCATTTTGTTGGATAATAGAAAGGAAGGACTGGTTGTTTCTCCATGGACATAACCCAAGTTGGGTGAACCACATTAATATGTGTCTCTCTTTTTTTATATGTTTTTTAGTGTTTATATTTCTACATATTTTTATGTGTTCCATTGTTATGTAATATATAATTTTCTAGCAAGCAGAAGCAAAGGATTAAAGTCAAGAAGGAGGAAGAGGAGGATGCAACTCTAGAATCAAAGGGACAACAAGGGTAGCAAAGACAAAAGAAAAGGACATCTCGAAAGTCAGATGCTTCAGATGTGGTGAAATGAGACATTTCACCATGCAATGCCCTCTGAAGAAGAAGGGAAAAGAAGAGAAGCCCAACTCGAAGGCTGCTCCAACACATGCTGATGAAGAGAATGACGATCACTATGCCATGAGTGCTCATGCACCTCTAGAGAAGAGGTGGGGAGATATGGGTTTGTAGTTGGAGCTACTTAGAGAAAAAAAGGGCAGGATCCTTGAGGTGCCCAAAATATTGGATCACATACGGCTATGGGATCCATTAATGACAGTAGCAAAGTGACGGGAGTCAATTGGTGTGAGGGATGATGGAGAGAGAGTGGTTGGGCTAGAGTGCCAAAGTTTGAAGCACCGCAATGGAGTGTTGCAGCAGTGCGGGAGGCATAGAATAGATACAACAACAATGCAGTAGCATCAGAGGATCAGTGCATATTAGCAATAGAGGAAGCTTCAACATCGAGGTGCATCCAGACTAACTAGTATGTCAGGATTTGGGATGTATTTCAGTTTCTTAACTCTCAACAACCGACTTGTAGTGCAACAGTTAGCAGTGGCAGTGCTATGGGAAAAATAATGCAGCATATTGAGAAGGAGTTGCAATACATATGCAACAGTGACAGTGGCAGTGTCATGGGTAGCAGTACAGATTGCAGCAGCGCAGTGTATGAGGGGCAGTAGGTTGAGCATCAAAAACGCATAGGACCGATGTCGTGGATCAGGGTGATGCTTCTGGTGAGAAGTATTGTTAGAGAACATTCCTCGCTAAGAGGGAGAGTTGATTTTTGGGTAGCATCGGATGTGATCTAGCTCCAAAATTTTGCGGAGGAGCTAGAACACATGAGATCTCCAAGACCTAGAAATTGTTTGGATAAATTCCACCCGGAGTGCATTTTATTCAAATAATCAATTATTTTTAATGGATCCTAAGTTAAAACTTATGAAATTAAAATAATTAAAGTGAATTAATGTAAATGTGGGTGAGAAGCTTCTAAGTGACGAGGATCAAGTATGTTTTAATCTTAGTCTTTGATTAAATATTTGACCATGGTCATTGATCTCTCAACAGAAAAAGTATAAAGGAAGGCTTGAGGGTCAGTTGGAGAATACACACGAAGAGCAGCACTTGAGCTAAGTCAAAATTCTGGGGCGCATTTTGCTAAGAATTTCAAAGTGAGCTTATAGTGCAAAGAGAGGCAGTTCAGAAGTGGGACTTTTGTCCAAGGCCGAGAATACATTGCAGAGAGGCAACGCAGCACCACGAAGAGACATTGCAACACCTGGGAGGGTGTTGCAGAGCCTAAGAGAGGTGGCGCAGTCACTGAAGAGGCGACGCTGGGATTTTTGTGAGGCAGATCGGGCATCAATTCAGCAGTTCGATTTCTAAGCCAGGAAGGCTCATGAGGAGGGTGACGCAATCTCAACGCAGAGCTAGGAGAAACTGTTGTTGTGCAACACTGGGGACAATGCAGTAACCCGTGGCACTTGATCATTCTGTTGCTGGATCAGCCAAAATATCTGTCTCCAGATAGAAGTACTTCTACCATTATTTTTTCTCTGTTGGGTGAGCCGGATTTGGCACCCTAGTTGTATTTAGAAATCTTCTAAATAATAAAACCCTCATATCTATTGCACTGGTTTTACTGCATTGGGTTTTTCCGAGGACGTTTAGTCCAAAAATAAGTGTGTCATTTGTGTGATTGTCTCATCTTATTTTTCAGTTTTTGATCTGTATATTGGTGTAGGCTGCAATGTATTTGCATTAATGTTTACCGAATAATTCTGCAAGTAACTTGTTAATTGAAGAACACAAGTAGGAAATATAAATCAGTTAACTGTCGTACGATTTCTGGTTGTTAGATTCAGAAATGTTCACAGGTGTGCCATCTTTTTATGATATCTATGGTGCTTACAAAGATTTAAATTTTGAAATATATACTCTATACTTGTATTTTAATTCTAATTTACATACTAAAATTATTGATAATGTATGTATCATTTACCTCAAATCTAAATAAATGTTTTTGATAGCTAAATTTTATCATCTCTCATAATGTAAATTTTCATTTTCATTTTACATTTTTAAAATCTATTTTAAATTACAATTTTAACTCTATAAATTTAAAAAATATTTTAAATAATAATTATAATTTTGTAATTTTTAAAATTAACTAGAGCATATAATAATAATAATAATAAATTTTTTAAAAAAATTATTAGGTCGAAAGGCGTTTTCTCTACGGGCTTGGGGTGAGCAGACACTATTCACCCCACCCAATCAGAAGTTTTTATTTTCATCCTCCTCCTTCTAATAAGAAATTTACATGTGGCCAATCGAGTCATGAACATTTTTTGAACATTCGCCACTGCATACGTCAATTATTCGCAACATTTTCCACTTCATATGCCAAACATCCACCACTACATACACCAACAACATCTGCCACTGCATTGTACGTCATTTTTTGGGCCCTAGTGTTCACGTCTACCATATTGTTCACATCTACATTTTTTGCAGCATCTCTCCAATTGTTGTTGTCTCATACACTCTAAGTAGTTCCGACAATCAAACAATCTCTCCGGGTCACAGGAATGTTGCAAGGCCATCTCATTCCATTCATGGAACTGTCCAACCTACTCACCTTGAAGGGCCTCACTGTTTCCTATATAATGACTATGGGAATCAACAAACGACTATAGCCTCAGGTCCAAAAATTGAATATGAACATCTGATTGGTGTCTATGCCCATGTCTCCCATGGAAGGGGTGCCCCTAGGAATCGACAACTGGGACAATGTTCCCTTTCATCTTGCCAACATACTCGTGGCTACTTCGCACAAGCTGGTCGGGTTGTTCGAACAATGGTTGGAGAAACAATTGTACAATACGAATAACAAAAATAAGATTACCAAAGCTCATCATTCCTCTCCAGTTTGCATTGTCTATGACATTTTTATGGAATGGGTACACAGTTACGGGGCCAAGTTCAGGATCACCACCATGGTCTTCCACATGTCCGGGGCATCCAGTATGTCTGTCACACACTCCTTGAGAGCGGGTGGATGTTGCAGGGATATATTATTGCACCTCCTCTCCATATATATTGTCATCCATGGCCATCAACACTGGGAATACCCCAGCATAAGAGGCAGAGCAAGGAGATGGATAAAATGAACCATTTAAACTTCAACCTGGTCATGGAAGGGGAAAAGCCACCCATTGCATTTTGCTTTTTCCTTGTTTGTTTATGTGATGAACATAATGCAGGTGCGGAGATGGGAAGTATAATTGGTTATTACTGCGTAGGGAATAAAAGGAATGTGTCTTAGGAACACAACACGAAGACAAAAAAAAAAAAAAAACAGATGTGTTCCATTCAGCGCATCACTCTCCACGTCCCAATCGAAAGAAGGAACGCCTCGCTGCCATGGTTTCCAATGGCCGCGTATTTGAAAGAAAGAAAATCTTGTTAGTCTGCAGGCTGCCACATTTAAGACATGACTTAAGTAAAGGACATTTTCCATTAACATTTCCTTTACGGGTGTCCATGTATTCCAAAAAATTACACATTCCATAATGCTTAAAAAATGTTTCCTAACTATTTAACACAAACAACAAGAATAAAACAACATGATATCATGTATATAAATTTAATTATAAGTTAAAGGTTGTGATAGTGTTCTGTGTCTAATTCCCATTCCTCTATGTCTAGTGAGCCTTCCCTTTAGTATGCCCATTTCTATGTTGACTCGCATCATTAGAAACGTTCTCCTTACCTAATAATCCCTATTGAAGGGAAGTACCTGCTTTATTCGAATTCTTGCAATCGAGAACCAAATTATAATTCCTCATCGTCGCCACCAATTCCAATTGCATATCTAGTTTCCTATATAGTCCCAAATCCCTGTAGTAAAGGGAGAAGCAAATGCAGTTCCATTTTATTGAGTTGCATTATTATCTTAAGTGGCTTCACCAGAAAAAATAGTTTTAGTTGTTGTTACACTAAAATTTGTCACCATGACATTTTACTGTCTGTATGGGTTCATCATTACTCATACATTACTCTCTTAGAGGTCTACAAACATAAGTTCCTAAAATCAAGCCTTGAAATGAGAGAAAAGCTCATAAAAGTCATAAAAACACTTGTACCACACTTTCTCTTAGCATTACCTGTGGTACCGCATCTGTTTGTTCTATAGCCTGCGGAACCCGTCGCACTTTTTCTTCATTAAAGGTACGGACCCCTGTAAAAGTTAAAGTGAAGGCGGAAGTAAAATCTAAAAGCCCAGCTAATTGATTTTCGAAGCTTCTAGAAGCAATTATCTAGTGGAAAGTTCGCTTATTTCATGTACATACATCTCTCCATTAAAGGAGCCTACCCCTTGGTATATGCAACTAATCCCTTTGAAATAGGTTTCTATCCCCTCTTATTTGGAGCTGCAACCTTCTCTCTTTTGCTATAAATTGAGGCCATAGTGTAGCCTCAAAGGGAGTTAGGCTTTGGGATTTTTTGAGGAGAAATGTTGTAGAAACTCAGACTCTCTTAACTAATCATTATGTGGGAATGATTACACACCCATGTGTATTTTAACTGAGAGAGTGCAAGGCTTGTCAAAGTAGAGGAAACGTCTGTTCTGAACCCCAGAAAGACCTGTACGACATCAAGGCGAGCACGGTTGTAAGGCTCTTTCTTCATTCAAAGATAATACAAATGGAGCATGTTTTCTCAATGAGTTATTTACTTAAATAGCTTGTTTCTTGAATTCCTTGATCATCTTGATAGATATATGATTTGTGAGTTAGTTTATACTATGCAGGGTGCTTTTGATTCTTTCATGTTTGTGATTGCAGATCCTGAAAGATGACTTCTTCAAGCAACAGGAAACAAGACTACTACGATCAGCGCTGGAATATAGGTAAGTCCATAAAACCTCCATTGTAGCTAATTCTAGATCGAATATTATCTAGAGAAAATAGTTTACGTTTGTCTGTTTGTTGCTAGCTATCCGTAGGATACAAGGGAGATCTGTCTTGTCCGCAAGAACGATTTATCCATCCAACAAAATGGCGAATCCACTGGGGAATGGATCTTGAACTCTGTTTTATTTTATTTTTTGACTTGTGAAACTATTTTTTCTGATTTTGATTGATTGATACTAGCTTGGGTAATTTATTCATGTAGGATCCCTTAAAAGTGCTTTAGACTTTTTAGTTTTTCTTTAAGTTTTCTGATAACCGCTTTTGGGTCTCAAAAGTGTTTTCCATATTCATACATATTTCCATTATGTCATTACCATTTAGCTCTCATTTCATAACTATCTGACCTAAAACCTATATCAAGTAACCATTTTCATAAATATATGGGTTAGGATCCTTGTCTTCCAAAGTTATTTATTTTATGTGTTTAAAGTGAATTTATAATTAGAAACTAGAAAATTAACATAGTTTCATATATCTATATATGTTTTATGAGTTTTGTGACATGTGTAGGTCAAAAGGAAGCTTTTAAAAGGCCTTTATGTTGCCTCTCAAAACCAAATTCGAATTTGAGTGGAGAAGATCATGGGATCATGAGGACATGTGTCTCATTTCCTTTTTGTATTGAAACTCTAAGAAGATATGTGTCTTATTTCTTATTTGTATTGAAACTCTAAAAATACATGTGTCTTATCATTTCCTATTTTGATTGTAACTCTAGAGATAGAGGGAGAGATTCATGGACTCTCATTAATGAGAGAACTTCTCATATTTTTGTATAAATAGGGGAAGCTTTTTCCTATCAAGGGTAGTGAAAAATAGGAGAAGAAGAGAAAGGATTAGAGATTGTTTTGTAACAAAGCTTAAGATGGAATGGGATGTAGATTTTTGAGTTTATCAATAAATAAGTTCTTTGATGTTGTTTTGATCACATCTTCAAAGAGCTAAGGATTACACCGAATTGGTAGCAGAAGGCTCCTGCTATTTAAGGAGGTTTTACATGTTTTCTAGATAAGTCATTTTCAATTATCTTTTATCATATTTCCTTACTTAGATTGCTTTCTGAAATCATAGTTTTTAGCATTATTTTTCATGTCATTTGCTTAGATAAATGATCATCATGATATTGCAGTTAGTTTCTTTCTCAAGCTCTTCCAATACATCTCTATTAAATGAATGGGATTCGATTGTGATATTATGAGTTATTAGCATTTCATTTTCTGTTATTTAGTTAAAAAGAAGATCCTCGTTATACTGCAGTTAGTCTCTTTCAAAATCTTTTCCAATAAACTTCTAATTCACGAATGAGACTTAGTTTTAATATTGTGAGTTATTGATTGTTTTTCCTTATCACATTATGATTAATCTCTTTCAAAAGCTCTTCCAATAAACCTCTAACTCATGAATGAGATTTAGTTGTAATGTTATAAGTTGTTTCGGCATTTCATAGGAGATCCTTACTACATTATAATAATATTTTTCTCAAGCTCTTCCAATAAACTTCTATCAAATGAATGAGATTTCACTATAATGTTTTAAGTTACTGTTTGTTTCAGCATTTCCTTTTATGTTTTAGGAGATCCTCATTACATTAGAATTAATCTTTTTCACAAGCTCTTCCAACAAATCTCTAACTAAATGAATCAGATTAAGTTGTAGTGTTTTGAGTGACTTTTCATTTCATGAATGTTCATTAAGAAGCTGTAATATCCATGGATTAGGACTCTCTGTTTTCATCATTTTCTAGTTAGGAATAGAATTTGCAAATAAACTTTGTTTTAATTCATTTATTAACATTTCCTTTTCTCCCTTTTGACATAGATTTAACTTCATCTTTTTAGCATAGAGTAGCATACTAAGCATCAAACATAAAAATCCCAAAACATCAATAAAATACTAAAAACAACGAAGTAAGAAAAATGGATACTTAGGCACATATAGTGTATCACACTTCATCAGTTTACTAACCCTGGTCGATAATTTATGTTAGCAATTTAGGACACTAAATTGACTAAACATTTTGGCGCCGTTGCCGGGGAAGTGTAACTAGGTAGCCTTATTTGTTACATCTAAAAAAAAATTTAATAATTTCTCATGTATGCTCTCCTCCTGCACTTTGTGTGATCTAGAGGATCAAAAAAAGAATTTTTATGTTAAAAATAATAATAAATTATGTTTTCATCATTTCATTTCATTTTACAATAAACTTTAAAAATGATGAAAAATTTTAATTTCAATAATTGTTTTGTTTAATGAAATATATATGTATATTTTTGAATTTTTGAAAATATAATATATAATTTTATTAACAAATCAATTAAAAAATAATAATAATAATAATAATAATTAAAAAAAAAAAATTGGCTCATGGAAATAAGACTCACGCATACGCATGAAGCCAGCCTTTGGTTTGGCTTTACGCATATATGCAGTCCTTCAATCCACACAAAGACCCATGCACTGCAATTTTAACAGTTATTAGAAATCATTTTTAAAAATTTGCACACAATGAAGGTATATCACATAAAGAAACTATTAATGAGGAGAAGATTGCAAATTGTTGATGAGGAGAAGATTGTAAATTGTTGATGAAGAGAAGATTACAAATTCAATTGTAGGGACAAACAATGGAAGTGTATCATATGAAGAAATTGCTGATGAAGAGAAGATTTTAGACTGTTGATGAAGAGAAGATTGCAGATTCCATTGCAAGTAATTGGAATGAGGGAGATCGATCTGAACTTCTCTGTGAGATACAAGTCATTACACTTCAAAACCTACAAATAAAAACAAATCAAACCACAAGTAATTGCCAGAAAACAAAATGCGTAATTGTCAAAAACCCCCGATTTTAAAACGAATTTTCTGAGCAAACCGAGGCGAATTAGAAAAAAATAAAACATCGGTTTTTTCAGAAACGGGGTGAATTAGGTAATCTTGATAGAATTTTCTGAAATTCGCAGCCATTTGAGAGAAATTCAGGGTTCTTCGGAGCACTAATTTGTAGTGTGCGGAGAGAAAAATGTTTTTTTTTTTTAAACAGTGACGGTTTTATAAAATTCAATTTTGAGAAATAATCAAGGATCTGGTTTCCTTATTTGAAGGAAAATGTGGCAGAGTTCATCTGTGGTGGCACATGATGAGTGACAAATGGATTATTTGAGGCAAAGACATTATCACATGTGCATCAAATGCAAGTTGTATAAATTGAGAAGGATTCTGCCTCCATCTCCTTCTTAGATAGGAATTTGACTTTAGAAATTTCAAGCTTTTTATTTTTATCTTTCATGAAAGAGGCATTGGCATGACTTTGTTTCAAAAATATTTATAAGGACAATTATTTTATCCATGCTTTATTTCATTAATAAAAATAAAAATAATAATATTTTAAAAATAAATAAATAAAATAAAATAAAATATTTATTAATAATTTCTTTTTAATAAAGAAAAAAAAATCAAAAAAAAATAATAATTCTTCTTAATAATGGTTTGCAGGACAATTGGAAGTTTATTTAGATGATTTCTAAACATTTGGCATTAATATTGTTGATGTGTATTTTTCTATAAAATTTTAACTTGCAGAACACATCGAATCTTTGTGATGTCAATTGTTTTATTAAGCATAGTGCATGAAGTCATTCGACAATAGGGAGTTGATTTATTTTTCATGGTTATTCTTTAAAAATGGATTGTTATCGATATCATGAATTGAACCGAATATAGAACTTTTTGATTTACCTTAATCTGTTTTATTTGACATTTAATTTTTGTGTAAGAATCAAAAAGAAATTAGCTACTTCTTTTTTAACACACTTATGTTTTTTATGTCAAGCCTTTTTTTTGCAGATTTGGGATGATCGAATGATCATTGAAGAAAACTAATTGTGCGCACGATTGGTTTTCAAAGGACCGATTTCATGAGAAACATAAGAACAAGTCCATGTTCATATCCATCAAGACCATTACTTTTCCTCCCTTTTTGAATTGTAAATCCAACCAAGAAATTCAAAGCAAACCACCATTTTTCCCCAGCAAGAGTTAGTTGTTCATTTTCCTTCATTCACATACACTTTCCATTACTTTTTGTCTACTCCACAAATAAAAGCAAGAAGCTCACCTACATGCTTATTTCCCATTGTTATTTTCCATTTTTCATTGTCCATTTCCATTTTCCTCTTCCTATCCTTTTCATTTTGCAAATAAACCTTGCTTCAATGCAAATTATTGAATTCATAGTCCTTTAAAAATTATTCTTTCATGCTCGCGTTAGATGATGGAGGATTCCTTAAGGTCTCCCTTCTAACAAGTCTTGGCCTATCGACATCAGCACATTATCTAGGTCCAAGACTAGAGTCCTTAATAGTACCTTGAGGCTTGTATGCATTAATGACAAGTTCTCTCACTGACAATCATGGGAATACATCAATGTCTCTTGATCGTTAGATCTTGCAAGTGGCTCGACATCAGCTCATTTATTCGCACTTTGCAAGATGTACTTAGGTACCTTGGCACTCATTGACATTAATGGTGAGTTTGTCTCGCATTGGTTAACGACATTCATCAATGGTCGGTAATCCAATGACTTCTCTTTATGTTCGACATCAACACATCTATTTGCATGATTAGAATTGTACCATCGAATTTTGTAACATTGAAGACTACATCATTTCAGCAGTTTGTAGCAGGAATCAATTTGTATCAACAGCGATAAAGATCTCAATATTGCCATCAGCACAAAGAGAACAAAGAAACAGATCAAATTCATTTGTTTACATAGTTCCTGATCCAACAACATCAACAGCCACACTCTTCAGTATACACAACTCATCCACATTTAAGGTAAGTGAAGATATGTGGTTTTCTAATTTTTAGTCATGTAATTCATTAGAATGCTAAAATTGTAACTTTGGAAAAATTCCTCACTCCCTTTTTCACATTGTCATATCTTTAGTTGGGGAGAAAGGGACATCATTTCATATCCACATGTCATACACTATCACACATTTTCATTTCATTTCCACACGCATATACTTCCGAACGAATTATTGTTGCAACATGATCCAAAATATTATATGCCTTGCAAATGATCAATTCATTGATGAAGTAATTGATTCTAAATGTTTTCATAAACTTTGATGCAACAAAGAAAATAAAGCATTGTTACACAAGAACCATTGCTCAAAAAAACTGGTTGTCACACAAGAACCAACCATAAAAAAAAAGTTGCAATAAAATGTATTATACTTTGCCAAAAGAAAATATTATAAAGCAAAGTTTGGAACGAATCAATATGATTCAAAACTCATAAAAGATCAACTCATGAACAAATGAATCATTGAAATAGTTGCATAAGGACATGCAACAACTTCAGTTGGGGGGTATGTTGAGTCTCAAAAGTGTTTTCCATATTCATACATATTTCCATTATGTCATTACCATTTAGCTCTCATTTCATAACTATTTGACCTAAAACCCTACATCAAGTAACCATTTTCATAAATATATGGGTTAGGATCCTTGTCTTCCAAAGTTATTTATTTTATGTGTTTAAAGTGAATTTATGATTAGAAACTAGAAAATTAACATAGTTTCATATATCTATATGTGTGTTATGAGTTTTGTGACATGTGTAGGTCAAAAGGAAGCTTCTAAAAGACCTTTATGTGGCCTCCCAAAACCAAATTCGAATTTGAGTGGAGAAGATCATGGGATCATGAGGACATGTGTCTCATTTCTTTTTTGTATTGAAACTCTAAAAAGATATGTGTCTCATTTCTTATTTGTATTGAAACTCTAAAAATACATGTGTCATATCATTTCCTATTTTTATTGTAACTCTAGAGATAGAGGGAGAAATTCATGGACTCTCATTAATGAGATAACTTCTCATATTTTTGTATAAATAGGGGAAGCTTTTTCCTATCAAGGGTAATGAAAAATAGGAGAAGAAAAGAAATGATTAGAGATTGTTTTGTAACAAAGCTTAAGATGAAATGGGATGTAGATTTGTGAGTTTATCAATAAAGAAGTTCTTTGATGTTGTTTTAATCACATCTTCAAGGAGCCAAGGATTACACCGAATTGGTAGCAAAGGGCTCCTGCTATTTGAGGAGCTTTTACATGTTTTCTAGATAAGTCATTTTCAATTATGTTTTATAATATTTCCTTACTTAAATTGCTTTCTGAAATCATAGTTTTTAGCGTTATTTTTCATGTCATTTGCTTAGATAAAGAATCCTCATGATATTGCAGTTAGTCTCTTTCTCAACTCTACCAATACATCTCTATTAAATGAATGGGATTCGATTGTGATATTCTGAGTTATTAGCATTTCATTTTCTGTTATTTAGTTAAAAAGAAGATCCTCATTATACTGCAGTTAGTCTCTTTCAAAATCTTTTCCAATAAACCTCTAATTCACGAATGAGACTTAGTTGTAATATTGTGAGTTATTGATTGTTTTTCCTTATCACATGGTCTAATCTTTCAAAGCTCTTCAAGTATTCACTCATGGTGTGGTTAGTTGTAATGTCTTATAAGTTGTTTCGACTGTTCATAGGAGATCCTTACTACATTATAGTAATCTTTTTCTCAAGCTCTTCCAATAAACGTCTATCAAATGAATGAGATTTCACTGTAATGTTCTAAGTTATTGTTTGTTTCAGCATTTCCTCTTATGTTTTAGGAGATCCTCATTACATTAGAATTAATCTTTTTCACAAGCTCTTCCAACAAATCTCTAACTAAAAGAATCAGATTAAGTTGTAGTGTTTTGAATTACTTTTAATTTCATAAATGTTCATTTAGAAACTGTAATATCCATGGATTAGGACTCTCTATTTTCATCATTTCCGAGTTAGGAATAGAACTTGCAAATAAACTCTGTTTTAATTCATTTATTAACATTTCATTTTCTTCCTCTTGACATAAATTTAACTTCATCTTTTAACATAGTAGCATACTAAGCATCAAACATAAAAGCCCCCAAACATCAATAAAATAATAAAAGCAATGAGAAGTAAGAAAAAATGATACTTAGGCATATAGTGCATCACATTCATCACACTTCATCGGTTTACTAACTTACGATCGATCATTTATGTTAACAATTTGGTATAAATTGACTAAACTAATACTTTTCCTTTTAGGCACAATGTGGTCATCTCATTGTTTTCCTATCTAAATAGTGCGGCACCACACATGTTTACTGCCCAAAACTACAGGACAAAAATTTTTAGGAAAAACTTAAAATTCTCTTTTTCGGATCAGACTTAGATTCTCTCAAATATACCAAAACTTATATTTTATTTTGTGTTTGTGTGAGTTTCTTTTTTAGCATGTTAGTTTGATTAGACTACAAGATACGCATGTTATATATTGATTTTTGTTTGTCTTTGTGGCACTCGAAAATTAGTAGCCTTAATTGTCTTAGATCACCGATCTTCTCTTGCTTTCTTGCTAAGTTTTACTTCATAGTAGAAATTGTTTTATGAGATTTAGATTCCATTTTCTCATTTGCAAATCTTTAAAAAAAAAAATTTGATAAGTTTGGAATTTCACTTAAAAAACCATAATTGGATGTTTTTTGAGTTCTTGCTAATCTAAGCAAAGAATTTCTTAGTTATATAACAATCTAAGCAAAACATCCTCAAAATATTTAAAGTTTTTTCAGATCTAGTCTTTAGAATTTTTAGATCTCAAAATTAGTGTTTTTTAGTTTTGAGTGTTATTTCTAGAAATTGTAGTGTTCTTTTGGAGAATTTTTTTTTATAGTTTCGATCTTGAATAATAAAGGGATTTATTTTTGAGTAGTTGATAATTTTTAGTTCTCATGAAATTAGATTTCTTTTAATTTATTCTTTTCTGAAGGAAAGAATTGTTTTAAAAGATTGCATTTCTCAGCTCTTTCTTTTTGATAGAATTCATTGAAAGGAAAGGAATTGTTTCTCATAATAGATGCATTTTTAGTGTGTTTTGATTCAAGTCACTACATATCATTTAAAGTTTTCACTTTAACTCTATTGTCTAAGAAGCATTAACTAAAAACAACGCTTAATTAAAATCAATCTATTGATACCTATTTCTAGGACTCATCTCCCTGTATAGCTTAGGCCTTATCTTAGTTGGAGTAATTAACTCTCAAGACAATTAAAACAATTAGTGATATGGGTAGGAAAAATCAATAACATGCTGCGGAAGCTCTCCTAAAAGAGTCAAGCATGAGATCATATCCGAACCGGTGGGTGATCAATTCTATCTCATTGGGAACGATAGAAGATGTGTGCGTATTAGCAACGGTAAACCTCGGATTGAGCATTGTTTTGAGGAGCTTGGAGATCCTGTTAGACATACCTTGGGTTGTTGTGAATGGGGATTGGGGAAACTTGTTACTCTACCCTTGCGCATATATCGGATCGTAGACTGTTCCCCCAGGTATATTTGTTCCTGTTGGTGACCTTAGTGGCCATAAACTTTAAGATTTTTTCCTAAGGTGACGATGGAGGAAAGATCTCACTGTACCTGGAGCAAACGTCGACTAGACTCACTTGGACTCTCCAGAGGGTTATCTTCACTCGAGATGGTTTAAGTGGAGAGACTTGCACCGGTCTGTTTCATTAAGCAGGTTGTCGGGACAACTGTTCCAACCGCCATTTCTACATTAAAATACTACGATGTTGGATTTCATCACCAACTAGTGTTTTTATTGTGGGAATCTATTGTTTTTGTCTGGTTTGATCTCCTAGATTTTTAGGTGTGTGATCATTTGATTGTTTCCTTAATGACTATAGGATTTTTCATTGAAATTTTCTTTGATTGCATGTGATTAATAATTTTTAATCGTAGCTGAATTACCAAGACAATCGTGTAAACTCCAGCGGAAATCCCTTGAGTATACACCAAGCCAACTTGAAGGACTGAAAGCTCTGGTACCACATACTATTAGTAGAATTCGATCAACGGAACCAGGAGAATCATACATAATTACTCATCTTGATTATCATGAAATAAATCAAACAACAATATATATTCAGGAGCCAATTTCAATTTCCAACGTCACTGGCATTACTTCTCCAACCAGTGAATTAGCTGAAGAGCCTAAAATTTCTGAGCCAGAAACTGAACCTGCTGCATTTGAAACATCTTCAGGATTTGTCACTCCGACTTCTAATGATCCTGATTCACCTAGAGTAAGACATCGCATTATCGAAAACCTTCCTTCTGATCTCATAAGTATTGAAGAACTTTTTGGTCTAGACGAAGAAGTAATTCTTTCTGAAACCCAAGACACTTTGAATCTTAGAGAGCGTGAATCAATATTCTACAGTCCTTTTAGAACTGACACTTGGTATTTATCATTAACCAATTTCTTACAAAACGCAGGTCTTACTTATTCACCACCTTGAATTCCTTTTTACCCTACACCAAGAGGACATCAACCTTCATTAGCTATGTCGAGTGAGTCATCTATGTTTTCTGAATCTCCAGAAACATTTTTATATGGTGGTCTGTCTCTTCCATCGGGATACCAGTCGCTCTCTGGTACTTTCTCAAGGGCAGCTCCTAAACCAATTGAACAAGTAATATCATCTGGTACGAATGGCACAAACAATGAAACGTTGAACACATAACATATATTTATGATGTTTGGAAATATTCCAAATCCTCAACCTCAAGGTAGTCAAATATCGCCTGGGGGGCAACCTCAAGGACAGTACATACCTCAAGGTCAATATCAACCTCAGTGACAATACATACCTCAAGGTCAATATCAACCCCAGAGTCAGTTCATTCCTTAGGGTCAATATCAACCCCAGATTCAGTACATGCCCCAAATTCACTATCAACCTCAAGGTCAGTACCCAGCTCAAGGTGTTCAACCTCCTTCCAGTCAACCATTATTACAAGGAGCTGGAAATTTGTGAGTTAATTATCAACCCTACGTTCAACCTGGTTTTGGTCCTTCATATGCACAACCTTCTATGGGTTAGTATACCGTAATTAATACAGTGTGGGATCCATCTCAAATTCAATAGACTTTGCAACCTAATGTGCAGTTACCCAATCAACCTAGACCATCCATAGGTTCTGTTTCAACCCAGCAACCTGTCCAGCCTACCATTGAAGTCTCTGCACCTGGTCCTGTTCAGCAACCCGGTCCTAGTACGCCTCGAACTCCGCCTCAATCTGTTGCCGCTACAATATCTGTTCAACCTACCACACCTATTCCTGGAGTATCTTTAGTTTATGTTTCTACTACCCCTGTATCAATACAAATTCCTCAAGTTTCTGTACCACAGTCCGGACCTACGATTCAAACTATGGTCCAAATGTCTGTAGGACAACCTGGTCCAAGTACGATTTTGACAAGTCAACCACAATTTACTTATCAACTGTACCAGGGGCAATATCAATTTGGACCTGTTGTACAAAATCCAACATATCAGTATCAACCGTATCCTGGGTATACTTATCAGACACATCAACAACCCCAGTATGGTCCGGTTAATCCTGGTTATCCGGGAGGCATTCTAATTCCCAATGCATAGGTAATTCTAGGATATCCTGGATATCCTCCTCCCGGAACTAGTTTGATCACACAAGGTTATCAAGACCCTAACCATCGGTTACCGTTCATAGAAACTTTAGATTTACCTGATCTATCGCACCTTACGAATGATTCAATCTTTTATCTTCTGTATTGGCCGTCGATGCCTAATAAGTTTCCTAGTGATATTCCAAAGTTTGAAGGTAAGTCAGGAGAGGATCCATCTAATCATGTTATGACTTATCACCTCTGGTGTGCATCCAATTCACTAATTAATGATTCGATTCGATTACGTCTTTTTCATAGAACTCTCAGTGGTCTAGCTACCAAATGGTACATTGAGTTACCGCGAGGCTCATTTAATAATTTTAATGCACTAGCCATTGCTTTCTTAACCCATTTTGAGTTGCCTGTCAGATACGACAATGGCACGGAATTGTTGACCTCATTAAAACAATCTACGTCTACGTACATATCTGATCACATTCATGAATGGAGACGTAGGAGGCATTTAGTGAAAGTCTTTATTCTGGATCAAATTTTAGTTAAATGGTTTATCAAATCATTATTGTCCAAAATTACTGAAGATGTGGCCAAAGGAGGCATTCTTACAGAAGAGCAAGTCATTGCTCAAGCTCAGTACCTTAACCTTGTATATACATAGTCAGGTACTTTGTATGAGAAAATCCCCGATTTACCAAAACCTGGTCAGTTAACTACAACTCCTTCAGGGTCTCATGCCGTTGATGGTGTAATTGGTTCAGTTAGCACTAGTAAAACTAAGAAGAAATCTTCCAAGACGACTTCTCCTATTATAACTTTACCTGATTCACCAAAAGGAGATTCTTCCAATGAAACTTCTGTCGATATACATGTTGTAGAGTCATCTACAGCCAAATCTAAAACTGGTGCTAAGAAGAAGGGTAAGAATAAAAATAAACAATTTTCAAAAGATAAAAACGATAAAACTGAACCAACTGACGATAAATGAAAACCTCGCTATCCTTGTCTGATCTGTGATGAGGATCACTTCACTAAAGAGTGCCAGCATCGAGCCGAGGTATCGAAATTCATTAAAGGTTCGTCCACACCTGCTGTCTTGAAGGATCCTTTTCCTGTTCAAGATAGTAAAATGATTGGATCTTCCTCGAATACATCAAAAGATATCTTGATGATGTCACATGTAATGGTTGCGATGCGATCGCAAGATTATGGTAGTAAAAATCCTGTTGATGGTAAAGAAGTAGAAAATTCTAATTCAACATCAACTACATCCCCTTTAGTTTCTGATCCGCTACAGATCGAGAAACCGAATCCTGACTTAGTAATCAAACTGTCTGCTAAAGGTGTGCTTTGTAAATCAGCCTTCAATCCACATACGAGAGCTGCTCAAAACTACAATATTGTTAAAGATTTGGCGATTTCCCCTTCAGCAATGTTGGCTTTGGAAGTGTTGCAATCATGTCCAGCATAACAAAAAATTACTATTATCAGCCATAGGAGCTGTAGATCTTCACAATTCGAACCTAATGATCTTCGATTTAGAAAATTTTACACCTCGCCTACCCCATCAAATGGCTATCCATATTCTAGTGTTAGTCAAAAACAGACGTTGCTTTCATACTGTGATTAATGAAGGGGCTTCTATGTGTATCATGTCGTTAAAATGTTGGAAATCACTAGGTTCTCCAACACTTAACCAATCTTTGACTATTCTCAAAGCTTTTGATGGAAGAGGATTCCATCCGTATGGTATTTTACAGGATCTACCTATAGAGGTTGAAGGAAAAATTGTTAATCTAGATTTGGAAGTGGTTGATGCCCCTCTAGATTACAACCTTCTCCCGGGTCGCAGTTGATCATATGCCAGGACTGTTGTCATATCATCGGTCTTTCGTCTCATAATGTTTCTTCATAAGGGAAATATCGTTAAAATAGACCAGCTTACATATTTTTCATCCGACCCGAACGCTACAGATAACACCCAGCATATTGGAAAATCGACTATCCCCTATAAAGATGTTGGGCTAGGTTTACTTAAAGATTCTGCTTTACTAGGAATTTTTTCCCTGCCTGCTCCCAACATACCGCCTCCTATTGCAAACATTCATATGATTACAGCAAGTACTATTTCCTTTGATGATCCTTGGATAGTACCTTCAGACTCATAACTGGATTCTTTCGATGGCGCGATGCCGTTGAGTCCTTTTGAAGTAGCATATCAGGCAGTACAGTCATTTTCTGATACTCCTTCAACCGAACCTGATCCCGTGAATGTGATCAATGAGGAATCACTTTCCATATCGAGCTCAGCTTCGACATCAATTCCTGATCCTGTTCAACAAGTATTCCATATTGATGAGCATATTCATGAATTTTTGTCTATAGATGAATTGCCGTGGGAGGATCTACATCATAGGTCTTTATTTTTACCTGATCTCGATCATTTTGAAACTGATTTTTCCTCCATTTCACCGCTGATTATGTCAAAGAACCTCAGAATCCTCTCCAAAATTATGATTCTGAATTGAATTTAGAAAATATTTCTACGATGATTCCCATTGACATCTTAGTAAAACCAGGAATTGTTGAAAACATTCATATAGGTGGTTCTTGTATGACAGATGAACTCCAAGCATATAAAGCCCTATTTCGAGAATTCCATGACATTTTCGCCTAGTCATATGAAGAAATGCCAGGAATCGATCCATCAATTGTTTTTCATGAGATTAAAACATACTCGGATGCTAACCCTGTCCAACAGAGATTACGTCACATACATCCACGAAAGGTTGCTGTTATTAAAGCAGAAGTTGAGAAATTACTTCGTGTAGGATTTATTTATCCAATTCCTTTAACGGATTGGGTATCTAATATTGTTCCTGTTAACAAAAAACAAGGAAAGATACGAGTATGTATCGATTATAGGGATATAAATCGAGCTTGTCCAAAAGACAATTATCCAACCCCCTATATCGATCAAATTATTGACGATTGTGCCGGAAGTGAAATTTTTTTGTTTTTGGATGGATTTTCCAGCGACAATCAAATCAACATACTTCGTGCTGATCAACCCAAAACAACTTTCATTTATCCATGGGGAGACTTTTGCTTACTACAAATTACCTTTTTCACTGAAGAACTCTGGTGCAACTTTTCAAAGGGCAATGTCTTATGCATTTCATGACATTAAACACATTGTGGAACCCTATCTCGATGATTTACCTGCTTATTCATCGCGCAGAGCCGATCATCTTACTCATTTACAAGCCATCTTTATGAGATGTAGTCATTATTGGATTCATCTGAATCCTCACAAATGTGTCTTTTATGTACAATATGAACGATTGTTGGGATTTGTTGTCTCAAAGGCAGGCATTCGTGTTGAGCCATCGAAGGTTGAGGCTATCATCAATTTACCTCCTCCTTCTACTCTTCGCCAACTCCAAAGTTTGCAAGGGAAAGCAAACTTTTTACGTCGATTCATTCCTAACTATGCTGAGTTAACGAAAGGTGTTACCAGGTTGTTGAAACAGAATATTCCTTTCTTTTGGGACGATATCGTTGATCGATATTTTGATGCTCTAAAACACGCATTGACCCATGCACCGTTATTGTATCCTTCCAATTACAACCAGGATTACTTTTTATACCTCGCCGCTTCCAATTCCACGATCGGAATGGTTTTAGTTTAAGAAGATGAATTGCACAACGAACATGTGATTTACTATCTCAGTCGCAATCTGCATCCGACCGAAATCAAATACTCACATGTGGAGAAATTGGCCTTCGCAGTTGTTCAAGCTGTCCAAAGATTTCGTCACTAAATACTGTTACGCAAAACCACAGTGATTTCTGATTGTAACCCTATGCTGTATATTTTGACCAAACAATTGCTAGGGGGCAAATACTCCAAATGTATTGTTATCCTGCAGGAGTTTTATCTGGAATTTGACAAATCCAAATCAAAGAAATCATTAGTATTCGCTGAAATTATGTGTGACTTCCCAAGAACTGAAACAGAAACTGTGTCGGAACATCCAATCGCGGATGAATCCTTGTCTCTTATTAGTAACATTGACCCTTGGTATGGGGATATCATCATTTATCTCCAAACCCAAACTTTTCGGCCAGAAATTTCACGGTCACAACGACAAAAAATTCGTTTCCAATCTCAACAATACAATATTGTTGGTGACACGTTATACCGTTGTGGTGCAGACTCTGTCTTTCGATGCTGTCTCACCTTTGAAGAAGCTGAAAGGGTTTTAAATGACTGTCACTCTGGAGCATGTGGCAGTCATATATCTGGGTATGCCACAACCCAAAAGATATTGCGTGTTGGTTATTTTTAGCCATCCTTGTTTAGAGATTGTATTTATGCGATCCGAAAATGCCACAATTGTCAAATATTTGATCATAAGATGTGTGCACCACCCGCTCCTCTTCACCCTATAATTGTTGTCAGTACTTTTGAAAAATAGGGCATTGACTTCATTACATGTAACCCTCACTCGGCCGGGGGGCATGGGTATATTATTCTCGCAGTAGATTATTTTTCCAAATGGGCCGAGGCGATGCCTACATTTGCGGCAGATGGAAAAACTGTAGCTACTTTCATGTTCATTCATGTGATTGCTCGTTTCGGTGTACCTCAAGCCATAATTACTAACCATGGGAGTCATTTTTGAAACATCATGATGACCGAACTGACTGATCAACTTGGATTGCGCCATGATAGCTCTACTCCATATTACCCACAGACTAATGGTCTCGTTGAAGCTATTAATAAATTTTTAGTCACCATGATCAAACGGATCATCGGAATTCATAAATCAAATTGGCATACCATGATTTTTTCAGCACTTTGGGCATATCGGACCTCAACAAAAACATCGACTGGTTTCACTCCTTTTCAACTGGTTTACGGTTTAGAAGTGGTGTTACCAATTGAATACGAGATACCATCACTCCAATTAGCCATAAAGTTACTACCAGCTATTTCTGAGGAGGAAAAACTTTTTTTGTACTTAGCTCAGCTAGACGAGACTCGGCGCACCGCTACATTAGCTACCGAGGCTCATGCGAAACGAATGAAAGCTCAGTATGATAGAAGTGTTACACCTCGTATTTTTTCAGAAGGAGACCTAGTCTTGGTATATGATCAAGCTAATGATAAGCTAGGGGTTGGGAAATTCGAACCCATGTGGCATGGTCCTTACATTGTCAAGCGACAACTTGCAAAAGGGGCCTATGAACTGATTGAATTTAACGGGGTCTCTTTAGAAAAACCCAGAAATGGGCTTTATCTGAAGAGATATTATGCTTGATTCTTGTGTGGAGATATTCCTTGTAGATTAATTCTTTTTATAGCTAGTGTGCCTTAGATTAGAAAAGTGTGCCTAGTTTAAAATGTGCTTTTACTGCTATCCCTGCTTATATGAATTACTCTTGATATTGCAGATGTTGACGTCCCTTCAAACATACATTGGTTTTGCTAATGGTGCTCGTCGTAGTACACGAAACATTTCTTCCGCAGCTTGGGTTATTTATTCACCCACTGACGAGTTAGTATCTATGCATGGGGTAAGCCTCGGTCAAACAACGAATAATATTGCAGAATATAGCGCAGTTATTGAGTTATTGTTTGAATCCATTTCATTTGGAATTCGGAGTTTGATCATTAGGTTAGATTCTTAACTCGTTGTATTACATTTGAATAGAGTATATGCAATTAAAAACCCAGTGTTGTTAAGATTATTTTTGAAATTTCGTCTCTTGGAACGAGAATTTGATTATATTGAATATCATCACATTCCGAGAAATTTAAACACATTAGCAGATGTAGTAGTTACTAGTGTTATAAACAGACATTTGCGATAATGAAAGCAGTGAATCAAAATAGCATTTGATAACATGTTGGACAAATAACTGGAAATAGTAGTAATATCATAGCATAAGAGTAGTGTTTTCATAAATGTTACATCATCCTCGATCATAGGTTCAAAACGCCTTACGATCGAGAAAAAAGTGATACAAAAAATGATATAAGTCGACGCAATCATCCACTATTCGTGGTGATGATCATGATAATACACTACAGCTCGTGCCGCCCTGCTCAAGAATATCCTGAATAGTCCTGGAACCCCGATAACATATCTCTGCAAGCGGAGCGGAATGTCATCTATGGTAGTCTCTGGGATATCCAAAGTCAACCGCTCCAAATGGTGTTCCAGGTCAGTAAGGACATTTGTTGTCTGATCCTGTGGTGGTGGTGGTGCTGCAGCTGTATCCCTTTGCCTCTTTTCGAAGGGACAGAGAGATGCTGGTCGGCGTGGACCCACATCTGCATTTAAAATTTTGGTTATCAGTTTTGGACAATTCAAAAAACAAAATAAAAATTAGAATTTAGAACACGTCAAAATGATTCTCACCTGAGTCATCCCACTGAGCTCCCAGAGGAAGTGACATATCTTGATCGCCGCGGTAATCCATCCCGGCATAAGGGAAATATTCTATCACGAAGATTTGGTTTTGCAACCAATGGAAGTAAGCCGAAGGAAAATGGACAACCTCAATGCCCTCGCTATGACGGGCCATCAATGCGACCCATCGGACCATCCGAGGCTCCCGGACTGTAACTGAATCAACTGAAATGAGCTGTGGGGCCAATAGAGGAATTCTCTCTAGAGAAAATGTAACCACGATCGCTCCATACCCGAAGTTTTTCAACTTTGCGTTATTTGCTCTAGTAAGTTGGCCCTTGACATTGGCCAACACTGCCTCGCACTAATTGAAGATGGTGCCTCTAAAACAGTCAACTGCGGTTTGCATCTGGGATCTAGTAGCTACGTGTGGCGCTGCAATTCCACACAACCTAGTTACCGTAAACGCAACCACTTTCAATTCAGGACAGATTATTGTTTTGATGTCAATCCATTTGTCTTTGGGATCTGCCTCTTCGTTACAAAACTCTTGTTGAAGGCTAGTAACAGATTGCCCACCTGGCCTAGCCCCAAATAGAGAAATTGGTTTGCCTCTCTTTGAAAAACCAGTGAGAAAATATATATCCTCCAGCTCGATTTCGAGCCAGTTATCTCTGATCAAGAAACACTGGTCCTGAATATCCCACTTGTTTACCAAATAAGTGAGTAAGTTTACTTGGGTCCTCACGCCCTGAATAACCCAGAATTTATATAAGCCACATGCTCTCAATACTTGTAATGTAGGTGCATGAAGCATTGTTGCTTCATCCACCTCCTCATGTTCCCGTTCCCGCCATTCGAGCATTGTATTTATCCTGCAATGAACAAATTGAAATCTTAGAATCAACTTGAATGGAAAATTTTGGTTATTTTGAAGAGAATTTAGTTTTTAATTTCATTCACGGTGCCTCCGCACTTTTTGCATAGAGACAATGCAAAGATCCGCACATGTCCTGTACAAAAAGTGCAAGACCATGACATTTTTCCTTTTAGGAAAATGTCGAGGTCTGCAGGTGCCATGTGTCTTGCCTGCGGACCCCCGTGAGTGGAAATTCAAACTTATTTTCCCTATAAAAAATGAATTTAAGACCTAAATTAAGGAAATGAACAGACAAAAAAGAAGGAAAAGATGTTGTGGATTACCTAGAGCTGACGGTTTCCAATTTGAACGGTCGGATTGTCCGTAATCTCTTCTGGAGCTTTTTTTACCAAAAGCTCTCAAATTTTACTCTAAACTCAAACAGTAAAAATGAATTTGGAAAACTCCTTTTTATAAGATTTTTTGAATAAATGAAATTTAATTTTGTTTATTTTTCACTTTAAAAATTTGATTTTTTCAAATATTTTTATTTATTTAAATCAGATACGTTTAATTTTTGAGTTTTTGTGCAGAATATCGGATTTTTTTGGTGAAATGGTCATTTTTTACGAAGAGTACACTTTTATCACTTTTTCGGGCTCTTGAAAATTACGAAAAAGTGAAAGTCTGGAGTCCTCTTTTAAGCCCTTTTCAGACTCTCTAAATATGAAAAGATTGCCAAGTACTTGACTATTCGAACTCGTTAAAGGAAATGAACGGTCGTCTCTTCAATATAAGTTTACCCCTTTTCAGGACTAAAATGGACTATTTAAGAAAAAGGTATACGTTACTAATCATGGTCAATAGAGTTCTCTCCTGTATTATTTTATTATTTTTTGGGCTTGAGACACTAAATTTACGAAAAAGTACACCCACAGAGTTTTCTTAAGTTTTTTCTTCTGACTCCCTAAAATTGAAAAACACCGAGTTTCTCCTATACTGGACTCGTTAAAACTTAACAGTAAAGGACTTGTCGATTACAAACAGGAACGAACCACTCCTTCTTAGGGTTCGATTTTATACTAAGTTGGACTCATCTGAAGGATGAGCTTATAAACAAGCAAATGTTATCCTTCTCAAGCTTGTCAAAAATAAAGAGGTACTTTCCAGAAATGGTGGGGGAAAAGAGAGAAAATGAATCCGTTTGTCACACTTTGATTATAAAGTAGCATACCACTCTTGAACACGACACTTTTTGTCACACTTCTACCTGGGTTGGGAAACTCCTTTGCCTATCAGTTAATCAAACCATATTGAAAGTCTTCAGCCGGATCTGGTTATTGGCTTAGGTCAATTGTCACCAAACCATCTGTAGTGTCATTATGTGTTCAAGAGGGCAGTTCAAACAAACCATTCATTTGCAAACATTTGTCTCCATTTGCGTTGACCATCCCTGAGTCAGTCTTTGCCAAATATTTCTTCAAAACTTGACCTAATGGTTTCGTGTCGTGGGCTTGCCTACGATGGTTCACTTTCTATCGACGACGGCTCATCATCTAGGAAGTTGATCTAGAATCCTTCAATACCTTGGAATTTGCATGCCTTAATGGCAGGTTTCTCGCCTTCGACAACAGGTTACATCATTGACCTTCGATCGAACGATTCCGTGAAGTGTTCGACTTTAGATCATTTATCCACATTTCATGGATTGTACTGAGTAATTTGAGGGCCATTTTCATTATTGGTGGTTTCTCTCGCACTTGTTAACAATTTACATCATTGACTGGTAATCAAGCGGTTTCTACCATGTTCGACTTTGACACAATAAATCGCATGGATAGAATCATACTAGTTCGGGAAGCGGAAATCAAGACCCTGGATCTAGTTTCCACCATCCAGGCTGCGAGGAGTTTTATTATTCATTATGCAATAGACTATTCATAAACAAATTGTTGCGTCCATACTGTGTCTACACTATTGATGTGATAGTGAGATCATTTCTATATCATAACAAGTTTAGTTAGTGTTTGATCTGAGTATGGGAATGCCTACCTCAGCGATGATATATATATGTTTGCATTGAATGTTTTTTTAGGATTCTGACTAGGGTGTCCATAGGCTAATCTTTGAAATGATAAAGCACGTCACTCTTCGAATATCTCAGAATTCGCACTTTAGGGGGCAATCTGTTACACTAAAATTTGTCACCATGACGTTTTACTGTCTGTATGGGTTCATCATTACTCATACATTACTCCCTTAGAGGTCTACAAACATCAAGTTCCTAAAATCAAGCCTTGAAATGAGAGAAAAGCTCATAAAAGTCATAAAAACACTTGTATCGCACTTTCTTTTAGCATTACATGCGGTATCGCATCTGTTTGTTCTATAGCCTGCGGAACCCATCGCACTTTTTCTTCATTAAAGGTGCGGACCCCTGTAAAAGGTAAAGTGAAGGCAGAAGTAAAATCTAGAAGCCCAGCTAATCGATTTTCAAAGCTTCTAGAAGCAATTATCCGGTGGAAAGTTTGCTTCTTTCATGTACATACATCCCTCCATTAAAGGAGCCTACCCCTTGGTATATGGAACTAATCCCTTTGAAAGAGGTTTCTATTCCCTCTTATTTGGAGCTGCAACATCCTCTCTTTTGCTATAAATTGAGGCCATAGTGCAGCCTCAAAGGGAGTTAGGCTTTGGGATTTTTTGAGGAGAAATGTTGTAGAAACTTAGACTCTCTTAACTTCTCATTATGTGGGAATGGTTACACACCCATGTGTATTTTAGCTGAGAGAGTGCAAGGCTTGTCAAAGTAGAGGAAACGCATGTTCCGGACCCCAAAAGGACATGTACGACATCAAGGCGAACACGGTTGTAAGGCTCTTTCTTCATTCAAAGGTAATACAAATGGATCATGTTTTCTCAATGAGTTATTTACTTAAATAGCTTGTTTCTTGAATTCCTTGATCATCTTGATAGATATATGATTTGTGAGTTAGTTTATACTATGCAGGTGCTTTTGATTCTTTCATGTTTGTCATTGCAGATCCTAAAAGATGACTTCTTCAAGCAACATGAAAGAAGACTACTACGATCAGTGCTGGACTACAGGTAAGTCCTTAAAACCTCCATTGTAGCTAATTCTAGATCGAATATTATCTAGAGAAAATAGTTTATGTTTGTCTGTTTGTTGCTAGCTATCCGTAGGATACTAGGTAGATCTGTCTTGTCTGCAAGAATGATTTATCCATCCAACAGTTGTTGATCCACCTGCCCACCAAACTGCCCCTTAGAATAGGCAATAAGGTTTTGTAAGCAGGGCAGCTACACATCTCACCCTTTGGATCTTCTTCTTGAAAACCCCACCACAACCTTACCCTTTCTCTTCACACAACCCCAACTTAATAAGTTTTTGCTTATAGAATCCAACTACTTCAACACATGCCCACCCAGATTGCATGGGTGGAGGGATGGATATTTATAGCATACGAGATCATACAAAAACCATATTATTTTCATTCCCCGGGGCAAGCAATAAGTAGGGAGGATAAAATAACAAACCCTATTTTTTAGATGAGTAAACAAGATTAGGTATATTTTCCTTTTGATGGGAAAGTGAAACTTGTTGAGGCATACAAGTGATTATGTGTGACACCCCCCAGTAGGTTGGGATGGATTAACCTAGTTTTTGGTCTAGGACCGACTATATGGAACACTTTGCAGGTACAACAATTATGCCTTACCCTTCTATTACTACTGCGTGGAACCCTAGATTTACTTACTTATACTTACTACAATGATTAAATGGTTGAATTGTGATTAAAACATAAGTATTAGTTATTTTAATTGAAGTTTTATTTTTATTTAAAAAAAATGTATTTTTAATAAATAATATTTAAGTTATTAACATTTAAATTACAATTTCTCCGGTCTTAGAAAACGCTGTATGGACAATCCCTGCACTAAAATTGGATCACAATCTATCAAGACGGCATAGCCATATCATTTAAACAATCTCCACGCATTCTCGGATCCTTAAGAATGGCATAATAAAACTTAGTGACTTGTGACCATGGACAATCCTCCTTCCCCGTCAAACATATTCCCATCAAATGTGAATTCATGTCAAATGTCGTCACTTCTCACCCCCAGTGGGATATCTCATGCCGAGGGGCATGGCAACTGCACATGAAGTAGCTTCCATGCCTTGGGAGTCAAACGTGATTGGGATGACCTACTGGTGTTCTCAAAGGTATGGCCCCGATCCATGTGTTAAGAGTCAGAGAACTGGTTGTTTCTCATTTGCTCCTATACCATTTTTGGGATACAAAAAATGATGAAAAGAGAACAACCCTAAACCCTATGTCCCTCCAAATCCAGCGACGTGGAAGGGACTTTGGAGACACAACTCCATCCCAAAAATCTATTTTTTCTGTTGGCTAATTTTTCATAATAGAATCTTGACAGAGGATAGATTGAAGACTAGAGGTTTTCATGGGCCTTCAAAATGTCGATTGTGTTATGATAATGAAGAGAACGCATACCACCTTCTGCTGAAATGCAAATTCGCAGCGGAAATCTGGCAAGAACTTCTAAGCCCTTATAAAAACAACCATAATTTTCCCACCTCCATCTCTGATTTATTTTATAATTGGCTGCATATCTGTCCAGGTGCATTTCCAAAAAATGAAAGCTTCAAAGCTGCCTAGCTCTCCTTGCCCAAGATCATTTGCTGGAAAATCTGGCTTGAGAGAAACAAGAGAATTTTTAGAGACAAAGTGCAGGATGTGAAACTTATCATGGTCAAGATTAAATGCCAGCTGGAAGAAATCCTGGGTGATCAGCTTGTGGATATAAATTTAAGTCAACAGGAGCTGGATTAGGGCGCCATGATGGGTCTCAATTTTTCTGAGGTTGTAAGGAAAAGCAAGTCAATCAAAGAATGGAAAATTAGATGCAATGAGAAATACTTTTCAGAATGGACCAGCAAGCAATCTAGACCTACTTTATTCTTCGACGGGGCAACCAAAGGTTACCCTGGAAAAGTTGGCGCTGGAGGAGTTATCAAGAACATTGAAGGCAGAATCGACCACAATTTTTCCTGGGGCTTGGGCCACAATACAAGCATTCAAGCAAAAGCGTTGGCTTTGCTCCAAGGCCTCAAGCAAGCCAAGAAATTAGGTATCAAAGAAGCAAATGTAATTGGCGATTCTCAGTCCTTTATAAAAATTATAGTGGAAAATTTTGTGCCTACAAATTTCAGATTTGCAAGAATGGTGGCAAGAATCAAAACTCTGGTTAATTTTTTTCAGAGTGTGAACTTCTCCCATGTGTTGAGGGAGAATAACAAGGACGCAGATTCGGAAGCAATAAAGCAGTTCTCCTCTCCACTGGCACTCTTTTAAGAGACCAGGTTGAAGAATGGGATCCCATCCCTTAAATATTTTGTTTCCATGTTTTATTGCATTCTACTGAACCAGTTTGTTTGTATTCATAAGTTAAGGAAAATCGCGGAGATAAGAATCAATTGCTAATTGTAAGTACCACCGGCTCTTAAGTATCTGGGCCATCGAGCTCCTGGCAAGAGAGGAAATCTGGGATTTGCAGTCGCCTTTTGTAATCTGTTTTGTGGCATTTAGGCCATGGTTTTAATATAAATCAATACTTGTTCTTGTAAAAACATTTAAATTACAATAAATCATAAATGATATTTAATTTTAAACATTTAAATAAATTCCAATTATTAATAATATTTTATTAATCTTTAAAATTTTAAAATTGAAAATATATTTAAATGTATATACCCTATGTAGATTATGCAACAAATTTCAAACCTTATGCAAATTTCCATGCACGAAATGCCAAAAAAGAAAATCTTTCAACTATGCCCTTTGACACACGTTGTGCTTTCATTGGCCACTAAAACCCTTGTGCCAACATTTCATGGATCACTCTACTTTGACTTGTTATGGATTCAAAAGGGATGGGTGATATTTGTAAGGGATTTGGTTACGCATGTATCTTATTAAATTTTATTGGAATTAATAACACTTATTTGTCAAAAATGGGAAGTGAAGGGGCTTTCACATTTTTTGATCAAACATACTATGCAAAAGAAATGATAATGGGAACAAACAAAAATTTCAATATGTAACTCTTTGGGTAAATTAATTTTTCTTTTAAAAAAATATTAATATCTTACGAAAGCATTTAATTATAAAACTAGGAGTTGATTTATTTTTTCAAGTTATTATACATAATATATGTACATTATATGTTTTGTTCTGAAATTTTTTGGTCAAATTGTGATCCTAAAGAAGAAATCAATGAGAATTGAAATATATGGTAATGCACTCTATTCAACAATGGAATCAATAATGCATCAAATATATAGAGTCATGTAGCTCATTTTATTATAAAAATCAAGCATTGAAGTTAATATAATTTAGTCAAATAGAAAAACAAGGCTATGAGAAATTTGTAATATGTTTATATAAATCAACAAATAAGTACTTGTCCTCTTTCTTGGAATTATGGCTCATGCCTACTTAGACAATCCAAAGAGGTTTCAGTAGATATATTTCAGGTATATGCATTGCATTGTCAACTCGTATGCATTTTCATCTTTAACATTACTTCTATGACATTCTAGAATAGAAAGATATGTAGCGAATGAATATGTCCAAATATAGATGCAAATACACACTTCTTCTAATGTTGTTAAAATACATGAGCGAAATACTAGGAAGCATGGATGAAAAATACCTTGGGCATATTGATTATTTGGATGATAGCATTAACTTCCTAGACATATGTAATATCCTCGAGGAGAGATTCACAGACGTGGAATGATACTAGATGTTGGTTTAGCTCGCCCTTCATTACTTCAGTAATGAGGACAACATGAATGACAACAACTTGATTAGGGAAAAAAAATCACTATGAATGCATCAAAGCCATGAAGAAGAAGGACAAAGAGCTTGGTAGACAAGGGCAGTAAAGATCCAAGCTGGAAAATTGCAACTCTAGCTTAGAAGAATGGAGGAGAATTTAACCTCACCAGGATCTCTCGATGGCTCCAAAGCCAATTCATTGTTACCTTCCATGTATGGATCAAATATGGCCACTATTCTTTTCATGTGGGGTTGTAGTTGTTGCCCTACTAGTCTAACCCAGAAGGCATCTACTCAACCTGCATTTTACCAGTAGTTACCCTTCTTGGGATTATTCAATGCTCAAACTGTAGAGAAAAGTGTAGGAAAAAATTGATAAGAAGAAGCCCACGGCTTCCTTCTCTACTCTTCTCCATGAATTGGATTGTGTGCATTATAAGATTAAGAAGTTTTACATTTTTCTAGACAATATGTTGGCTAATAAGACTAGCTTTGCCTTAAATCGGAAAAGCGGATGAGGTACGATCATTAGTTAGGAAACAATAGAGATATGTTGAGGTATTGCATAAAGGTGTGATTCCTTTATAAAATTAGATTAAGTAGATTTATTGGATGCTTGTATTGAGTTGGGTGTGTCTCCTTGGTGTTTTCAGCCACCCTAGGAATTAGACAATATATATGTTTTGCTTTGTGAATTAATAAAAAGGAAAAAATGCTTTGAGAAGGACATTAAGAGTTTGATAGTTTTGTGAGTCAATGTGGGGATCATTAAGAGGGATTTCATTCTTGTGTAGATGTACAAAATTAGGCCTTATTCTTAGTCATGCCTAACTTTGAGATCCTCCATGGGGAATTTATAATTGTCCTAGATATTCCTATGTATACAATTCTCTTGAATAATGTAAATTTATTGTATATGTATCTCTTAAATAATTTAAACCTTATGTACATGTATAAATCTCTTGCATAATGTGAATTTTCACTTTATGCATTTCTCTTAAATAATGAAACTATATGGTTAGTGGAATAAAAAATGCAAATTTAACATTGTTAGTATGATTGAAAGTTGTTTTGTCTAGTGATATCCAAAATTCTATATAGCTATATATTATTTTATATTTAATTATGCAAAATCACCTTCCATCATTGTAATCCCTTGACCATGAATGGAGGTAGTTTTTAATTTCTTTGATATGTTTCTCATATGTATTTTATGTTTCTCATATATATCTTTTATGTTTAATAAGTATGCATTGAAATGTGATTATGAGGAAAAAGACATTTTGCAATATAACATAAATATTCATGGAAATACATCCAAATGATTCTCCTCCTTCCCACACACTAGATGTTTCCACGACCATAGAAATTCTCAAGCCTGAGAAATATGAAGTAGCCTCCCTTATTTCTCCATGTCTTCAATGTGGCACTATTGAGAAAACAAAAACATGATGTTGTACATATATTATTGGATGAATCTATGGTACTATCTAGCCCACAAATTGATATTTTATTATTATGATCCCAAACAAATTATCGCCTAAAAAACAAGAATACTTTCAAGAGACAATCTCCATGTTTTCAATTCAAATGAGCAATAAAAAAATATGGAAAAATATAAATGAAAAGTGTCTTCTATTGCATTGCAAGCAAGGAAAATCAAATAATTTTGTACATGTAATATTGTGATATCATAAGGCATAAGCTCTTAATAAACCATGAAGATTTAAACAATATACGTAACTTTAAATTTGAGTTGATCTACCATTTCTCCTCACAAATTTTATTTTACTATTAAATTTATTTTAAATGACTCCCAAAGATTAAATAAAAATATTCATTATATATATATATACCCTTATTCATATTGATTTATAAAGTAAATTATGAAACAAATAATAATCAACATATTTTTTATGAAGATATATATATATACCCTTATTCATATTGATTTATAAAGTAAATTATGAAATCAATAATAACCAACATATTTTTTTCTATTATATTTTTCCTCAAGGTTCGAAACATCAAGTTTATCAAGAATGGATGTGATTGATCCGAAAAACATCTCTACACAAAAATAGAGATTGTTCATCTTTAGTTTTGGTTGGCCTAAGCTTAATAGACCCATTCTCTACACAAGATTTACAATGACTATCTTAAATATTATTTCCTTTCACGAGTTCCTCTTTGAAGAAAAAATTAGGAACAACCCAAAAACTTAGGAACACCCTACACATGTTGAGCAATATATTTTCCAATTGAATTTTATTTTGAATAAACAAGATAAATCGATGACTATCTGCAACAGTTAAGGAACAAACACTACCAAAAAAAGAAAAAAAGGGAACTAGTACATGAGTGTTTCCAATATTTATCTTTATTATTGACTTGCCATGAAGATGTAATTTTGGATTCACATAATCTAGCATTATAATCCTTTTTGTAAAGGAAGGACAATTTTTCTTCCCTAATTTGCATGAAGGGTTAGGTCAACAAGGTTTTAAATCCTTAAAGTTATTGATTGTTGCCATCTTTGATGGTTAATAATTGCTATATTCATAGTTTATAATGATTATGAAAGGTCAATTACTTATTTCTAATTGCATTTAAAGAAATAAAAATACATGAATGAGATGTCTTACATACCTATTTTGTAATCAAAATGAAAAAAAAAAAAAAATCTTTAATATAAAAAGGAGTAAAAAATACAAAACATTAATTAAGGTGTATATACATGTCTGAGTTATTTTAAAATTGATGTTTAAATATCTAATAATTTGTAATTTAATCTCTTTTTAATTCTTCTAAATATTTAAGAAAAAAAAATGCATTTAAAAGTAGATAAAAATAAAAATAATATTACTTTATGAAATTAAATCTTATCTCAAAATATATTTACATAAATAAATAATAATCACAAATAATCAATTCATATTAAAAAATAGAAACAACAAAAAAAACTATCAAATTAATCCAAAAACTTATACTTCAAAGTAAAAAGTAATTGTAGCATATCTTCTATTATTTAATCATAAGTAAAATATTTTGCTATTTTAATTTAATCCCTTTTTAATTCTTCTAAATATTTAAGAAAAATAATTTTGATTTAAAAGTAGATAAAAATAATAATAATATTAGATTTAAGACTTTCGTAATCCATAATGTAGATGAATGTCTTTCGGATTGATCACATCAATAGGATTTTGTTGAGAACCAACTAATGTGGTTCGTCCCTTTTTTTTTTCAGAAAGAAAAAAACCTTGTTATATTAATAATAAACAGTTCATTAAACATCAATTTCACTCTCAGCTGTAGGCAGCGAGAAGTAATTCAAATTTCCAGTACCACCAATTGACAAATATCCCTTTCAAAGACGGAAAGAGGATGGCAGTCTCTTATGTGGCAGGTCAAATTTCTGAGCATAAATAATACTCATTACACATTAGAGAGATACAGAAAAACCGTATTGTTTCATTCCTGTAGACATCCAGAAAAGTATCAATTGGTATAAAATAAGCATTTGAAAAAACTGAATTATGTCTACTGAAACTGAAAATGAAATTAAACAACATCTAGATTGTACTGAAAATGTAATCTCCATTGATAGTCAACATAGACAGGCTCGCTTGTAATATGTGCTAGCTCGCTTGAAAGCAGACAAAAAAGGAACCGGCTCGCTTGAGATGGTAAGGATAAACACGCTCGCTTGTCACCATATTACAAGCTCGCTTGATATAGTCAAAAACTGAGATGTATAAGGATGATATGTACAAAAAAACAGAGACCGCATCACTTGAGATAAACTGTAGATCAAGGAATCGGTATTGTATTCTCCCAAAAAAGAGCGACATCCCTGTAGTGCAACACATATATGCTTCCAAAATTGTCATTGATGCCCCTTTTTGATAAGCCATCCACCCTCCTATTATTTTCTCTGAAGATATGTGAAATGGTGGGCCGGTCAAGTCTCGTCCATAGTCGTTTTATCCAGTGAAGCCATCCTTGTAATCCCGGAATATGAAGAGAAATATTACCCAGAATGCAATCCACCACCAGCCTCGAATCACCATAGAAGTTGGGCTGAGTCAATTTTAAATTAATGACCATAACCAAAGCTCCCCAAATGGACATGAACTCAGCCTTGTTATTTGTGCCAGGGCCACCATTCCAGTGTAAATGTATTCTTTCAGATCCAGAGAGTTTAACCCAAGCACCACAGCCCATAATCCCAACCTTGCATGCCCCATCAAAGAAAACAGCTGGGATGGATATCTCGTGTGGTCTGGTATGATGAGAGCCATCCACCATCCTAGAATAATGCAACTGGCGCTCATCAATCCATCGCATAATTGAAGCATATATATGTGGAATATGAAAATCCATATTATCAAAAACTAATCTGTTACACGCCAACCATATCTCCCATATGAAGAAGAAAGGGAGAGACCTGTACTTACCCTTTAGATTGGCCCATTGATTTGCAGTGGAAATGAAGTCCGTAGGCACCCATGTTAGATCCATGGAGGGGTGCCGAAAGAGCTTCCAAATGTTTAAAACCACTGGACAGTTAAAAAATAAATGGGCGATGGATTCTTCTCCGCTGCAGCATATGGCACATTTGTTTGGGCCATGGTGCCCACTTTTGATCAAATTATCCCAGGTTAGGATCTTACCTTTCCATACCAGCCAACAAAAAAGAATAATTTTGGTTGGAATTTGTTGCTTCCAGAAGTGTGAGAACACCATTGTATGATGGCCCAGATATCTGTTTGAATTGATCCTCATATAGATATCTTTCACGATCAATGAATCTTCAACGAGGGGACCGTCCCAAGTAACAAAATCTCCTCCCCTGTCATAGCACAAACCGGATCCACTGAGCACCATCCTATATTGATCCCAAATCTCAGCATCGTCTCCAAACAGGCCCAATTGCTAAGCAGATTTGAAAACCGGGGTGCCGAAAGACCATTGCAATATGGTCTGAGATAGAAAATGAATGCCATTGTGAGTCATTCTGTGAATAAGAGCAGGTGGAAGCAAGATCTGAGATGTAATTCCCAGAATCCTACTAGATCCGAGAGGGATACTCCCACCGTCGCGGAAAACCCAAACAAGTCTGCATGCAATATGGTCCAGAATCTTTAGAAAACTCGCCCAAATCACTGATTTGGAAGGTGGAGATAGAAAATCATTGCACATAAGCAATTGTAGGGGGTCACCATTTAAATATTTGTGTCTGATAATATCGTTCCAAATGCCACTTCCCCTTATGGCACGCCAGAATGATTTGACTAAGAGAGCCATATTAAAGTCCCGGACATTCAAAATACCCCAGCCATCAAGAGTTTTCGGGCGACATAGAGACTCCAATTTACACAAATGATATATGTGCAGCGAGTAAGATCCTCCCCATAGAAACTGGGCTATAATTTTGTTGATCTCCTATATGATCTGTTGTGGCAAATAGAACAAATGAGCCCAATAGACTATCAACTGTGAAAGGATAGCTTGCACCATAATCAATCTGCCCCCCATCGATAACCATCGATGGGTCCATTTACAGATTTTCCCCCTAAATCTGTCAATCATCCATCTCCAATCACGATTTGTATATCCACATGGCTTAATGAAGAAACCAAGATATTTGAGACCATCTGTAGCAATCCTATGATCGACACCCAGAAAATCAGCAATGAACATAATTTCCTCCATGTCTCAGCTAATCGATCTTAATGAATAAATACTGGGGATGCATCATTGCCCGAAAACAACCATTAAAAACTAGTTGTTAAGAAATAACTGTTAAGACTAGGTGTTACTAACTAGCGTTAGTAAATTAGTTATTAGAAAAAAAACAAAACAAAAAAACAAAAAAAAACAAAAAAAAAAAACTATTATATATTTTTTTAATTTTTAATAGTTTAAGATATATTATTAATTAATAAAATTAAATAATTATATGTATATATATATATATATATATATATATATATATATATATATATTTTAAATTAATATAATAGAAAATTATAGGGATCAAAAGAGAATATCAAACTTTTATTAAAAAGGGGTTTAGAAATTTATTATTTTATTAAAAGGGGGTTATATATATATATATATATATTAAGTGAAATAATTAAATAAATAAAAATAAAATTTTAATTAAGTTTAGGTTAAAAAGTGAACGATAAAAATTTTATTAATAAAAAGTTTTATTTATATTATTTATAGAAATCATAATGAAATAATAAATATAAAAATATTAAAGAAAATAAGAAAAAAATAAAAATCTTAACATAGAAAGAAATTACCTGGAGAGCTGGAGTCTAGCTCTTACTTAATTTCCAGCCATCATCTCTATTGAGATTCTCAACATGTCTTTCAATTTTGATCGCCTCCCTCAACTTCCTATGGTAGAAGTGATCCACTTTAGCAACGACTTTGGAGTCTTCAATACAAACATGGTGACACGATTTTTCTGCATGCTCAGCAAGAGCTGAGGTACGAGATCGGTTGTGTCTAATGTCTACAGCATGCTCTCAGATTCTCTGCCTAATGGATCGACATGTGTCTCCAATATAGGGAGTTTTACATGAACAAAGAATCATGTAAACTTATTTCATGTCCTTAGGGTCGATGGGGTCCTTAACAGGCCCAAGAGAATTTCTAATAGTACATAGAGGCTTGAAAGAAGCGAAGACATTATTTCTTCTAAGGACATGGACAATTTTGTCCGTTGTCCCCTAGATAAACGGGAGATGGACCTTGGAAATAGGATCCACCTGGGTAGATTTTCCACTCAACCCTTTATATGCCCCTTTTGAAAGGCTTTAAGACCTTAAGATCTACTGCAACCATTATTTTCAAAAACACCAAGAAGATGGGATTTCTCTTATTCCAAATGGTTGTCGTCGGAAATTCTAAGAGCACGAGTAGCAAGAGTACAAAGGAAAGCAAATTTATGAGCAGGAAAATGATGGGAACCAGCATGGAGGTACTGTTCCGTGTGAGTTTTCTTGCGAAAAACTTGGTGAGAAATGGAACCATCCTCACTTCTTGAGAGAAGGATATTTAAGAATGGAAGGCCGCCATCAACCTCCACTTCCATCGTGAATTTGATGGAATCTGATTGCAAATTCAAGTGCCCAAGAAACAGATCTAATTTCTCACGACCATGGGGCCAAATGACACAAATATCATGTAATATCCCAAAATGGGAACAGCTACACTATTGGGAATATTGTGAGTTATTACCAATGTGGAGCTTTAGCAAATCATGAGCATGGCAATGTAGAGCAACTCATTAGATGTAAAATAACATCACACCAGCAGATGAAAGAACCTCAGCAAGCAGTTGGCCTATATCCTCCTTCCCAAGTGGGGAAATGCGGTAACATAGGGCATAAAATAGCTATCTTCAGAAAATAACGCTATACAAGTGAGAAATGGGACTTGGATCCCTTAGAAGACATGCTATAAAACTCACATGCAGAATTAAAGGTGAAACAAATCACTCTAGCTCATATAAACAGATCTCCCCAAATCTATA
The DNA here is from genome assembly GCA_034641835.2 of Pinus albicaulis. Taxonomy (NCBI): domain Eukaryota; kingdom Viridiplantae; phylum Streptophyta; class Pinopsida; order Pinales; family Pinaceae; genus Pinus; species Pinus albicaulis. Next base: position 1,130,385,318 of record CM076572.1, on the reverse strand, counting down.
TGCCTCAATTAAGCCCAAACCCCATAGCCTAGCTTATGCAGAAAATATTGAAGCAAGAACAGCGTTATTTTATTAAGGGTTTATGCAGCGAATAATGTGACATAATAGATCTAGAATTTACAAGCACCCAATGGCTGAGAAAATGGGGATTCCCTCCCCTTTATACACAATAAAGTTCACCCAACAAGGGGTTCATGAAAATACAATGTGTACAAGTGCAAATCTGCAGATCTAGATTTGGAATAGCTGAAAACACACAAATACAAAAGAGGAATGGAATATAGAGCTTTCCGGGAGAAGGGTTGGCCCTTTCTCCAAGGAATGAGCTCACAAGCAAGGGATCAAACCCTGCAACTGCTGCTTTAGCAAAAATGACGCAGTTTCCCCAGTAAACTGCGTTGTAATGGATGGGAACTGAGTTGGCCACTTGCCAAGATGTAAAATATGCCCTCGACTCTTCTGTACAAATCTTACAATGCAAGGGGAGCTCCCTCCACTGAAAGATATGCCAAGAGTTAGTGTTGTAAGCCTCCCACTGCAATGCCTTGCAACACAGTGTTTCCTGCTGCAGGAATAACACTGTAGAAGGAAGAGATACTTAGCCTCCAGCCAGGATGTGGTAAAATGAAGAACAAACCCCTCCAAGTGATCACTCAATGAAGGAGAAGGAATCCCTCCAAACTCTGCTAGTCACCAGGAGTTTGCAGAAAGTCTAAGCAGACATGAAAATGTAATACATAAGCTAACCCCAAAAGTCTGTTATCTTCCTCCTTATAAATTTTGTGAGCCTCCTCACCTTGGGTCCCACCTGTTAGGGTTTCCAACACCATGCGAATACTTTCCCTCCAAAACTGCGTTGTCTTCTCAAGCAAGCCACACCCTCTTAAGCAGCGCTGTTGACTTGGTCAACTTGACTGAATCAACATGATTCTTTTCCTGTTCACACATGGGAAGTGCAAAATCCAGCCACCAAGTTATCCCCTTTTCACACCAAGAGGGAATTTATGTCAATACAAGTTAAATATGGGTCCTTTTCCCATTTATTTATCTTTTAGGTGCAAAATTCAAAATCTAATATTCCTATTAGCTGCATGCTAATTTTAGGAATATTACAGTCCTCCCCTCCCAAAGATTGCTTGTCCTCAAGCAAGTGCAAGGGTAGACTGAGTTATGTCTCCTCCTCTCCCTGTAGCATCCATGTATGATCTCCTCCAAGTAAAAATATGTTGTCCCAACAATGAATCCTCATAATGCCTCTCCCAAGAAAACAAATTAGCATTTGGTGGACACCCCAAATGGCTATCATCATGCAAAAGTAGCATACTCAAGGACACAACTGTGTGCTGTCTAGAGGTCCTCTCAAGGCATGGAGTATGAAATGCATGGGAAATCCTCATTTCCAAGTAAAACCTCCATCCCCAAGCTATCATCCATACAAAATGAGTTCCCCTCCTGCATGGCAACTCATGAAGAATCTCCTCCACCTTGAGCTCATGTAGAATAGGTGGGCTGAAAATCTGAACATGGTAGACAAGATAGCCTACCCCACGTTGTCTTCCTCTCCACTTAAGATGAGTGTAGAGAATTTTCTGATCTTGGGCTGCAATATTGTTTCCCTCAATTGGCAAGAAGGAAGTTAGACCTCCAAAGGTCCCACTCCCAGCGCTGTGAATCAAGCTGGCCCAAACCATCTCATACACGATGGATAAGAAATCACCATCATATGGTATCCCATCCATCTCATGGTCCTCCTCATTTATAAACAAATATTTTACTGTAGAGGCCATGTCTCTTCCCATGCTCCCCTTAGAACATGTAATGGAGAAAGTGTGGGGATCCTCCTCCCCAAAGAACACATCCACCCCATGTGTTCCTCCCCCAATCATGCTCCTCATAAAAGCAACAATAATATCAGCAAATAGGATCATGATTAGCATCATAATGGAAGAAAGACTGAAGGTTTTATGTTGTGCTGGAGGGTACCAATAGTCTCCCCAGTGGTCATAGCGCAGCCTTCCCCACTGCAGCTTCAGACAATAGCATGGCAAGTTGTTTCTTGACAGATGGCTAGTTGTGTAAGTCCCCACATCCACTAGTAAATAGTAGATGGCTGAATGTATCAACTAAGCATACAAGGAGTGACCAAACAGTTGCCCCATATCATAGAGTAGATGGTTGTCTCCATCATAATAGTTGGCCAAAAAGGGTCCATGGAGCCTAAAGAAAAACTTGCCCCTTTGTGGAGCAATGCACTGCAAAGAAATGGTAAGAGCACGCAATTATTGTGTTGAAAAATCAATGAATGAAAAAGCAGAATCCTTACCATGTAATGGAAGCAAATTGGTGACAAGATACATAGATGAATCCTCCATAGTGGTGGGACATACCCATATGAAGAGGAATGAACCACATGTTGTATGAGAATTCCCCTTCTTATGCCTAGAAACACAAGTCAAGGAGAGTATGCCACAATAACAGATGAGTCCATCCACTACTCTACCAATCTCACCTCCTTTATGCCCACCAAGTGCACCAAATATGAAGTGATCCTGGGAACATTCCATCAACAAGTTCCTGCTCCAATGTAACAACGCTACTGGCCTATGCAAATATGCTCCTGCCAACTCATAAATCCATTCCTTGACATGTCCCATGTCAAGGAATCCTCCCATAATGCCGATGCATACAAGAAGTTCCCTCCAAGGTGGAAGTACTCCCAAATCATCTAAGGCTAAGGAGTAGCCTTCTTGCACTATGATAGTGCCATCCCCTCCTCTTGCAGCATCATGCCAAGTGTGAGAGCAATTCTGCCCTTGCTCTCCCCCAATCCTCCAAAGCAACAAATGTCTTTGCTTCCCCATCATACCTCCATCATACAACCTATGTGGTGAAAACATAATGATCACATCATCATAATGCATCCACACTCCTTGCTGCCCCATGATGAAAGTACCCTGCCAAGTTCTCTCCTCCCACATACCCTTGAGAAAAGGATATGCCTCATGATGGCCAAACTCTCTCAAGAGTAGCCAGCGTAGCTTTGCTTCTTGTTGCCTTGTGTCATAGATCTGCAAGTGGTTCACAAGCCTCTTGCTCTCCATCCATCCTTTATCCAAGTGTGGTTGCCCCCAATCATTCTGTCCATTGGCATATTCCCAATGAAAACTACCCATCTCCCAAAGCAAGGATTCCTTCTTACACCTCATGGGAAGTTGAGATGTGACCCCTTGGGGATCTTTAGGAAAGACCTCTTACCACTCAACCCCTTAAATCCAAAAGAATCCAAGTGTGCTAAGAACAAAACATTATTAGGAGGTGGCACATCATGTATGATGCCTCCCAAAACACTGCACCCTAACACCTCCTGCTGCATGCAACTCAATAAGGGTGTAAAGGGATGAATGTTTATTCCTTCTTGGATCAAACCAAGATGGCACATCGTTGTGCAAGCTTGTTTCTCCTCATCATTAATGTGTTTCGATCCTAGACCATGTGAGAACAAATTTCCAAAGTCTTCCATAAAATTTCTTGAAATGTTAAGACATGGAAATTTATGCATACCTTTGTGAGCCTTTGAAACATCTTGTATGGCTGCAAGAGTCCCTTCCTTCAATGCGTTGGTTGATCCAACTACTATTATGGGTGGTTGCCTCCTCATGAATATGATAGCGCTAGTAAAGGTCTCCTCAAGTGGAGAAGGGAACTCCTCCTTCTCTGGCATTCTACTTTCAAATCTCCTTATTACCTGATGAGTGAAATCAGCAAAGGTAGACACCCTTGCTTGACTTACATGGCTGGACCACCAAGATCTTGCCTTGCCCTCTAAGTGCAGCGCTGAGATCTCCACATCCTCTTTTTCCCCTACTGGGTGTAGTAGGAAAAATGCCTCTAGTCTCATCACCCAAGTCTTTGCTGTACACTTGAGTGATCCATCAAATGTAGACAACAGAAATATGTTGCCTTTTATCATTCTCTCACTGTAGGGTCTTCTTTCTTCTCTCAGTTGGATGAACTGAGGAAAATCTAGGGTCTCTTTGAAAGCCCTAGGTTTGCACTTGTTTTCTGCCACATACCCACTCAGGATCTCATGCTCTAAGTGGTATCCTTGCTCTCCACTTCCTTTATGAGAACAGGAAGTGCATGATCTTATTCTTCCACCTGAAACCTTCTAGAGGTCTCACTGCAGCTTTCTCCACCTTGAAACCCTCTTGGAGTTTCAATGCATTTCTCTTATTTCTTCTTGGATCTGAAAATGGATGAGAGTAATCTCATCCTCTCCATCATTTTGTTCTCCTCTCCTTCTTATTTTCTGATTGGATCTGAAATCCATAGGCTGAGCCAAGATGGCAGCTCTAATACCACTGTAATATCCCAAAATGGGAACAACTACACTATTGGGAATATTGTGAGTTATTACCAATGTGGAGCTTCAAAAAATCATGAGCATGGCAATGTAGAGCAGCTCATTAGATGTAAAATAACATCACACCAGCAGATGAAAGAACCTCAACAAGAAATTGGCCTATATCCTCCTTCCCAAGTGGGGAAATGCAGTAACATAGGGCATAAAACAACTGTCTTCAGAAGATAACGCTATGCAAGTGAGAAATGGGACTTGGATCCCTTAGAAGACATGATATACAACTCACATGCAGAATTAGACGTGAAACAAATCACTCTAGCTCATATAAACAAATCTCCCCAAATCTATATGCCTCAATTAAGCCCAAACCCCATAGCCTAGCTTATGCAGAAAATACTGAAGCAAGAACATCGTTGTTTTATTAAGGGTTTATGTAGCAAATAATGTGACATAACAGATATGGAATTTACAAGCACCCAATGGCTGAGAAAATGGGGATTCCCTCCTCTTTATACACAATAAAGTTCACCCAACAAGGGGTTCATGAAAATACAATGTGTACAAGTGCAAATCTGTAGATCTAGAACTGGAAAACGCAGTTACTATAGCACTGAATATATATATAGCTGAAAACACACAAATACAGAAGAGGAATGGAATATAGAGCTTTCCGGAAGAAGGGTTGGCCCTTTCTCCAAGGAATGAGCTCACAAGCAAGGGATCAAACCCTGCAACTGCTGCTCTAGCAAAAATGATGCAGTTTCCCCAGTAAACTGCGATGTAATGGATGGGAACTGAGTTGGCCACTTGCCAAGATGTAAAATATGCCCTGGACTCTCCTGTACAGATCTTACAATGCAAGGGGACCTCCCTCCACTGAAAGATAAGCCCAAGAGTTAGTGTTGTAAGCCTCCCACTGCAATGCCTTGCAACACAGTGTTTCCTGCTGCAGGAATAACGCTGTAGAAGGAAGAGATTCTTTGCCTCCAGCCAGGATGTGGGAAAATGAAGAACAAACCCCTCCAAGTGATCACTCAATGAAGGAGAAGGAATCCCTGAGCAGGAATCCCTCCAAACTCTGCTAGTCAGTAGGAGTTTGCAGAAATTCTAAGCAGACCTGAAAATGTAATACATAAGCTAACACCAAAAGTCTGCTATCTTCCTCCTTATAAATTTTGTGAGCCTCATCACCTTGGGTCCCACCTATTAGGGTTTCCAACACCATGTGAATACTTTCCCTCCAAAACTGCGATGTCTTCTCAAGCAAGCCACACCCTCTTAAGCAGCGATGTTGACTTGGTCAACTTGACTGAATCAACATGATTATTTTCCTGTTCACACATGGGAAGTGCAAAATCCAGCCACCAAGTTATCCCTTTTTCACACTAAGAGGGACTTTATGTCAATACAAGTTAAATATGGGTCCTTTTCCCATTTATTTATCTTTTAGGAGCAAAATTCAAAATCTAATATTCCTATTAGCTGCATGCTAATTTTAGGAATATTACATATCATGATCCATATTTATGCAGGAACACAATAAAATATAGGAATAGACATAAACATAGAGATGCAGAGGAAATAATACTTCATCTCATTGATATCAAATAACATAAATATGCTTACAGACATAATGGAAATAAACTAGCTAGGGTGCTGGTAGCTTATCTCTGAGAAGAGATGTGGCGGCTACAAGCCTCTGTACCGTGTTACAATGAGGCTCGAAGGCTTATTTATTGTTTAGAAACAATAAAAAACCCTAAACATCCAAAAACCTAACCATAGGAAATGAAGTGCCAAAATTGTGGGCCCCGTTTGCGTAAATTGGTACATCAATCTTCCCGAGGACGTAACTTTGGCATACGATCTTCGTTTGATGCGCTCAATACCTCTTTAGAAAGATCTATCCGATGACTACAAATTTTGAGTAATAAACATTAGTCCATGGACCCATGTTACTCTCGGTTATCCCAAAAATGTCGTTTAGGGCCTCAAAACTGCTCTGGAAGTTCAAGACCCGAAAAACTGCTAAAAATAGTAAGTTATGCTGAAACTGAAAAATTGAAAGAACTGATAGTGGGGGTTCAAATGGAATAGGTGGGTGGCCACCAATATACAACTGGATCATTAGGGCCTCAAAACGGCTCCGGAAGTTCATGACCCGAAAAACTTTAAAAAATAGTAAGTTATGCTGAAACTGAAAAACTGAAAGAATTGATGGTGCGGGTCCAAATGGAATAGGTGGGTGGCCACCAATATCCATCTGGATCATATCATCCATGAACCTATTCCACTTCCTAGGGCGTAATTAAGTTGAGGCCAGGGTCTTCGATTCAAAATCCTCCATAAATAAGTTAGCAACTATGGGGGAGAGAGGGGAACCCATCGCAACACTGCAAGTTTGCTCATAAAACTCACCTTGAAAACTGAAGAAAGTCGAGGTGAGGCCGAGGCCAACTAATTTAGAGGTGTCCTGATCTAATATCTGCTTAATGACAACAACAACTTCCTGGATGGGGATTTTGGTGAATAAGGACACAACATCAAAGCTGACTAATAGCTCTCCAGGCTACAATTTGATGTTCTTCCAATCTTTGATAAAGGAAGCTGAGTCCTAAACAAATGAATCAGTTTGACCTACAAGGGGTTTAAGCTTTTGGGCTAAGAAATTAGCCAGATGATAAGAGGGACCACCTATTGTGTTTACAATAGGTCTTAATGGGGCCCTAGGTTTATGAATCTTCTGGAGACCATAGATTCGGGGGGTGAGGGGATTGCTCTCAATAAGTTTTCTAGAGAGAGGATTAAGGCAAGAATCTGGCTTAATGGCAAGGGCCACTTCCTTACAAACCAATTTAAGAAGATTATTTTTAAGCTTAACGTAACTGCCACTATTGGACAAATGGTCTACCATTTTGCTAACATAGTCAGATTTATCCATAATGATTATGGCACCACCCTTGTCTGCTTTAAGGATGACAATGTCAGGGTTGTCCCTTAGGGTTTTGAGGGCGAGAAACTTAGGCTTAATCAAGTTTCTTTTGGGAGGCTTAGCCTTCCTAAGAATAATGGAACAATCCTGCCTAATGGTCTCCTTAACATTATCTGGGAGGATGAACCACATTAGTTGAAAATAATAATAATATTAATTTATGAAATTAAATATTATCTCAAAATATATTTACATAAATAAATAATAATCACAAATAATCAATTTATATTTAAAAAAAAAACAACAAAAAAAACTATCAAATTAATCCAAAAACTTATACTTCGAAGTAAAAAGTAATTGTAGCATATTTTCTATTAATTAATCAATACATATTTCCAATAAGTAAAATATTTTGCTTTGATTTTATTGAAAATAGTTGTCTCAATCATAGAGTTGTTCACAAGTACTTTCACAACATTTGTTGATGCAACATTTCTCCTTGAGTACCAACAATTTATTGATAAAAACCATTTCTCTGTTAGTACTAATGATATCTGCAAGGGTTGCCATTGTTCTCGGACATTTATGTTAGTGTAACTCTCTTCTTAAATTTAACCTCAGGGTATATTCATTAGCAAATATATAAAATCTCAAATTTCAATTGCATTTTATTGTACATATATTTCACTTAATTATTGCCTTCAACAATCCCCTAATTCTCTTATTTACATACATATATTTCACTTGATTATTGCCTTCAACGATTCCCTAATTCACCTATTTGCATTCCTTTACTACCTTTGGATGCCACTGCTAATATTAACGGAGTTGTCTACTTACGCAACAGAATAGCCCTTATCGCAATTTTACTACCACTGGGTGCAACTATTAATATTAACGGAGTTGTCTACTTACGCACCAAAATAGCCTAGCCCTCAAGGCACTTTTTTGCCCTCATAATTTATTTCCCAAAAAATCAGGGAATTGAAGTAAAATTAAGTAATTTGAGTGTTTAAATTGCATTTTTGATGATGGAAATGAATTTAGCACTATCAAAAACCCTTAAGACAACTAAAATAATAAAGTTTCCCAATTATAACACAAATTTCGAAGACGTTGCATTATTCTATTTTCCATACTGCTTAATGTCACAAAAGGCTTAAATTTTCAAGACGAAACCGTAGAGGTACGTATTCTACTTTTTGGCAAAGCACCTTCTCAATTTTATGCATCCTTCCTCCGGTCTCTGGATTTTATGCACCTTAGGCACCCGGGATCGACTCTCTGTCGTTCTCCAAGTAAGTGTTAATTTTCTCTCTGCTATTGAGTTTTCACTGTCTTGTATTGCACGGAGACCATGTCTATTCAGAATATATGCAAACGATTTACAAAGAACAATGCTCCATTATCACTGTCACTGGTCATGTCTCTCCTACCCTCTCCCGCAGTCATTGCAAAACCTCACTTTAAATTCGCAAATATCTGCACTCAAATAGCAATGCCATCCATAACCCCAGACGGGGGTGCTCCCACTCGATTTCTCATCGATAAATGTGGTTTGACTCTCGAAGAAATTGCTAAAGCCTTTAAACATTGCAATAGATTTCATCGTGCAAAATCGAGTCAGAATATGGAAAAGGTTTTGGAGTTGCTGAATGGCTGTGGCTTGACCAGCGTTGCCCAGATTCGAAGGGTGGTCCTTTACAACCCTAACTTTTTATTTCTTAGCATTGAAACAACCATACAGTCTAAGCTCAGCCTCCTAAGGACTTGTATGAAGGAAGAACATCTCTCCAAACTTGTATCTGATAATACACGAATATTTCAATACAGGGAACAGAAGCTTAGGTCTTCGATTTCACTTTTGCAAAAATTGGGGATAGAGGGGGAAGCGTTGTCAGATATTTTGGCATGGCATCCCCGTTTGCTCGCGAGTTCAGAGGAAAGAATTATGGAGTCGTTTAAACAGGCCGAGGATTTAGGGTTTAAAAGAGGATCAAAGATGTTTAGACTTGCTTTGCTTTCTTATTTCGGAATAGCGAAGGAGAAACTAGATCGAAAACGGCAGTCTTTGAGCGGTTTAGGTTTCTCTGAACAACAAATTGTGCATTTAGCAAGACAGAGGCCAACGATTTTTACGGTTTCTGAGGAAAAGCTGAAGCGTAATGTAGATTTTTTGGTCAAAACTGTGGGGCTTCAATTGGCTGATATTGTTAAGTATCCATATCTGTTTGGAAGCAGCTTAGAGAGAAGGGTGATTCCTCGGTATATATTGCTGGAGGCAATTAAGTTCAAGCAATTGCAAGTGTCGAAAAGAAGAAGGTGTTTTCCGAAAATTATTTGTTTGACAGAAAAGCGTTTCTTGGAAGAATATGTTCATTTGAATGCCGAATTCTCCTCAGTTCTCCAGGATATTTACTGCAGAGGGAAATCTGGAAAGTTAGTCCTTGGCAAGAAGACATGGAGTGAGTTTTTTTCAGTGGAAAAGATTGATGAAAGTTGCCATAGTTCTTCAGAAGCTTCAATATGACTTTTTTTTATGCGCTATTTTCCATTTTAATGTAATTTAGTTGTAGTTCTTCAGAAGCTTCCCTATGACTTTTTCTGATGCACTATTTTTCATTTAAATTTAAATTTGGGAACTCCCGGTAAAGGAGTTTTACATTGAGTGAGAATGTTCCAATTTATAATTTCTATGGCTTCCTTAGCGTGAGAATAGTCCAAAAAAAGTGTTTACAATAGTAAAGTTATACCGCTGCCAACTGCCAGTAACATTTTTGAAGAGCAGATTTAAAAATATGAACGATTGGGGACAGTATTTTTTTTTGAGGTCTCAGCATCCTTCCTGTGCTCCATTTCTTTATATGGCTTCCTTATCGCAAAAAGAGTCCAAAAAACGTGTTTGCAATGTTAAAGTTATACAGCTGCCAGTAACATTTTTGAAAAACAGATTTAAAAATATGAATGATTTGATAGTATTGCTTTCTTTTCATTTCGAGCGGCAACACATCATTCTTTCGGTGCTCCATTTTCTTTAATTCAATAATCAGCATTTTTTGGACAGCGTAAAAAACAAATGACATATATATTAATTTGTTCTTAAACAACAATTTTGTTCTCAATGGTTGAACTTTTTGCATTTTTATATACAATGGGTTAGTTTTTATATGCAAGTGGTCATTTTTCTTGAAGTGAGTTTGAGCTGTCACCTTGTGAGTGGTAGATAAACTTGATCTTGTCATGGAGTTGGGTTGTGTTAACAGTTATGGTTAACGGTTATGGTTTTGGCACTCGGTATTGGTGACTCAGGGTAATAAGCTCATGATATTACATGTAGTAGAAACCATTGAAAGGCTAGATAAGATAAGATAAGATAATTATATTAATGTCCAAAGAATGACCACAAAAGTAGGTCAATGAGACTGCAGAGTAAGATGTCGATACAAGGAGTACCACCAAAAAGTCTCCTATATAAAGAGCAAGAAATAAGAAATAAAGCAAGAAAAACATATGCTTGAAAATCAAAATGAGGAAAGTCCTGGACTCCAAGTGCAGAGGGCACAAGATAATGGTCCACTAAATCTCTCTCCTAACACTCGCAAAAAAAACTCAAGATGGAGTGTTGTCCCGAGGGAGGGCTAGGGGAGGATCTGGAGCTTCTGTTACGCTGCCAAGAAGAAGTGATATGTCGCTGATGACTGGGCGATCTCAACTGCCTGCTGGTAAGAGATCTGGTCCGGTAATGACTCAAGAGTCCCTGTGATAGGGAGATGGCCCCTCTAGCCTGCACTGATCTAGAGTCTGAGGCAACAATGTTATTAACTTGTCGCTTCGTGCCTCTTGGAATCGCCATTGTAGTGAGTCACGGTTTAGCGGTGAAAGCTCAGGGTGTTGGTCAGCGTGGCTGTGTTTTAGCCAAAGACAATTATAAATTTATTGTTGGTCGGTTTTTTTCCAAATTGCAGTTTTCCAGATATATAATGGTGTACATGGTTGGTAGGTAGTTGCTATGCTTATTTATTTATCTCGTATTTTTCTTTGAATGAACAACCAGTGGTATCAAAGCTGTTGTGTGATTGTTAATTGACTTCATTGCACAAGCTAGCAGCGTTGGTTGAGCAATGGTACCATGAAGAGCATGTTGAGAATGAATGGGATGGCGCTGGAAGTGAGGGATGCTTTCGGGATCTTTAAAGTCTGTGGCAGGGCAGACAGTTGATGAGAACGATAAACAGAGGCGCGTGTTTGGAGTATGGCGTGGTCAGCAACAAGGGTTCGATTCCCTTGGGCTTGCTTCCAATCAAACCAGAAACGTGTAAATATTCGAGGGAGATTATTTATCACGAAGATTACAATGTGGATAATTATAAACGGATAAGTTGCTCTCGATTATTAGTGTTGCCGCTTTCCAGCAATGGACTGCTATCCATGCCTGTGTCTGGCCTCGTTCTGTCCATTTCCATCGAATCTTTTTCCTCTGGATTTGATTGTTAGGGAATCAAGGATTGCTCCAAATGTGGAAGGCAGAAGATGAGACGGTCATGGTTCAACAACAGAGACTCGCATGAGATTGGATGTTTTCCTGTACGTTGACGAGCAAGCAGAGCTGCCATTAGGAGGGAGCAAAGCCGCTCGTGGAAAGAGCCTGGAGCTTGGAGATGAGTAAGCAGAGCCGCCAAACTGCAGGTTGTATTGTGGCCGGACCCACAAAGAAACTCCGAAGCCTGCGCAAGCAGGTCGAGCTCGAGCCACACATTAAGCCGTCGGAGAAGAGGCTCGTTGTTGTCGCTGACGAGAATCTGGAAGAATGCCGCACACAAAAATCTTTGTGCAGATATCAAATTTGATGGGTTTTTTAATGGCAATGTGGGGTTCCTGTGAAAAAGTGAAAATTCTGAGTCATACAAAATTTTCAATGAGAGAATGTTGACTTAAATCCAGGATAATGTAAGACTTGATAAGACATGTGTTCTCTGGTAAATCACCATTTAGGTGATATGGGGACATATGTAATGGTATGATAAAATATGTTGATCTAGGACAACATGTGAAATTCTTAAATACTCTTGACATTGACTTGGTAGGCCCTGGAAGTGAGTGGTGACTAGCTCACTTGGGTTGTTTGGCTAGATTTAGCTAAGGAAAACCCAAAGTCAAGTTTAAAGGGGGATTGTTAGATAAACTTGACCTTGCCATGGAGTTGAGGTTGTGTTAACAGTTATGGTTTTGGGCACCTGGTATTGGTGACTCATGGTAATAAGCTCATGGTATTACATGTAGTAGAAGCTATTAAAAGGCTAGAGGATTCTCCATTGTAATGAGCCATGGTTGAGCGGTGAAAGCTCAGGGTGTTGTTGGCCGGCTTGGCTGTGTTTTAGCCAAGGATGATAATAGATCTATTGTTGGTTAGTTTTTTCCCCAAATTGGGGTTTTCCAGATATATCATGGTGTACATGGTTTGATTGTAGTTGCTATGCTTGTTTATTTCTCTGGTATTTTTCTTTGAATGAATGAGTTTGGGCTGTCTCTTTGTGAGTTTATCAAATTTTTTGAGTTGAACTTTATAATTTATGATTTATAATTTTTTTAATCCAAGCAACCAAGTAAACAACCAAGTATCACATCCTCTCGATCATGGTCAAAGTTAAGTTATTTTTCAGAGTTTATCATCTCAATGATAATTGGCTCACAAAAAGCAAAACATATCACAAATGGGATTTAAATTTATGTGGAGAAGATAACCTTTCTCCACCCTATCCATACATATTAGATCCAATTGACATTTACAACTTATATGGAGGAAAAACTTTTGAGAATTATCTATAATTGAAATATTCAGAGAACTTATTCATGATGTCAGATGGATAGTTAAGTTGTAATTTTTTTTTGTTTCTATATTCTTTATGAAAGACTCAAAATATACATAATGTCTTGCCAACAATCCCATAAGTCAATCACTGAGCTTCTATTTCCATCTAAATAAACTACAAAACTCTCTATTTTTATACTTTCATCCATCGACATCTAGCTTACAATTCATTGACATCTAGCTTACCATAGTTGTAATCTTTTTTTGTTTCTATATTCTTTATGAAGAACTCAAAATATACATAATGTCTTGCCGACACTCTCATAAGTCAATCACTGAGCTTCTATTTCCATCCGAATAACATACAAAACTCTCTACTTTTATACTTTCATGCATTAACATCTAGCTTACATTGTGAGGTATATATAGCAAAAGGCCATAGAAACAAAAATAAAATAAAAAATCCGAAGAACCCAAGAAGTTTTTAGCTTCTAATTTACCACACATCACCTTCTTAGAGTGCATTACCATCATTGGTTTCTTTTCTTTAATTGCATAATCAGACATTTTGCACCGCAGAAGAAAACAAACAACAGAGGTTGATTTATGGTTAATCACATCTTTTGTTCTCAATGGTTGAACTCTTGCATTTATAGATGCAACTTGCTATTTTACTGAAACAGAGTTTGGGATGCCTTGTCGGTGTACTTATCTTGTGAGCAAAACCCATAATTACAAACACAAACAAGTTTATCAACTTTTATCAATGGAGAGTCTTGTGAATTGTTTATATTTGAAATATTTAGGGATTGTATTCATGGTACTAGATGAGTAGCTAAGTTGTAGTTCTTCATTATCCCAAGAAAAAAAATTCTATATTCATATTTCAAATGGAAATTAAGATGTACATAATAATTATATGCCTTTCCAGTAGTCTTATAATTCAATCACTGCCTTTCTGTTTCATCAAAATGACGTATAGAACTCTCCACTTTTATACAGTTATCCATTGACATCTAGCTTATTAACTACCAGCGCTATGTTAAAAAAAATAAAATAAAAAAATCTGGAGAGTCGAAGAGGTTTCCAGGTTCTAACTCATTGCCATCTCTAGTTGTTTTCAGATTCTAACTTACAACGCATTACCATCTCTAGCTCTTTCTGTAGGCATAAATTGAGAGGAATTTGACAGTCTAGTAACATAAATTTAGATGGTGTGTTACTTTATTAGCTATGCCAATAATCAAATGAAAACACGCCGATTTAAATGCTTCAACGATGATAAATCTAATTTGGGGCATCCTTTTCCTCCACCACTAAAACGGTTGTTTACCATACAAAGCACACAAGAAGATTGGTTTCGTTGGGGTTTATTATTATTAAAATAAATACAATAGAATAGAATTATACGAAAGAGGTTTTTGTCCATAATATTATATGAATAAATAACTTAATAAGTGGACAAATTTATCTCTTTTGGGTGGAAATTATTTCTTAAATTTGATAGGAATTGTTCGCTTAATAAGTCACTCCCAATACAATACTATACTTTTAAATGAATAATAATATAATTGTTTATGACTTAATTTTATTAGGATGTAGTCTTTGATTTGATAGTTGATGGTATTTCAACATGTTGATGACAAAGTTGACCTTGTCAAAGTGAAGTAATCTTTGGTTGACATGTTGTTTTAGGTTGATGTTTGATTTTTTGTTTGTAGCACTTACGGTCTCGTGATTTATGAAATGTGTGTGATGCAAGGCGACTTGAAGGCAATGGATATTCATAGGAATGCTACATTGAGTGGATTAATACTTTATGAGGCTGGCAATCTTGGACAAAAGCATGGCAATAATTTTCTTTGACAATAGATAAAGCTACATATATGCCCTTCGAACATATTAGATATTTCTTGTATAGTATATTCGATAGTGATCTATATATTTAGAGTAAAAAACTATTATTACACTAACTTTATCAATGTAACTCGTGTATGTATTTATGTTTGGTGTGATTGGAAATTGTCCCTATTGCAAAATATAAAGACCCAATTCGAAGTTACCATAACCCAATACATGGAAAATGTTTATCTAATCTACCTGGACCAACCTTGAAAAGTAGTCTAACTAGTCTCTAGGTCACAAGCAATATAAATAGTAGTCTCTAGCTTACAAACATTATATATATATTTGAAAGTATATGCAAATGCATATATTTTCATAGCTTGCTGCAAGTAGAATATATGTGTGTGTGTATATATTTTCAAAGTGCTGGTTTGTAAAGGTCAACTTCTTACTATCCCATTAATGGCATTATCCAGAACCCCACAAAAACTTTGAGAATTCATTTTTACATTTGAAACAACATTTTGTAATCAATATTTATCATTGTACTTATCAAGTATATGTTTGTGCATGGTTGTCTTTGGCATGCTTTTGGGTTATGTGAGGGATTTCAAATGGTGGGTCAAATTGCAAATTTATTGTCAAACTTGGATCTCACTGTTTTTTCCACAGGGATGGACTTCCTATGGTCGGTCAAATTACAAATTTATTGTCAAACTTGAATCTAATTGATTTTTTCAACAAGAGGTTATCAACTTGAAGTAATGCAAGAAAATAGAAAACAATGATAATGTGATAATTTGTTTTGTTGATATCCATGAAGGAAGCAATTTGTTACAAATACTGTACAATCACCTCAATGTAGTTGATAAGGGAAAATGATGGATGCTTCATATAGGTTGAGCAAATATTGACTTAGACTTGTATCATCAAAATGTTCTAGAAATTTTATCTTTGGATTTAGTCTAGGATGAGAAGGGTGTGGACCAAATTGTTGTGTCCATTACAAGTAACAATTTACAATTTTTGAAAAGGAGGTGCAAACATGGTTAAAAGGGATGGAGTTCACAAAAAGGTAGAAGTTTGTAACAAGTTGTTCTATTATGAAACGACCCTCAATAGAAACTTACTATGTGTTGCAAATGTTGGCATATATTTTTTCAAGGTGAAATGGTCAAACCTTTCTTGCAATTCAGAAATCACAACAATGTTGACATAAAATTATGCCTTATCAATTTAGATGGGACAAAATATCTAGGAAATCCACTTTGTCTCCATTTTAATGTTTTGAGAAAATTCAAATTTATAAAAGCATGCTTTGTATTCATTAGTATTCAACTAAGAAGCCTCATGAGATCTGTGAAAATTCCACAATGAGAATCCCTACTGCAACACTATGATATTATTTCTTCTACTTGTTAATTCCGAATCAAGTTATTTACGGTGTTGCACAATAAACATCGAAATAAATACTACTGCAGCCTTCACAACATAAAAATACTGCGGAAACAAAATACTAATCCAAAAAGAAATAAACACACACATATACACCGTTGTTTTTGGACAATGTCCCCGGAAAAACCCAACTTGGGAAAATCGATGCAGTAGCTGAGGGTTTTAATTATTATGCAGTAGTTTCTGAATACAAATATTTGGATGTCCAAACTGGCAATCCGATATAGAGAAAAATATGGCAAAGAGATAGTGAGAAATTATCTCACACTGTCACTGGCGATGCGACACTGATCCAGCGTCTGAGTGGCTAGCCCCATGTTGCCTCTATGTCACAGCGTTTAGGGACTGCTTCACCCCTCTAGTTGATCGATCTGCTGACTGGATTCTCAGATCTCTAGCCCTCCGGTCTCACTCCCTGACTCCCGGCACTAGATTTGGACTGCTCCTAAACAAAATTGTGGATCTCCTCAGAGGCTCTATGCTGCCCAATGTGGCACTACGCAGCCTCTTTGCCTTCTCTACCTTGCACTCTCCAGATAAGGAAAAACTTCCACCGGAAAACTATTTCTACCCCACTGCAAGAAATCAACTCGATCTTTCTCTGGCAACTGTTGTGTTGCTCTCTTGAGAATTTGATCTCTAGATCTCTCACTCGATCTGTTTTTCCAAATGCCCATCAAGCTCCTTATAATCTCTCGTTGACATATCAACGACCAAGATTAAAACATAATCAAAGACTAAGATTAATGTGTCTTTATCTAGAAGATTCACACTTGATCTGATTAATATACTTTAATTAATCACATTTCCTAAGTTTAGACTTATGAATACGTTAAAAATGATTTATTATTTTAATTAAATCTTTTTTCGGGTGGAAGTTCTCAAAACGCTTTCTGGGTATTGTGGAATGCATGTGTCTTAGCCTCTCTGCAAAATCTCCAGGCTAGAGCACATCCTATGCCACAAAAATCAACAAGATCAAGGCGAAAATTTCTTACTATGGTGAACTATATTAAATGTATACATTTCATGTACTCTTATGTGAACAAAAACACTTGTGTTTCTCTAGCATTGAAGAAACCCTTGCCGCTTCTCCCCAATGCTTCCAAATTGCAATTTCATGAGTATGTGCAACAATGAATTGAATATTTGGATGTTGTTAGTTGGAACCCTAAACAAGAAGCCAAGCTTTGAGATGTGCTAGCTTTTGTACATGTAAACATTTCGCCCAAACTAGCTACAAGACTTGGAATGAGCATATGAAAAGGTCAAGGATGACGACTTGGAAAAACACTTTGTGGAATTTTTGTCTATGATTACAAAATATTCATGTTATCATGACACAATTGAGAAATATATTATATGCTACATTGAGGGGGAAAAACTAATCCTTTGTTGTTCCACATAAGCGGAGTTTTGCACATTTAAAAGAGTTGGAGGCGAACATGGGATTTATTAAACATAAAAGTCATGAAGAAGCAACTAAAGATAATGAATATGCCATAAAGAACGCTTGTTCTAATCACTCTTGATTAGTCGATGTTATTCTATGATTTGACGTAGATTCATATGTAAATGTGTTCAAAACATTTTGCAAATATGTTGATCTTCATAATATAATAAATCCTCATAAAATTAGTAGAAAGCAAGATATAATAGATCTATTTGATATTTTGATTTCTTGGTTTCATAGAAATACGACTATTTGGGAATTTTTTTTTCATTTCACTTTGCTTTTAGCATAAATTTGATGGTCACATTGAATGACCTTATTTCTTGCATTGACACTGATTGGAAAGATAGATGGGACAAAGTGGAAAGGGGAATCATTGATATAGATTAAACTTTCCCACTTATGCAATGAAGACGGATCTACAAGTAGAATGTTGCTCTTACCAAATGTCCCACAAACAAGAGTCTCATACACCAATTTGGTGTCTGGCCGTGACCTTAAAATTAAATTATTATTATTACTAGCAGTTGCCCCTAAAGGTGCAAAGATACACCGAAGGTAGTTCATCTCGTCAAGATTTGGGAAGATTTGTCTTTCATTGTTGTGCTTGAAGTAACAATTTTGTCTTGTGGTTATGCATACAACATCCTGAATGACTTATCACCAAAATATGTCAATTGGGCGTCTCCCAACTTTAAGGATTGGGAGTGCAGCACCCCAAAAATCTGCTAATGTAAATTTTAACGGCAGAGAAAGTAACTGCAAGTTATTTTTTTAGTGAGTGGGGAAATTTCAGATATTCCCCGACTTCGAAGTTTGCAACATGACATGATTCTTTTATGGTATGTAATGTGTACGTTGGGATTGCAAAGTTGTGAAAATGGCAGAGAGAGTAATTGTTAAGTTTCTTGTTTTAGTGAGAAACATCACGACATTCCCTGACTCTCCATCTCCATTATTATATAGATCCAACGGTGGACAATGTGACAGTTGTTTACTTGAATCAACGACAAAAAATAAAAAGGTCGACTATGGTGAGCGGTAGAATGATTCAAAAGTAAACACCTTCGGTGTAAAAATTGTTGCTTTCAACGATTTACAGAAAATTGCTTCTTTTAATAATTTACAGAATAATAAAAAAAATTTAAAAATCTTTCAATAATAGTCAATAATAGTCACGTGCAAAAAAACAATGGATCACATAAATCAAAATTCTAAGAATAATAGTAATTATTGAATAACAACACTGTTAACATTTTCAATCCAACCATCAATAGCTTTGTGTCATTATTTCAGATTCTTGTCACTGATCATTCATATCTAGCATTTTATATATGGAAAGCAACGTTCAGACTTGATTCTGAACTAGATGAGAACAACATATAGTGCATAACAACACATAAAGCTAATATTTGACAAAAACATTTGGAAATTTATTATATTATATTATATTTAACCAGCAAATAAAATGGGGACATTTTATTATAGTTCATTCCCATCCCCACTGTGAATCGTAATAACTAGAAAGAAAATGAGAATTTCAAGGAGCAGTTACGTTTAATAGCAATAGCACCATTTGCAGCAACATGAAAGATTCGGGCACGTATTGCAGCAACCTAGAAGACCACAACTGTGTTGAAAGCAATTATTGCATTGATCATCTAAAAGGTCATGTAACTTTCCAGGATCCTCAATGTTCATATTCTCACAGAGACGGCATATCTTTTCTACCCATGGTGTTTTAGGAATTGTCGAATGACCTGTTTCACTATGGAGCTCATGAGAGTTCATTCTAATCTTGGTTATATTAATTTTTTTCTTTGAGCTAGTTAAAACAAAGAGATACTTTTGATCTTCTAGAGTAGGGTTGATGACCTCCTTATAATATCTTAATTTTCTTTTAGCCTCTAAATCTTTTTCACACCACATTTTCTCTTTAAACTTAGAAGTAACAATATTTTTAATGTTATTAATATTTTGCAATGCAACATTTTCGTCGATCTCCCAATGGTTTAACCGGGGCCTGGTATCTTTATACCAACCTCGTTTGAGCCTTAGGTGGTTTTGGTTGGAATTTAAAGCTAGCTTAGGAAGTCTATGGTCTCCCATGTTATTGATTTTGTGCTTGTACAACAGAAACATAGTCATAGCTAGGCTCTCGATAGGGGAAAGACCCACTTCTATAAGGAGAATAGGATAGGGTGTATTGCTTTTAATTTTGAGGTTATACGTTATAAAATGCTTCTGGATTTGCTCAATCTTTCCCCAGGTTTCTCTAGAGATGTTGTAACCCCAAACCTCACATCCATACAAGATAACAGGAGTGACTAAAGTTTCAAAGAGGAGCTTCTTTCTATCCCACATCACAAGGTTTGTTGTTTTACAATTATTTTCAAGACCAAAATAAGCTTTCCACCCTCCATTAATCCTTTTCTCAATGCTATAGTTCCAGTTGAGTTTGTGATGAATATAAATTCCTAGGTACTTGTAAGAAGACACTTCCTCCAAGTTGCTATTGTCATACACAAAATTAGCGTAAGTGTCCTTGGATTTGATAATCATAACTTTTGTTTTGTCAGTGTTAACAGTCATACCCATGGTAGAGCAGAAATCCTTAAGAAGTCTAAGTTGCTTATCAAGATCAGATGGGCACCTTGCCAAAAGAACAATATCGTCAGCATAGAGAAGAAGGATGATGACTATTCCAGCTAAGATTGTGACAACGGAGTCTGCTTCCCCTAAAAAACCTTCTAGCTTGTCGATGTAAATGCCAAATAGGGTAGGGAAGAGGGGGCAACCTTGTTTAACTCTGATATTACACTTAATATCTTTCGACCACCCCTCATTTCTCTTTAACTTGGAAATTACATTCTCGTATAACCTTATAGCGGAAACTTTCAACCCAAAAGGAACCTTTAGCTCTTCTAATCTATTCCAGAGGTTGTTTCTAGGTACCGTATCGAAAGTCTTTCGAAAGCCCACAAAGCAACAAAAGAGATTGGATTTATCATTACGAAATTCCTCCACAATGATCCTAAGCGTAACGAGGTGGTCCGTTGTTGAGTGCTACCTTCTAAAACCTGCTTGGCCTTTAACCCGCTTACCTTCACTTTCAAGCCATATGCTTATCTCTTTTTCCAAAATAATACCATATAACTTGGCTAAGAGAGGGCTAATCATAATTGTCCGATAATTAGAGGAGTTATTTGTATCTCCACTTTTAAAAATAGGGATAATGAGGCTTCGAGTCCATGGTTTAGGGAACCCTTGCTTGACTGCTTGATTGAAAAGCTTGTGGATGTGAGGGATGAGGACATGACCTCCAATTTTTAAGATTTCTGCCTGGTAACGTTCAATGTCCTTAGCTTTTCCATTTGTCAGGCGCTTAACCCCAAAATCTATGTCTTCTAATGAGAAAACTTCCGTTATGAGTAGGGTTTCAAAGTTATCTATGACATTTGGAGATTCATAAAGCGTAAAGCAATTTTATTATTATCTTTAGTATTTCTAGTTAGAATCTGCCTCCATAATTTCTTAGGAGCTACCTTAAAGAGGTGTAAGAGATTTTCTTGTCTTTTATGAATATACTTTTTTTTTTTTTTCCTTTTAGTTAGGGTTTTGTATTTTTTTTATCTTGTCAATTTTAAGAAATTCATCAACTACTTTATTTTTCTTCTCCCACTTTTACAATCTTTGTCATACCAAAAGTTGATGTTGCCATTTACCCCTATTTTTCATATATTGAAAACCTAATAGCTTACAATGGTATGGATTCTATTTTTTGGCAAAGCACATGCTCCATTTTATGCATCCTTTCTCTAGTACCCAAGTTTTATGCACCTTAGGCAGCCAAGATTGAGTCCTGGCGTTCTTTAGGCAACTGTTAATTCTCTCTTTGCCATTGAGTTTTCCGTGCCTTTTGTTGCATGGAGACCATGTTTATTCAGAATATATGCAAACGATTTATAAAGAACAACGCTCCATGACCATGTCGCTCCTACACTCTCTGCATTTACTGCAAGGCCCCGCCACTTTAATTCGCTAATATCTGCTCTCAAATGGCAACGCCATCCATAACTCTAGACGGGGGTGTGGCCACTCAATTTCTCATCGATAAATGTGGCTGGACTCTCAAAGAAATTACGAAAGCCATGAGACATCACAATGAATTGCATCGAGTAAAATAGAGGTAGAATATGAAAAGCTTTTTGGAATTGTTCAATGGATGTGGTATGACTAGCCCTGCCCAGATTCCCAGGGTTGCCCTTTACAACCCTGGGCTTTTCTTACATACAGTCCAAGCTTAGTCTCCTAATGAGTTGCATAAAGAGCATCTCTCCAAACTCGTTTCTTCCAATGCAAAAATACTTTATCTCACTTAACAGAAGCTTAGGTCTTCGATTTCACTTTTGCAAAAATTGGGGGTTGAGGGGAAGCGTTATCAGATACTTTAGCATGGCATCCCCATTTGCTCGCGGTTTTAGAGGAAAAAGTTGTGCATTCATTTAAACAAGCCGGGGATTTAGGGTTTAAAAAGGGATCACAGATATCTAAAATTGCTGTGTGTGCATATTTTGGAGTAGCGAAGGAGAAACTAGATTGAAAACGACAGTGTTTAAGCAGTTTAGGTTTCTCTGAACTTAAAAAAATTTTGAATTTAGCAAGCCAAAGGCCAATGATTCTCACGCTTTCCGAGGAAAAAATGAAGCGTAATGTGGATTTTTATTTGGAAAGAACTTAGAGACAAGGATGATTCCTCAGTATATAGTGCTAGAGGAAATGAAGTTTTTCCGAGGATTATTGGGTTGAAAAAAAACATTTCCCAGAAGAGTATGTTCATTCAAATGTCGAATTCTCTTCAGTTCTCCAAGATATTTACTGTAATAACCTCTTTCCTATTTATTTTAAGTATTGTAAATTTAATTAAACTAAATGGGTTGAGTTGGGGACTGGATTCCACAGCTGAGGTGGACGGGAAGACTACTCGGGATATTGACTTATTTGGTGGCAGCCTCTCGTGACAAACAAGGGATAGGGCAAGATTATAGAGGGCAGACCACGGATGATAAAACAAACAAAAAAGAAATGGAAAAAAAACAAGGGAATATGGACAGGTGGAGCAACATTGATTGGTCAGAAGGGTTTCAAGGCCATACTAGAAAACAAGCACCAGAGAGGTGGGATTCGAAAAGCTACAAGATTAATAGGGGGGAGGATTTCTAACAGAGGGGGAGATGGAGCTTCTGCAGGGGTCACATGCAGGAATGAAATCGTCCAGGACTAAACCAAGATTCAGAAACATGCCTTCAATAGAAATTGACGATCCCTGTATGCATGTATGTAAAGTCAAGAAAAGGAGAGAAATGCAACAGTGCAGGAGGATCGATGAGAAATTGAGCAAAGCCAGTTGGTAATGAATGGGAGCTGACCAGGCCTCTGGAGCCTCTGTTCTTGCTAGCTTTAATCCCATAAGCAGGCTCCCTCGCTCATGCTCTGGAATTTGGCTCGGGGTGACAACCGCAAGTGAACCTGGCTGCAACTCGTCTACAGATGGGCGGAAAAACAAAGTCCCCACCAGAACCATCATTAGGAGATGAATATTATTTTACCTGGTATGCCTTTGCATTAGTTTTCTTAGTAATCAAATGTATAGTCTGTTGGATATGGGCCTTCCCCGACAACATTCAGTAATATCTTTGTTCCTGTTTATTGATGTATTAATAGTAATACCTTCATAATCCTCCGCCCATGATGCACTTGGCACATGTTCTTCTTAATAACAAGGATTACTAATTTACAAGCATTCATCATTTCACTGTTTGCTTAAGTCTTTTATTATCAAACATCGAGTTGCAGTATTTCTCCCTCTGCAAGGATGAGCTTAAACTTTTGCTGCTTCTGCAAGTTAGACTGTGGACCTGCTATCGCTGCTGATTGGGTTGTAAGTCTTAAGATTCTCTTTTAGATCATCGGATTCCACAATCTGTCATTAAGTCCCATTGTTCTTGTTCTTCTTGCACTATATTAGGGACTGTAGACGCTGCCATTTCTACAGATTCCTACAAATACACAACACAAACATTTCCCTTTGTGTTCCATATGTTGTTCACTAAGTTTTGCATGCCATATATTGCATACTGATCCACATAAAGGCATCCCCTATTCCGAGAAGACAAATCCACACACTGCGAGTTACTCCCAGGACTCGTCAGTGGTAACAGCGTCAGGAATATGACAGAGAAGTCTTTATTGCTTTGCTATGGGAGGTTCTCAAGGTAATTGACTCAGTAGTGGATATAGTAGCACAGAGGGTTTAGAATCTAGATGCTAGATAGAAGGTGGGAATACAATTCATGCGGATTAAATCTGATTATTTTCAGAGGCACTAGAGTTGGTTAGGGGATTCATAACTTTGTAACGTACATCGAGAATGTGTGAATACATATTCACACTTTTTCTTTGTTTTCTGCAAACATATCTATCAAACTCTGTTGGTTGATGTGAATGTTGTAGTTATATTGAAACTGTAAACATACATGAAGATAGCTTGAGCGAGGAGTGAATTGGTCTTGTCACAGGTAGATCATCTAGCGGAGCAGATATGACTTTCCAAGTTCTTTAGGTTATCTAATGTGGCACTGGCAATCATAGTAGCCTGTTGTTCTGAAATCTATAAAAAGGCTTTCTTCACTAAAGCAAGCTTATGCAAGTGATATATCATTTCAGAAAACCATCGTACAAACTTTAAATTTTAGTTTTCAAGTACAAGAAAGTACCAAAACTATCTACCTTAACTATGGGTCCATGGCACTAGGGATCGACCACTATTTAGCAGAGTAACTGATGACTTTAATTGTCGGTCACTGATTGTGATTCTACAGGTTGAAAACATCCAAATCCTAGAGTTTATTTGAGCCAGGGAATGACCTCATTATATGTTGAAAGTTCACCAGTCTTCACGGGTTTAGAGGTGCTATTTACTCACGATCTATTTGTTGAAGTTTTCTTTGTCACATTACCTATTTTTTTAATTATGCTGGTCCAAGGCTCAATTATATAAAGAACTCAGATATCAAGCCTCTGGCTGGTATGTCAGAGCATCATATTTGGGAAGTATCATGTTAAACTAGAATCTATTTTCCTGCAATTTGATTGTCTGGTACTTGCCTATACATAGTGTAGTATTCTAGGGTGACACTTGCCTTAATAAATAAATCAGATATGTTTTATAGAAGTTAGATAAGTTGTCACATGAAGGAGATGGAAGGGTTAGTCCCATCCAATTCCATTATGTTTAGAACCGCGTTTATAGGTTGAAACCTTGCTGTTTTCAATTATTCTTTGACATAAGAATTCTAATGCAGTAATTGTGGTCTCTAGTTACAAGCTAGGAGGGATTTTCAGCCCTACCTCTTTGCTATAATGTTTGAGAATTCAAGGAAAAATTTTAAACTGTTATTGTTGTTTTGAACATTGTTGGAAGAGGTGATTGTTACTTTCATATTTCAATAATGCCAAGATAATGGTAGGCGTAACGAGACTGGCCACAAAACTGGACTGCAACCTGTAGGTTTCACACCAATCTGATTCAACGAGTGCTAATCTAAGACGCTGCACTGGACAGAGTCCAAGTCAATTTAATATATACACACACACACTAAAGTACTTAATGTAGGTCAGAGACCTAACAACTAATTTCCATGAGTGTGGATGGTCAAACCCAGTTACATGAGATCATGACTGATAGACAAAGCTTCCAGCCACCAGAATTAGATTTAGGTTGCTAATAAACGTTGGACACAAGTTTGGGCAAATGCATAGGTAGAATGCCCTTTCCAGATCAAACTTCCAAACTACTCCAAACTTGTTGGTTTTGGAGTCATTAACAAGAAAGAAATGCATAAAATAAGAAACTGAATTATGCACGTTAACACAAGCAAGAGAAATAAATATAACAAACAAACAACAAATATCCAAACCATGTACACCATGATTTATCTGAAAAACCCCAATTGGGGAAAAACCAGCCAACAATAGATCTATTATTGCCCTTGGCTAAAACACAGCCAAGTCGTCCTACAACCTGAGCTTTCACCGCTCAACCATGGCTCAATACAATGGAGAATGCACACACCTTTTAACGGCTTCAATTGCATGCAATAACATGAGCTTATTACCATGGGTGCCCAAAACCACAACTGTTAACCATAACTGTTGACACAACCTCAATTCTATCACAAGGTCAAGTTTAAACTTGACCTTGTGATAGAATTGAGGTTGTGTCAACAGTTATGGTTTTGGGCACCCATGGTAATAAGCTCATGGTATTACATGCAGTTGAAGCCGTTAAAAGGCTTGTGCATTCTCCATTGTATTGAGCGATGGTTGAGTGGTGAAAGCTCAGGTTGTTGGTCGACTTGGCTGTGCTTTAGCCAAGGACAATAATAGATCTATTGTTGGCTGGTTTTCCCCAATTGGGGTTTTCCAGATAAATCATGGTGTACATGGTTTGAATATTTAGTGCTTGTTTGTTATATTTATTTCTCTGGAACCCTAACAAAAATTGTTGGGTGGCCTAAGCACCACACATTTGTAGAAATTCAGCCAAAGGTATATAGCAGTATGCTCCGCACTACCAAAATCATCATGGTCACCTCCCGCCAAGGCCTAAACTTTTAATTGCTGTGATCTGTTTAATTAAGTTTTGCTTCATTTTGCTGAAATATGGAGCTTTCATCCTGCAGTCAGTCTTGTATTAAGATTGAAGATTTGTTAGTTTCAACAATTTGTTCTTGAGCATATTTTGGCAGTCTTGATTCTGCATCGTCAACTTTTTTTATGATGAAGATCTTGGAGCATTCGCTGTATTGGTTGTGTCCAATTTGGAGCTGCATTTTGAAGATTCATTAGGTTCCGAGAGTTTTGATGATTTTCGTTAAGTGATAACGTCAAAATTATTTTGACTTTAAGAGGAGACTTTTCATAAGACTTTATCAGTATGTTTTTGGAACAAGCTTGGCAGAGGCTCGTGTTTGGTTTTTGGCCTAGTACTTGTGATTTCATGGTTTGTTGAGTAACAAATTGACTTCCAGCTATGTTGTGACTTTAAATTATGCCATTTTGTTGTTGCCTTATATATACCTATGTGATGTTGGTTATGGGGCATTTGCACCTCTCTTTGCGCAGAATGGCCAAATGTATATTTTTGGTGCAAATTCCAATCCCCCAACCTATTTTGATAGCACAGATTCCTCAACCAAGGAAAGGACTAAAACTTAAATGGGCGGTTAAAGAATTGTCTTAAACAAGAAAAGGGCTAAAGCTGAGTGATGATCTAGAAAAACCAAAAATGAAAAATTTGTGATATACAATTTTGGAATCCAGACCAGTCAGTGATATTGAAATATAATATTTAATAACCTTGAAAAATCTGCCTCTATTCTGGTCATTTAAATCAAGCATTCATTGAAGTATTGATAAATTTGGTTTTGTTTATTTGGACAAACAATTACTATATTTTTAATACTTCATAAATAATTTTTTATAGAGAACCGTGTACTTATTTTTTAGGACTAGAAGTTGGCTGCAACTCATCATTTGATTTAAAGAAAATCAGAAATTTTAGGCTCAGTTACATGATGATGTACCACAGATTTAGATATATACAAAAATTTCCATTAACACAATGTGAGTTATGTTTTATGATTGTCAGCTATGCTCACATTTGGTTGTTCCAATATAATTATGATTGTAGAACTTGAACTTGATGGATACCACCGAAAATGCTTGCAAAGGTTGACTGATTGAAATATAATATTTAATAACCTTGAAAAATCTGCCTCTATTCTGGTCATTTAAATCAAGCATTCATTGAAGGGCTTGAGCAAATTGAATTTTGAAGGCAATATTCAGACAACAATTAATTTTGTGTGGTTTTGTTAGCTTCCAGCACCAATTTTTGTATGGAGGGACCGTAAAGGGCCTCATTTTTCCAACAGGTTGAAGGCAACTCATTATTTGATTTAAAGAAAACTCTAGAAATTCTTAGGCTCAGTTACATGATGACACTACAGATTTAGATATATACAAGAATTCCATTAATACAATGGGCGTTATGTAAATTTCTATGATTGTCAGCTATGCTCACATTTGGTTGTTCCAATATAATTATGATTGTAGAACTTGAACTTGATGGATACCACCGAAAATGCTTGCAAAGGTTGACTGAGTTGGCTTCATGCCAATGCTTTGCATCTGAAGAAATTGTTTTAGGGTATCAAGGAGTTGAACAAGAGTGAATCAATTTTACACCTCATTCTCATAACCGCACATTGGGAGTCAGGTTAGTTTAGTGACCACCTCTAATTATCGAATTAGATAAACGAGTGTGTTACATTTACTGCAGAGAGAAATCTGGAAAGTTAGTCATTGGCAAGGAGCCATGGAGTGAGTTTTTCTCAGTGGAAAAGATTGATGAAAGTTGCCCTAATTTGTCAGAAGCTTCAATATGACTTTTCTTATGTACTGTTTTTCTTTTGGCTGGATAAATTCCTGGTAAAGGAGTTTTACATTGAGTGAGAATTCTGCTATTTATAATTTTATGGCTTCCTTAACGCGAGAAGAGTCCAGAAAAACTTGTTTGCAGTATTAAATTTATACAGCTGCCAGCAACAATTTTGAAAAACTTATTTAATAATACGATGTCTATGCCTTTCTTTTCTTTTCGAGGTACAACCCAACATCCTTCTTGTGATCCATTTTCTTTATAATGTCTATGGCTTCCTTAGCGCGGGAAGAGTTGAAAATACGTGTTTGCAATATTAAAGTCATACAAATGCTAATAACAAAAACGCACACCATCTTTCTTGTGATTTATTTCCTTTAATTCAATAATTGGTATTTTTGGACAGCATTAAATAAAACGTATTAATTTTTGTTAAACAACATTTTTGTTCTCCATGGTTGAACTCTTTGCATTTTTATATTCAACTGGTTAGTTTTTATATGCAAATGTTTTTCTTTTTTAAACAGAGTTTGGGCTGGCAAATGTTTTTTTTAAACAGAGTTTGGGCTGCCTCCTTGTTAGCCAGAGTTTGGGCTTGCAAATGTTTTTTTTAAACAGAGTTTGGGCTGCCTCCTTGCGGGCAAAACCTTAACAGTTGCAAAAAAACAATCAATTTATCAATATTTTTTGGGTTAAATTTTATAATTTAATTTATAATTTTTTTATTCCAAACAACCAAACATCACACTCAGATTATAGGCACTCTCCAGATTGTAGGCACGGTTACTATATTTTTAAGAGTTTATAATAAAATCGGCTCACAAAAAACAAAACATAACAAAAATGAGATTGAAATTTAAGTTGGGAGGATAATATTTTTGTTCCCTCACCATCCATATTAGATTCAATGATATTTACCAACTTACATTAAGGAAGAGTCTTGAGAATTTTTTATAATTGAAATATTTAAAGAACTTATTCATAGTGTTAGATGAGTACTTCCGTTGTAATATTTTTTTTGTTTCTAATAAAAACATCTGTATTCTTCATATAGAAGTTAAAATATACATAATTAAGTCTTTCCAGCATTCCTATAAGTCAATCACTGTGCTTCTATTTCCATTCAAATGACCTACATAAATCCCTACTTTTATACATTGATCCATTGACATTTAGCTGACACTGCCAAGTATATATTCAACAAATCAAATAGTAGAAAAACATAGAAACAAAAAATCTGGAGAATCCAAGAAGTTTTTAGCTTCTAATTTACAACACAACACCTTCTTCTAGTGCATTACGGTTTCTTTAATTGCATAATCAGACTTTTTGCACAACATAAAAGAACAAACAACATATATTGATTTATTGTTAATCACCATATCTTTTGTTCTCAATGGTTGAACTCTTGCATTTATAGATGCAACTTGCTATTTTACCGAAACAGAGTTTGGGGTGCGGTGCCTCTTCGGTGCACTTATCTTGTGAGAAAAACCCTTAATCATTACAAATACAAACCAATTTATCAAATTATGTCAATGGAGATTCTTGTCAATTAATATTTAGGGATGTTATTCATGGTGTTATATAAGTAGATAAATTGTAATTTTTCTCTGCCCCGAGAAAAAAAAGTCTATATTCATATTTCAAATGGAAATTAAAATGTACATAATTATATGCCTTTCCAGTAGTCTCATAAGTCCATCAATGCCCTTCTATTTCATCAAAATGACCTGCAGAACTCTCCACTTTCATTATTTATACAGTCATCCATTGACATCTAGCTTAAACTGCCAGATCTATGTTAAAATGTCAAGAAAAAATTAAAAAACAAAAATGATTGAAAACAAAAAATTTGGAGAGTCGAAAAGGTTTCCAACTTCTAACTTACAACACATCACCATCTATAACTCTTCCTCTAGGCATAAATCGAGAGTATTTTGACAGTCCAGTTGCAATGTGATGCATGTGTCATTTATTTGATGTGCCATATAAGTATCCTTATTGATTACTATTCCTTTGGAGTGAAAACTATGTTCTATAACTCTTTATCTAGGCATAAATTGAGAGTATTTTGACAGTCCAGTTGTAGTGTGATGCATGTGTCATTTATTTGATGTGCCATATGAGTATCCTTATTGATTACTATTCCTTTGGAGTGAAAACTATGTTCTATAACTCTTTCTCTTGGCATAAATTGAGAGTATTTTGACAGTCGAGTTGTAGTTTATGCTGCATGTGTCATTTATTTGATGTGCCATATGAGTATCCTTATTGATTACTATTCCTTTGGAGTGAAAACTATGTTCTTGATTCATACTAGTTCTTTTTGGGTGTTGTCATCTTCTTACACATTAGTTTTAGGTAGAAGGTATTTATTGAAGGTGTGGCTTCAAAACTTATAGTTATTTTTGTTAGCCTCTTCTCATTGTCTTATATATTGTTTTTACATGCCAATGGCCTTGATTTAAGGGTATATCCTCTCTATAAAGCACTGTATTTTTTTACATGCCATAGTTCTTGATTTAAGGTCATATCCTCTCTATAAAGCATTGTCATTGGATTTGTTGTTCTGTATTGCATGGTTTGGAAAACCGTCCAACCACTTATCCCCCTCTATGTGTTTGTCGACTTTGAAATTGTGCCTGGTCATCATCGTTCTCCCCATGAATTTCACATTCTTTGAACCTGGTCTGCAAACACAAGGCTTCCAAATTGATTTCTTAACTTGAATAACATGGTCGTTTAACAATTGATATCACGACAGATGACCTAACTGATCCATTCCTCAAACAGGGAAATCATAAATAGTTCGAGGAGATGGGATTGTCTCAGGGAACCCCAAGTGTGTAGACATATCTTATGTGTGCAGAGTTGAGAACGTGTCACATGGTGCTTGTCTAGCCGTTCAAAAGCTTTCACTTTAGGATTTTGCTAGTATGATTATATATTCCACAATGCTGTGTTGGGTCCTTGCATAATGGAACTGCATTGCATCACATTCTGAAGGAGGGCTTCACAGTTCATAATCTTTGGAAAATGAAGACATTGATATGCGAGAAAACAATCAAAAACATTTCCAGGTCATTTGATTTTAAAAGCAGCACATGTTTTCAGAAATGTCATGATGCTTAAAAATTATTGGTGTGGGCCTATTTTAGTTTATCATGCCTTATTATATGGCATTTTGTGTTTTCAAACTCAAAGATTTGTTATTTCCATTACGGGGAGCTCTGAACTACACTACCATTGCTACATTGACTTTGCTGGCAATGCTTCTCTACTTTCTTAAAACAAAACAAAATTGCGTTAAAATGATCATTAGGTGATATTTAGATTTAAGAAGATAACATGGACACACGTGAAACAAGAGGCCAGGTGACTTATAATGATAGGTTATATTAAATGCCAGGTTTTATCATGGTTAAAAGGTGAGGTGATTTATGGTTTATGAGTTACCAACGATAAATTTATTTTTTTGGATTTTTTTGTAAGTAAGATAAAGTTTTAAATTTATGATGTTTTTTCTTTAAGAAGATATTATGGATATTTTGAAAATGTCTGTCATGTAGAGGATATTCAGAGGGAGGTTTCTAAATATTTTGAAGGTATTTTCCAGTAAATGTTGTCCATGGATATTCATAATCAACTAAGTTTTAATGAATCATATCCCACAATGTTATGATAACATTGAAGTTGACCGACCAATCATGTTGGAGAAGATTTCCAATGTTCTATGATCCTTTTCTTTGGACAAATGCCTTGGGCCGGATGGGTGAACGGTGGAGATTTTCTCACATTTCCTGGACATTATGGGTAGCGATCGGTTGAAGATGGCAAACAAATCCATATGCTCTAGACAGGTTGCCGGGGCAATTAATACGACATTCATTTCTCTATTTCCGAAGTCTTCTTACCCTACATCTTTTAGGGATTTCCATCCAATCTCTTTATGTAATATTACATATAAGTTGGTTTCTAAAATAATTGCTAATCAAGTATAAAAGAGAAATATATATATATATATATATATATATATATATATATTTTTGCTGGACAGTTTGGATTTCTTCGAAATCAACATATCCAAGATGTGGTTACCATCGCATAGGAGTGTGTCCACTCGATCAAGACCAATAAAAAAGAGGCTTTGGTGTTGAAGCTAGATCTACGCAAGGCTTATGATTGTGTAGATTGGAATTTTATACGGTTGATTCTAACAAGGATTGTGCTAAGTCTTGCCATTGTTGACTGGATAATGGCGTGCGTAACCTCTATTAACTATGTTGTGTTGATTAATGGGGTTCCAATGCATTTCTTCATGGCCCACAGGGTTCTCCGTCAAGGCTGCTCCTTATCACCATTATTGTCTTTACTCGTTATTGATGGGCTGAGCAGGAAGCTTAAGGAAGCTCGAGATGAAAGGAAATTTCGTGGTCTACAGGTAACAAGGAATATCTTTGTTTCACATTTGATGTTTGTTTATGACGTGCTTATATCTATATTTGGCTTGTCTTCTATTGATCTATTATTGTGTTCTATCAACATTTTACTTTCAAGTTTATGTGATTGCTATTTTGTATTAGGCCTAAGAAAGATTGAAGGAAAAGTGCATCAAGCATAGAACACCATGGTTATCTAAATTTAACAGGCCATCTATGATCAAGTCGAAAACTCCCTCTTTCCCTCTGCTTGGTTGTTGCTCTGCTACTCACACTCCCTTATGGAATGCTAGTTATACTAGTTGCTACTGCCAATCTGCTTGGAAAAAAAACGAACTTCTGAGACTCAAAGTTCCCTGAGAGAAAAATTCCATCTGTTGTGTGTGCTTTTCTCTTCCACCCGACGTTGGTTCTGTTGCTGCAAAACCCTCTGCATCCAACCAAGGAATTTGCTCAGTGAAAATTTGAGTTGCAACTACTCCCTTTGAATGTTGGAATCACTAACTCAAACAACTCGACTTTCCTACAACCCTACAACTGAAAATCGAATTCCTTCCCCAGCAATTCGACCTACCTATATAAGCACTACATTGTCTCTAAGAATTTCGACCTAATGCTCCCTCTGAGCAGCAAAATTATTTCCTCCACTTCTTAGCTTCCCGGCTGATCGCTCACGCTCCGATACCATGTGAAAATTTTATCTATCACAACAACTGGAAAATATTTTCCTAATTGTTAATTTATTTGCAGATTTCTACGACAAATACCTAATAATTCTCATTGTGATTTTCACAAATAATTTGCAAAAGAAAATAATGCTAGAAACTGAGAAAATCTAGCACACGCACAATAAAAATGACACAATTATTTTTGGACAATTGTTGCTGAAAAAACCGAACTTGGGAAAACTGGTGCAACATATGAGGGTTTTATTATTATGCAATAGTGAATTTTGAGTACAATGTATGAATGCCCAATTGGAAATCCAAACAAGAAGAAAATATGGTGAAATTATGTAAGGGAATTACCCTTCTTCCACAAGCAACCCCGACACAACTTTCCTTCAGAAAACTCGTTCTCCTAGACCCTTTGCATAGTGTTTGCGCAGGCCCTATGATGTTTAGCCTCTAAACTGCCTCTGATGAAGTCGTTATGCATGTTTTTGCTCAAGACAGTGATTCTTGGGCCTCTAGAATACTTTCCTGGCTTTTGGAAGTTGAATCGATTTTTCTTCCAGTCAAATCAAATTGCTCTTTTGAAGTAACTTCGCAGTCCTCTATGCTGCTTCACTAGGAATAATTCAACCTTCTTACTTTTGCCTCTCTGAATCTGGAAAACTTCCTCCGGATCACTGTCTATGCCCCTCATTGTCTCTGCTTTGATCTTTGGCTCTCCGACAACTGTTGTTGCTCTCTGAAAATCAATCTACCAAGGAAATCGAAGCTCCTCAAGTTTGTTCTCCATCACCACATCCATCCATTCTTATATCTTCCTGTTGGGACTCCAACGACTATGATTAAATCTTAATTGATGGCTCAAATCATTTCTGGATCAATTTGTGTGGATTTCTAGATAATTCACACCTTGACTTAATTAATTATAATTAATTACCAGTTTTCCTAACTTTAGACTTAGGAAACATTACAAAAATAGGTTAATAATCTAATTAAGTCATTTCTAGGTGGAATTTCCAGAAACGATTTCTGGATTTTGGAGATCTCATGTATTCTAGCCTCTCCACCAAATTTTATGGCCAGAACACATTCGATGCTACAAAAACTAACATGGGGCAAGGCAGGGGGGATCCATTTGGTTTGATTGGATGTGCTTATGCATATGAAAGATATTGGAGGATGGGGGTTAAAGGACATCAAGGCTTTGGGGTGGGCATTATTAACAAAGGGTTTTTGGAGGGATATAAATCGTTGTGGCACATGGCCGGGTATTATAAAAGAAAAACATATGAAAACATTGTCTATCATGGGCTTGTACAAACATGGAAATTGTTCTATTTATAGTGGTTCTGATATTTGGAATGGTTTCTTGAAAATTAAGAATTGGCTATTTGATAATCTTTAGTGGGTGTTTGGAAATGGATCTAAGATTTTGGCAGTATTGACCCCATTCAAGACATGCATACCAAGTATATTCTACCTGGGGCAATACTAAATGCATTGCACGCTAGGGGATTTTTTTCTCATAGCATAGGTTTGAGATGACTTTGATTTGTTGAATTCATACCCAATTTGGAATTCGATAGAGGCAATTGGTCTTTTCAGCAAGAATGTTGTAATATCGAACCAATATATAGAATGTTGTAATATGTTGTAAAGTGGGGGGTCATGGGGGGTTGGGGAGAGGGGCGGGGTGGCGAATTCATCTGGTCCGATTGGAAGTGTTTATTCATATGAAGGATATCAGAGGATGGGGGTTAATGGACATAAAGGATTTCCAGTGGGAATTATTAACAAAGGGTTTTTGGGGGGCCATAAATGGTTGTGGAATATGTCAGGGTATTATAAAAGAAACATATATGAGAACATTGTCTATCATGGACTGGGTCAAATAAGGAGATTGTTTTATTCAAAGTGGTTCTCATATTTGGAATGGTTTTTTGAAAATTAAGAATTGGCTATTTGATAATATTCAGTGGGTGTTTGGAAATGGATATAATATTTTGGAAGGTTTTGATCCCATTCAAGTCATGTATACCAAGTATATTCTACCTGGGGTAGTACTAAATGCATTGCACACAAGGGGAATTTTTCTCTTATCATAGGTTTGAGATGACTTTGATTTAAGTGATCGGAGGCTTCCACAGTTGTTCATATTGTAGGAGATTTTCGAAAAAGAATTGTGTCATGTTTTAGTTTGTGCAACGTTTTGTATCGTTACTCCATTTATCTTCAGGACCAAAAGCTTGTCATTACTCCATCCATTTAAAATGTTGGACGGACTAAATCATTACACAATTCTCTTCCGGAAATCTCCTACAATAGCTTTGATTTTCTAAATTACCCAATTTGGAAATTGGCAGAGGTGCAGGGTCTTTTTGGTGAGAATGTTGTAATATGGAACCATTACATCTATGATCTTCAGCCATCATGTATTTCTATCAGTGAACGTGAAGATGAACTATGTTTGAATGACGTCCTGCGTGAAGGTCAAATTGTGGCATCATATGTATACAAACTACGTTTCTCTTTCACTTCATAAGCATGTGGATCCATGCTGGTATAGGTTTGTTTGGTAATGGAATATGCCATTGAAGATTAAAATTTTCAGGTGGTTCTCTTGGAAGGACATGATCCTCACATGGGAAAACTAGTATAAGAGAGGATGTAATGCTATTGGTTGGTGCTATTTTTGCATGGACGCTTTATAAAATGTTCTCCATCTTTTCTTACAATGCCCATTTTCCATAGAAATAGAAATATGGGGTTGATTTTTACAAAGTTATAATTTAAAATAGGGATGACATTTCAATTTGCTGGAGTCATGTCTTAAGTGGTGGATCCGTAGGCTTTGTGCACACAGTACTCTTCTGTTCTTTATCATTTGGGGTATCTGGTGAGCTAGTTACACATTGATATTTGAAGGACATCCTTTTGATATAGGATTCATCAACAATATAATATTTGTTCAATACTATGAACATGCCGAGAAGGTATAAAAAATAAATTCGCCCATGATTATGGCCTATGATCAAAATGTTATATTTTTGGTTGGATACTTTTATGGTGTTGCTCAATAAGGTCATTATGGATGTGGAGTTGTTATTAAGGTGAGACAAAATCTATGGTTTCATTACTATTGGTATAGTGGTTGTGGAACAAATACCAAAGTAGATGCACTCGCCCTGTGGGGACTATTATACTGCACAAGGAGACTAAATATGGAAAATATTTCAATTTTTGGTGACACTCGGATTATTATTGAATGGATCAATGGCCGGGCCAATCTTTCCACTTCCTCACTGATTAATTGGATGTGTTGGATCAAGGAATTTAAAACCTCCTTTCATTGCATTACGGTTGAACATGCATACATGGAATACAACTTTGTGGTGGATGTGGTTTCAAAAAAGGGTCTTACTTCAGGACATCGATGTATTCACTTTTGTGTTTATTGCAATGGCGAGTTACAGGGGGATGGTACTTTTCCAGCTGTTTGATGTTTTTCCTTCCCTTTGGTTGGATGTGTGGTTTTTAGGCCTTTATTGCTTTTGTTTATAGTCAGTATATTGTGTAATCAATGGATCTATATATTGTTGGTTCATGTTGTTTATATGTTTTGGGAACTTTATGTGCTAGTTATAATTTACATTTATAAGAACCTAGGGGATGTTTCTATGCCTTATTTTGCAGATGTATTGGGTAGATAGATAGATATCCGAAGGAGGTTTTATGTTGTATTGGACATGATAAATATCCTTTATGATTTTTTGAACTATGTATTGGATATCTTTTAATATGATAACCAACATTTTTTTTTCCTGAAAATAAATAAATGATATAGCAAAAAACAGAGGTGAGATGACTTATAATTATGGGTTATCTTAAATATCAGGTTTTAAGAGGTGATGTGATTTATGGTTAATAAGTGGATAATTTTGATTTTCGAGTATGTTGTTTTTTTTTAATATGGATTTTTATTTTTATTTTTTATGTTTAAACTTTTTGAATTTTTGGTGATTTGGGATGTTTTAAAATTGTTCAAAATTTTTGAAGACAAAGTTTCATGGTTGAAATTTCTACCAATCATGCACAATTATGACTTTGAACAAAATAATAGATTTAGGGGAGAATTTTCGCTGAAAGGAGGTAAGTTTTTCTATTTCTTAACTTAAATATATATAATTTTCTAGTTTTCTAGATAGGCAATGTGGAAGATATATTTAGATAGTGTGTTACTTTGTCAACTATGCCAATAATCAAATGAAAATATGCCAACTTAAATGCTTCGCCGACGATAAATATCGATTAGAGAACAATTTTGGGACATCTTTTTCCTCAACCAATAAAAAGGTTGTTTATCATACCAAGCACACAAGTGGATCTAACAGTGAGTTGTAAAAAATGGAATTTGAGATTCACAAGTTTCACAAAGGTAATTTTTCCCACAAAGTTTAGATGACATCATATGCAAGTGTAGGTCCACGCGACGAGAAGATTGGTTTGGTTTGGGTTTATTATTATTAAATAAATACAAGAAATAGAATCATGTGAAAGAGGTTTCCTCCACGATACAATAAGAGTAAGTTAATAACTTTATAAGTGGACAAATTCATCTCATTTGGGGTGGAAAGTAAAATTTGAAAGTATATGCAAATCCATATGTTTGTGTAGTTTACAAGTAGAATGTATGTGTGTAGAATTTTTCAAAGTGTTGGTTTGTTAAGGCCAATTTCTCAATGTCCCAATAATGGCATTATCTAGAACCTCACACAATCTTCGAGAGTTCATTTGTAGACTTGAAACAAAATTTTGTAATCAGTGTCTATCATTGTACTTACTTATCTAGTATATGTTTGTGCAAGGGTGTCTTTGGCATGTTTTTGGGCTGTGTGGGATTTCAAATGATGGGTCAAACTGCAAATTTATCGTCAAACTTGGATCTAACTAATTTTTTCACAGGGAGGGACTTCCAATGGTCGGTCAAATTACAAAATTTTGTCAAACTTGAATCTAATTGATTTTTTGACCAAGAGGTTATCTGCCTGAAGTAACAAAAGAAAATAGAAGATAAGAATAATGTAATAATTTGTTTTGTCGATATTCCTCAAAGGAAGCAATTTGTTACAAAGACATCTCTAGTCACCTCAATGTAGTTGATAACTGAAAAATACAGATGCTTCATATAAGCCGAGCAAACATTGACTTAGACTTGTATCATCAAAATGTCCCAAAATTTTTATCTTGCGATTTGGTCGTGGATGAGAAGGATGTGGACTGAATTATTGTGTATGTTACAAGCAAAAATTTATAATTCTTGAAGAGGAGGTGCAAACATGTTTAAAAGGGAAGGAGTTCACAAAAGGTAGAAATTTGTAACAATTTGTTCTTTTATGAAATGACCCTCAATAGAAACTTACTATGTGTTGTGAATATTGTCATATATATTTTCAAGGTGAAAGGGCCAAACCTCTCTTGCAATTTGGATATCATAACAATGTCGACATAAAATTACGCCTTATCAATTTGGATGGGGAAAAATATATGGGAAATCCACTTTGTCTCCATTCTAATGTTTTGAGCAAATTCGAATTTTATAAAAGCATGCTTTGTAATCACTAGTTTTCAGCTAAGAAGTCTCTTGAGATCAAGGTGAAAAGTTCATAACTATATTAAATGTATTCATTTCATGTACTCTTCTACAACACAAAAACACTTGTGTTTCTCTGAGATTGAAAAAACCCTTGCTATTCTCGCAGTTGCTTCCAAAATGAAATTTCACGAGTATGTGCAACAATATATTGAATATTTGGATGTTGTTAGTTGGAGCCCTGAATAAGAAGTCAAGCTTTGAGATGTGCTAACTTTTGTACATTTAAATATTTTTCCCAAACTAGCTACAATACTTGGCATGAGCATATGCAAGGTTAAGGATGACAATTGGGAAAAGTATTTTGCAAAAAAAAATGTCTATGATTTCAAAATTTTCATGTTATCATGATAAAATTGAGAAATATATTGTATGCTACGTTGAGGGGGCAAAAATCATCCTTTGTTGTTCCACATCAGCGGAGTTTTGCACTTTTAAAAGAGTTTAAAGCAAGCATGAGACTTGTTAAACCTAAAAGTTATGAAGAAGCAAGTAAAGACAATGAAGATGCCATAGAGAATACTTGTCTAATCCCTATTACTTAGTTGATGTGATATGATATAAATTCATATATAAATAGGTTCAAAACATTTTCCAAAATTGATAAATAAATATTGATAATATATATACTATTTGATTGACAACCTAAATAAATATTTTTGGTTTACTAAATTTTATCATATATTTTACATGAAAGGTGTTTACATGGTTCCTTGTTCATGTGGCACTCCCTATATCGGTGAAGTAGGTCGATCTATTAGGAGCATGCAACAGACATTAGGCACAATCGATCCCGCACATCGGCTCTTGCAAAATATGCGGAAAAATCATGTCATCATGTTTGCATTGAGGACTTCAAGGTCATCGCTAACGTTGATCACTTCCATCATAGGAAGCTTAGGGAGGCCATTGAGATTGAACGACATTCTAAGAATCTCAATAGAGATGATGGGTGGAAATTGAGTAAAAGTTGGATTCCTGCCCTCTCGAGGTAATTTCCCACCCCTCTTGACTCCCAGTCTCGTTTTTATTTATTTATATTTTTATATATATATTTTTTAAATTTACGTTGACCCCCTTATTTTCTTAATATTTTCTTTATTAAATAACTAATTAACGACTAGTTCAAGGGCTAGTTTTGAAAGAGCTAGTTTTTCAGCGACTAATTACGGGCAACGGGCAATGATGCATCCACTCTATTTATTCATTAAGATTCACCAGCGTTTTCACCTTGTCCTGATAATGTGATTATTCCGAAGACATTTATCAAAATCATGATGTATATTGTAATTTTCATTTTACATTTTTTAAAAACTTATTTTAAATTATATTATATTTTTATTTTATTTTTTATAATCAATTATATTATTGATAATACTAAATATTTTTTTTAACAAATTATTGATAATATTTTAATATTATTTCATTTATTATTATTAATTTAATTTAATAAATTTACTAAATTATTATATTATTGGTTGAGCCTTCTAAATAATATTTTTAAATAATTAAAACTTTTAAATTTTCTAACTAATTAAGTAAATAATGGCTAGATTTTAACAATTAGTTTTAACAGTGGTCACCGGGCAATGATGCATCATTACTATTTACAATTATGCATCTATTTATTCAATAAGATTGATTTCCTTTTTCACCTTGATTAGATGGTCGAACAAATCCTAATGATGTAATTAATCTGAAAAACATTTATCTACATTATGCTTTACTATTTAAAATTATGCATTTATTTATTCAATGAGATCGATTTCTTTGTTCAACTTATCATGAAGATGAACCATGTTCACCTTGTCCTGAAGATGAACTACATTAAATGGGAGTTGTCTACCGAGGCCGCGTTTTGGCCCAGAGGGCAGAAATCTGCCGAAATCCGGTCAACTAAATTTTAAAAAGTCAGGTAGTTGCAGTGTTTGGAATCCATTTTTGATAGTGGAAATGGATTCAGCACTATCAAAAACTCCTGGGGCACTCAAAATACTAATGTTTAACAACTTTAAACAAGATTCTGGGCAAATTTTTGCCAGATTTTCTGAAAATCGTTACCGGATTCTGGGTCAAAACGTGGCCTCGATAGACTATGCGCATTAAATAATTCACCAAATTCTAACAATGTGATTAATCCAAAAAACATCTATCTACAAAATGTAACAAAAATATTAATAAACTTACAATGAAGTTTTGACACTCTTTAATTCACCCACCCAACCGTTACGTCGCAAGCGTTGCAATATATAAAACGAAGTGAATCTATTCTATTTTTCATAGTGTAAATTTTCTGTTACGTCGCAAGCGTTGCAATATATAAAACGAAGTGAATCTATTCTATTTTTCATAGTGTAAATTTTCTGTAACGATTATAAGTGTAAGCTTTTCTTTATTTTTTTATATGTTAGAAACCCTAGCGGTTTGTAGTGGTATGCACTATTTTTGGCAATGCACCTGCTCTGTTTTATGCATCCTTTGTGAGGCTCCGAGTTTTATTTTCATCAAGCACCCAGGATCGAGTCCTCTGGTGTTCTCCAGGTAACTGTTAATCCTCTCTCTGTCATTGAGTTTACGCTGCCTTTTATTGCACGGAGACCATGTCTATTCAGAGTATATGCAAACGATTTACAAAAAACAATGCCCCATTGTTACTGGCCATGTCTCTCCTGCGCTCTCCTGCATTCACTGCAAAATCCCACTTGAAATTCGCTCCTACATTCACTGCAAAACCCAACTTGAAATTCGCTAATATCTGCACTCAAATAGTCACGCCATCCATAACCCCAGACGGGGGTGTTGCCACTCAATTTCTCCTCGATAAATGCGGTTTGAGACCCGAAGAAATTGCAAAAGCCTTTAGATGTTGCAATTCATTGCTTCGTGCAAATTCGAGTCAGAATATGGAAAAGGTTTTGGAGCTGTTAAATAGTTGTGGCTTGACCAGCCCTGCTCAGATTCGAAGGGTGGTCCTTTACAACCCTTCCTTTTTCTTCCTTAGCGCCGAAAGAAATATACAGTCTAAGCTCAATCTCCTCAGGAGTTGCATGAAGGAAGAACATCTCTCCAAACTCGTTTCTAATAATACACGAGTACTTAATCTCAGTGAACAAAAGCTTAGGTCTTCGATTTCACTTTTGCAAAAATTGGGGATCGAGGGGGAAGCGTTGTCAGAGATTTTGGCATGGCATCCCCGTTTGCTCGCGACTTCAGAGGAAAAAATTATGGAGTTGTTTAAACAGGCCGAGGATTTAGGGTTTAAAAGAGGATCAAAGATGTTTAGAGTTGCTTTGCGTTCTTATTTCGGAATAGCGAAGGAGAAACTAGATCGAAGACGGCAGTCTTTGAGCGGTTTAGGTTTGTCTGAACAACAAATTGTGCATTTAACAAGCCGGAGGCCAATGATTCTATCGCTTTCGGAGGAAAAGCTGAAGCGTAATGTAGAATTTTTGGTCAAAACCGTGGGGCTTCAATTGGCTGATATTGTTAAATACCCAGATCTGTTCGGAAACAGCTTAGAGACGAGGATTATTCCTCGGTATATGGTGCTAGAGGCAATGAAGTCTAAGCAATTGAAAGTGTCGAAAAGGGAAAGGTGTTTTCCGAAGATTATTGTATTGACAGAAAAGCGTTTCTGGGAAGAGTATGTTCATTCAAATGCCGAATTCTCCTCGGTTCTCCGGGATATTTACCGCAGAGGGAAAGGTGGAAAGATAACCATCGGCAAGGAGACGTGTTTTTCTTAGTGGAAAAGATTGATGAAAGTTAACATAGTTTGTTAGAAGCTTCAATATGATTTTTCTTTCGACTTTGTTCTGATGATGAATTTTTTCTGATTATCAATTATATTTGGTAGTATGATTTTTCTCTTTACTTTTTCTTGATGATGAATTATATTTGACAGTTTGAAACCGTGTCATTTTATGACTGATGATGAATTATATTTTGGTAGTATCTGGGATTGTGAACCTCCTCGACCATACGAATAATGAAGTAAGCTTTTTGCTCTGACTTCTTGTATTTTTGAATAGCGTAACATATATTAATTCTGGTAGAAATCTTTGTTCTCAATGGTTGAACTTGCGTTTTCATATTCAACTAGTTAGTATTTTTATATGCAAATGGTTATTTTTTTCAATGGAATTTGGGTC
The DNA here is from genome assembly GCA_034641835.2 of Pinus albicaulis. Taxonomy (NCBI): domain Eukaryota; kingdom Viridiplantae; phylum Streptophyta; class Pinopsida; order Pinales; family Pinaceae; genus Pinus; species Pinus albicaulis. The sequence continues at coordinate 1,130,342,040 of CM076572.1, read as the reverse complement.
GCTTTTTTGTGAGCAAAACCTTAACTGTTGCAAAAACCAATCATTTTATCGAAGTTTTTTTAGTTAAAATTTTATAATTTATGATTTATAATTTTTTTATTCCAAGCAACCAAGCATAAGCATCACCTCCCGATCATTGGTTAAAATAATTTTTTTTAAGAAGTTTATAATCTTAATAAAATTGGTTCCCAAAAATAAAATAGATCAAAATATTTTTTCGATCTTAATAAAATTGGCTCCCAAAAATAAAATATATCAAAAGTTGGATTTAAACTCAAGTGGGGAAGATAACAGTTTTACTTCTTAATAGTCTGTTAAATCCAATAACATTTACCAACGTATATCAATAATCTATTTAGTGAAGAGTTTGTGGAGAAGCTAGGAGCGGTTATTATAAAACTTTATAGGAAAAGGGTCGAATACAAGACCCAAATGGAGAAACACTCTGTCCCATAAGCGATTTTTAGCTTCGTGAACATTAAAAATACTTTTTTTCTTAGACTTTCAATAACATTTACCAACTTATTGTAGAAATTTCTTCTTTTCCCACCCCGGTTTTCAGTTTCACCTTATTTCCCCTTTTAGTTAAATGTCCTTTCCCATATTCTTACATTCAACAACAGAAAAATAATTTTTCACTGAAAACACAAATTCTGGAAAATTTATAGAACGCTGGAAAATGCAGAAATAAAAATCAGCAAGCTTAAAACATCCATTCAACACATTTAAACACTGATATTTTTGGTCAACATGACCCTGGAAAAACCTCCTACAACTCTTGGAGAAAACCAGTTCGAAAGCTTCTCTTTTATTTTTTGAATATTGCTTTTTACAGTGAAACAGGGAAAACTTAGAAAAAATTCCAGCAACCAATTTACAGACTTATTTCGATTTCCGTGTTTGCACACTGTCTCGGAAATTGTGCCAAATCAGCAACAACAGAAAACAGAAAATTTACAGCACCTTAGGACAACATTAAATGCTGTACGGCCACCTTGAAAAGCGTGCCAGAACAACTGTACTTTGTTGTACGGATTGTATAGATATTGTATAGCAACCTCTCTTGAAATTCGTGCCAAAAATTTGCGCTGTGCTACTGTCCTCTTTCTCGGTTTTTGTGCTGGAAATGACAGCCACCCTCTTCCTTGGAAAACGTGCCTGATTTTTGTGCCTTGAAGTGCATGCTTGCTGCTGTACCCTTTTCCTCGATTTCTGTGCCTCCTCACTTGGAAACACTGCCTCTCCTTTGCTGTACGGATTTTCTGCCTCGGTATGTGTGCCAATAAATGCTGTTTTACCTTTGTTGAAATCTCTTCACTGCTGCCCTCCTCCTTCTCACTGCTCAGAAAAATCTTCAGCTCTCCTTCTCTCCTTCTCTCAATCTGTTCATCAAAGAATGAATGACATTTTCCTCATTTTTCACCTTTAACCTAACCCTAAGTGACTTTTGGGGAATCCCTAAATCCAATGGCTGAAATAGATTGAGATCTAGGGCTGAGATTAAATGTTCATTTAAATATCACTTTCTATTTTTTAATTCACCCCACTTTAATAAAGATCCACTTAGTCATTTATTTCCAAAGTCACTTTTCCTTTCTAATTTTACATTGACTTTATTAAAGTCACTTTAAAATTATACTTTAGTAACTTTATCACTTAAAGTCACTTTTAAATTAGATTTGACTTTATAACTTTATAAAGTCACTTTAGGAGAAAAATTAAATTATTTTGGACACTTTTCCCTAGGCCAAAGATCAAAGCCTTAGGGAACCACCTGTCCTCCGGTAACCAAATTTCAACACTCCCTCTTACCGAGGAAGGTGTTCCTCACCACACCCATCTTGTCTCCGAAGTAGACATGCTTGCCCCGTGGTAAGGCTTTGGTAAGAATATCTGCAACCTGCTCATCAGTGGGAATATACTCAAGCTTCACAGCTCCTTTCTGAACATAGTCTCTAATGAAATGATATTTGATCTCGATATGCTTTGACCTGTCATGAAATACTGGATTCTTCGTGAGTTTAATGCAACTCTGATTATCACAGTAAATCACTGAAGGTCTCAACGGCTGACCAAATAAGCCAAACAACATCTTGCGAAGCCAGATGGCCTCACAACTAGTTAGACTCGCTGCCATATACTCTGCTTCCGCTGAACTCAATGCTACTGACTGCTGCTTTCGGCTGAACCATGACACAACTGCCGAACCCAACCCAAAACAGCACCCTGAAGTGCTCTTCCTATCAAAAGCACAACCTGCCCAATCAGAATCAGTGTAACCTGCCAATCTCACTCCATCCCCCTGCCTGTAGTCCAGACCATAATCCACTGTCCCCTGCAAGTACCGCAAAATATGTTTTGCAACCACCCAGTGAACCTTCCTAGGCTCACACATAAACTGACTCATCGTGTTGACTGCAAAACAAATATCTGGTCTAGTGTTGACCAAATACATCAAGGAACTAATCAGCTGTCTGTACAATGTGGGATCCACCAACTCGGAATCCGAAGCATGAAGCTTCTTCCAGTTGGTGATCATCGGTGTCGACATGGGTTTACAATCCTCCATGTGGAATCTGCCAAGGATGTCCAAAATATACTTCCCCTGCCCCAAGAAGAAATGCCCCTCCTCCTGCCACACCTCCAAACCCAAAAAGTAATGCATCAAGCCGATGTCCTTCATCTCAAACTCCGCCGCAAGATCTCTCTTGCAGTGCTCTATGAGTCTCTCTGCACCTGTAATGACTAAGTCATCCACATACAGCACCAGAATGAGAGGCTCCTCACCTATCACAACATAGTAAAGGTTCGCATCTGCCTCACTCTTTGTGCAACCCATCCCCCGGTAAGCATGTATTCATCCCCGGGAGTACCGTTCCGGGAGCTGCCTGTGCCAAAGGGCCTTTCTTTTTCGTCTAGCGCACATGACCTTCTAAGCAATGGCCAAATCGGTGGCTTCGAATGTACACCTCCTCCTGTATGAAGCCATTGAGAAATGCGGTCTTCACATCCATCTGGCGGATCTTCCAACCCATCTCTGCTGCTATCGATATAATGGAGCGGATCGAAGTATATCGAGCCACGGGAGCGAAGGTCTCCTCATAATCAACTCCCTCTACCTGGGAGAACCCTCTAGCCACAAACCTCGCTTTGAATTTCTCAATGCCGCCATCTGCAGCATGCTTTACCTTGTAAAGCCATCTGGAAGTAACCACGGATTTGCCCTTAGGCCTCGGCACCACCTCCCAAACATCATTCTTCATGATAGAAGAATACTCCTCTTGCATGGCCTCTCTCCAGACCTTCTGGCTAGCTGCCTCTCTGCAGCCAGAAGGCCCGCAGCCGGGCGACGTTGCAGCCATTGCCAGCATAGCCACAAAACCCTCCTGTGTGGTCGACCGGGCTTCTAGGCTCGTGCGCAATGTACGTGCCCTCTCACAGTCTGACAAAGCCACTGGCTTCCTTTCTAGGAGCATACTCACCTATTGGAGAACGAAACTCCTCATCAACAATGTGAGCTCGAACCTTCGATTGTCCGTTCGTCGTCCTCTCGCTCGCACCGAACCTCGTAGTAGTCGAGGCACCAGTCAACCGTCCATCACACCCTAGCAACTCGCTCGCATGTTGCCCGAAGCACCACCCTCCGACCGCGAGCCACCGGCCGACCGACGCACCGTATCGCCGCGTACGTGCTCTTCTTTGGATTCTTCGGACCGGCCATCGACTCAACTGGCCGCCGAGGGTCCGGGTCGATAGGATATTTAACTCTCGTGACCTCCTAAAGGCCCTGTCCTCCTCGAACTTCACATCTCGCCTGACAACAACTTTCCTCTGTGCAGGAATGTAAATCTGAAAGGCCTTTGAGGTCTCACTGTAGCCCACAAAGATACCCTTCTCTGCGGTGGGCTCTAGTTTGGTCCTCTTCTCCTTGGGTATGTAGGAGTATGTGATACACCCAAAGACACGAAGATGACCAATACTGTGCCTCTTTCTGCAGCCTTCTGGAGTCATGCCCCAAGGCACGATGATTCTCGTTCGTTAAATAAACAACCGTGTTGCAAAGCCGCTCAAAAACAATGGCAACCTCGATCATGTAACATGGACGGGCGCCCTCCGGCGGACCGTCTTTCCCTCCGCAACCCCGTTCGCCGGGGGTTGTAAGGAACAAAGAACTTCTGCACGTTCGCTCACAATTACAGCCGTCAGTCTCCAAGGTCGGTCATTCCATTGTCCGGCACTGTGTGACTTGACCTTCCGACCGTTCGTGCTCCACAAGAGCTTCAAACTCGAAATCGTCGGCTAAGACCCTACTTGGTCTTCAAGAAATAAATCCAGGTCCTCCTGGAGTGATCATCAATGAACAACACATAGTACTCATATCCACTCAAGGAAACATGAGACATCCGACCGCTCACATCGGAATGAATCAAATCAAGTATCCCAGTCGCTCTGCTGTCACTGCTGGGAAAGGGGGATTTGGCAAACTTGCCCATCGCACATCCTCTGCAAGTATCAAAGTGATCAGTACTGAAATCTGGCACACCTGTAGTGATCTCCCGCAAAGTCCTCAAGGCTCCATGATACATGTGCCCCATCCTGCAGTGCCAAATCTCACACAACTCAAAACTGCTAGCTCTGTTGTCGGTACTACTGTTCAATGCCAAAAGGGGCTGAAATGCAAACTTGTACACCTTTGCATGGTGTACACCTACCTAGTCGAATCCGCCGGAGTGCTCGGGATCCCCGCGACACGCCCCCTCCCCCCCGAACAAGATCTCCGTTATCCCCACGTCCAAAGGCCGAGAGACATGAGCCATTTAGAGATCCCCCTGCACACAAAGAACACCCGACACTTTCAAGGAAGGCCGAGAGTCCCTCCTCGAAATGTTAGTGTCTTAACACCGATCGCTCTAACAACCGCCATCACCCAGTAATACCATACTGCTGCCACCCTCTCGAAAGTTTCGAGAAGTACCGCCGACTCCCCCGCTACATGACGTGAAGCCCCACCGTCCACATACCAGATACCCGAAGATGCTCCGCTAATCGAGGGAAATGCATGCTCCCTCTGAACCTCTATGGCAGATAATCCTGCACTAGAAGACTCACACGCAATGAACCCAAACTCCCGATCAAAGCGATCTGCAAAGTCCTCAACCTCTGCTGAAGCTGCCATGCTCTGGTTCTTCCCCTTCTTTTTCTTCTTCTCCGGACACACAACTGCATAGTGTCCCATCTTCTGACAATTCCAACACTTCACCTTGGAATAGTCCTTCTGTGTGTTACCCTGTTTACCTTTACCTTTGCCTTTTCCCCCACCATTGCTTGTGGAAGCCTGCTTCTTCCCTTTGCCTTTCTTGCCTCCTGCCAACAGTGCTACATCCTCATCTTACTCAACTGGCTTGGCTGCCCCAAGCTGACCTTTCTTGATCTCTGTCTGAATGCAATCATCCCAAAACCTCTCCCATGTGGGAAGGGTCTCACGTGCACAAACCCCATCAGCAAAGTTCATCCATGCACTGGGGAGACCATTCACTGCAATCCACACCAACTCAGTGGGTGGAATGACCTCTCCAATCGCTGCCAACTCATCTCTCACATTAGTAATCTTTGTGAGATATCCAGCTGCACTATCAGTCTTGCCCATCTTAATGGTCTTCAGCTTCTCCTTCAGGACCATTTTCCGGTTCTCATTGGTACTCTGGTAGAGATTGGACAATGATGTCCACATCTCATGAACATTTCTCTTTCCTCTCACATGAGGAATGCAATGGTCTTTGATTCCGTCTAGAATCAGTCTCTTACCCTTGTTGTTCTTTCTATTATATGCAACCAACTGAGTAGCATCGGTAGGCACAACAACAAGATTCTGTGTGGTATGCACCATTATGTCCTAGACTTCTGCCTCCTTAAAAATACTATACATTATCTCCTTCCAAACGCTGTAATTGGTATGCCCATCCAACCTATCCTCCACCCTCAATTCCAATGACATCCTGCTGTCTTAAAATTGAAAAAATAGCACTGCTGTAGTAAAGATAAAAATTCTGTTTGTGAAAAATCAGCTTGCTGGAATTTTCTGAGTGAAAAATCAGCAGGCTGTATTTTTCTCCTTGCTGTCCCAAACTGCACTTTCAGCACCCAATTTTTGATACCATGTAGAAATTTCTTCTTTTCTCACCCCGGTTTTCAGTTTCACCTTATTTCTCCTTTTATTTAAATGCCCTTTCCCATATCCTTACATTCAACAACAGAAAAATAATTTTTTGCTGAAAACACAATTCTGGAAAATTTACAGAATGCTGGAAAATGTAGAAATAAAAATCAGCAACCTTAAAACAGTTATTCAACACATTTAAACACTGATATTTTTTGTCAACATGACCCTGGAAAAACCCCCTACAACTCTTGGAGAAAACCAGTTCGAAAGCTTCTCTTTTATTTTCTGAATATTGTTTTTACAATGAAACAGGAAAAACTCAGAAAAAATTCCAGCAACCAATTTACAAACTTATCTTGATTTTCGTGTTTGCACACCGCCTCAGAAATTGTGCCAAATCAGCAACAACAGAAAACAGAAAATTTACAGCACCTTATGACAACATTAAATGCTGTACAAACACCTTGGGAAGCGTGCTGAAACAACTGTACTTTGCTGTACAGATATTGTACAACAACCTCTCTCGAAATTCGTGCCAAAAATCTGGGCTGTGCTGCTGTCCTCTTCCTCGGTTTTTGTACTGGAAATGACAGCCACCTTCTTCCTTGGAAAACGTGCATGATTTTTGTGCCTTGAAGTGCGTGCTTGCTGCTGTACCCTCTTCCTCGATTTCTGTGCCTTCTCACTTGGAAACACTGCCTCTCCTTTGCTGTACGGATTTTCTGTCTCAGTGTGTGTGCCAAAAAATGCTGTTGTACCTTTGCTGAAATCTCTTCACTGCTGCCCTCCTTCTCATTGCTCAGAAAATCTCCAAGTCTCATTCTCTCCTTCTCCCAATCTGCTCATGAAAGAATGAATGCCATTTTCCTCTTTTAACCTAACTCTAAGTGACTTTTGGGGAATCCCTAAATCCAATGGCTGAAATAGATTGAGATCTAGGGCTGAGATTAAATGCTCATTTAAATCTCACTTTCTATTTTCTAATTCAGCCCACTTTAATAAAGACCCACTTAGTCATTTATTTCCAAAGTCACTTTTCATTTCTAATTTTACATTAACTTTATTAAAGTCACTTTAAAATTAGACTTTAGTAACTTTATCACTTAAAGTCACTTTTAAATTAGATTTGACTTTATAAAATTATAAAGTCACTTTAGGAGAAAAATTAAATTCTTTTGGACACTTTTCTCTAGGCCAAAGATCAAAGCCTTAGGGAACCACCTGTCCTTCGGTAATCAAATTTCAACACTTATATCAAAGAAAAATCTTTAGAATTATCTATAATTGAAATATTAGAACTTATTCATGGTATTGGATAAGTAATCTAGTCGTACTTTTTTTTTCTCTCCAAAAATACAATTATATTCTTCATACACAATTGTGTCTTTCCAACATTCCTATAAATATAAGTCAATCACTGTGTTTCTATTTCCATTCAAATAACTTACCAAACTCCGTACTTTTATACATTGATCCATTAACATCCATCTTACACTGCCAAGTATATTTTCAGCCAATTAAATAAAATAGTAAAAACCATAAAAACAAAAATTCCGGGCAATCAAAGAAATTCTTAGCTTCTGATTTACAACACAATACCTTTTCAGAGTCCATGACCATCTTTGGTTTCTTTAATTGCATAATCAGACTTTTTGCGCAGTAGATAAAAACATACAACATATATTGAGTTAGCATTAATCACGATGTCTTTTGTTCTCAATGGTCGAACATCTCTTTTGTTCTCCATGGTCAAACTCTTGCATTCATAGATGCAACTTGCTATTTTACTAAAACAGAGTTTAGGATGCCTCCTTGGTGTACTTATCTTCTGAGCAAAACCCTTACCTTTTTAAAACAAACCAGTTTATCAACTTGTATCAATGTAAATACTTGTATCATTGGAAATGTATAGAGATTTTATTGATGGTCTTGCTATTTTTACTGAAACAAAGTTTAGGATGCCTTCTTGGTGTACTTATATTCTGAGCAAAACCCTTACTTTTTAAAAACAAACTAGTTTATCAACTTGTATCAATGGAAATACTTGTATCATTGGAAATGTATAGAGATTTTATTGATGGTGTTAGATGAGTAGTTAAGTTGCAAATTTTCTTTTCCCCAAGAAAACAAATCTATATTCATATTTCAAATGAAAATTAAGATATATATAATTATATGCCTTTCCAGCACTCTCTCAAGTCAATCATGGTCTTATTTCATCAAAATGAATTACAAAATTCTCCACTTTTATACAATCAATTATCCATGGGCATCTAGCTCAAACTGCCAGGTTTAGAAGATAAAACAAAGAAAAATAACAAAAACAAAAAATTAGGAAAAAAAATAGGAGAATCTAAGAGGTTTCCAGCTTCTAACTTGCAGCGCATTACCATTTATAGCTCTTTTTCTGGGCATAAATTGAGAGGATTTTGATAATCTAGTTGGAATTTTTTTATTTTATTTTTATTTTTTTTATTTGGAATGAAAGTATAGGAAATCTCTGAATACTTTCCCACATTTTGTAGATGGTAAACAAGATAAAATGTGGGTCTGAGGGGCCTAGCAATGTTATCAAAAAACTTAAAACTAGTAAAAATCACTTGAGATAACCCATTGTTTTTGCATGCCAAAGGTGTGACAGTTGCATTTAATGTTTTTACTGAAAAAATTATTTGTGATTAATTATGAATAATAAAAATCAGTTATGGAAAGTGACTCCATAAAAGTAAAAGCTGATGGTAAATGTTTTCCAAGAACTAGAAGGTGGTTGGACAGTTGGAAACAGTTACCTGTTACCTGCTCCTTTGGAGATAAGAGGTTGATCCCTGTGAGGAGTGGAGGTTTTGTTCATGAATTAAAGAAATGGTGTAGATTTTCCTGAGCTGGTAGAGACCAGTGGAATACACTCAGCAATCCTGATTTTAATTTCTGGTGTTGACTGGACTAGGAGCCCTGAGGTCACAGCAGAAATTTCCACCATCAACCTGTACCTTTCAGGACTGGAGCACGGGGGCAAGAGGAGGACGTAATCGCCTCTCTTGAAGGTTGGGAGGACCTCAGTTGTGAAAACTGTGTAACCAGATAAGTAACTGTGCAATTTCAAGTGATTTAAGAACATATATTGCTTAGTCTAAGTTGTAAACATGTGTTTATCTATTAATGACAGAACAATGATTCTATGATAGAAAATGTTGGAATAGAATGATATTGTTTATACTTGATATTATAATATATACCTCACAAGTTATATTTGAACACTGAAGCTGTGTTTAGTGCTTATATTGCATTTTAAGTTTAGTAGATGTGATTATGGTAAAGAAATATTTTGGAATGATTACCACCGCATTAATCAGCAGAGACTCTATGCTGTAGAAGTAATGAAAAAACCAAGATTTGGGGTTATTACTATTATGAATATTTTATTATGGTAAACAATGGAAGATCGATAAAGAACTGTGGAAGATTAGTGCAGTAACTGTACCAGTAGGAAGATAGTAAATTATTACTCAAGAAAAGAATAAATTATAAAGCTATGTAGATACAAATGTATTTTGCAGGAAAATTATTTAAGGCTAAAATACTACAGGGCGGACCATTGGTCGAGGGTGACACGTGAAAACCCAACCCTCGACACATCGTCCCCTAGACTTGGTTATCTCGGACAAAAAGCAAGGTGGTCCGGTCACTTGGATAAATTTACCAGTCACTAAGCTAATTAACGAAAGCGTTGTAATGATAATGTTGAGAAGAGCAAAATAGCCAATAACAGTGAACGGGTAGCTCCAATTCGGAAGGAAAAGAAATAGCATTTATTAGTTTTACTTTTTACAAAACTGGAAAAAAATTATGTAGAGAAATGTTTAGATTATTCGGTTGGCTCGAGGCGCAGAACCTGTAGAAATCTAAGTATTCAATACTCTATTTAAATTGAATAACATAAACATTTCAACGTATAAATAACTACTGAACTTTCATTTTTGAAAATAAAACCCAAAAATTACTCAGTCGAATTCGATAAAGAATTGATGAAGGGTAAAAACAAGCTGTGAGGAAAAAGTAACGCTAATTGCTCATTTAAAAAGAGTCTTCTCTGTAGAACCAAGGAGTGACATAAACATTATAGATAATCGCAGAGAAACATTCACTTAGATAATTCATAAACAAACCGATTCCAGTGCATGGAATAGAAAGTAAACCTATAACCCATAAATGAGCAATAATATAACCAAAACCTAGTTTTCATTTTAACTTATATAGTTCAACAGAGTTCCAACCGAATATGAATTCGAAGGAAAACCCACCTGGAGACAGAGTCGAGCCTTAAAACTCATAGTCAATTAAACTTTTAATACAGAGATTTCGGATAAACTACAGACACTGCTCTTCAGAGCTAAAATGAAAACTATCTTTTAACTGAACAAATTCCAGAGAAAATCCGAAGCTCAAGATTGCACAACAAGTGCCAACTCCGACAACAAGAACGCAGACCCAAGAAATTCATTTTGGAATACCTAGAGAGAGGTAATGAAAGGTTAGCCAAGACTAATTCCTCTAGAGAAGCGACAAGACTTTTGGCAGCAAGGAGCTTACCTACAACATCCGAAGCAAAAGGCTAAACGAGAAAATAATGTGGTAGGTAGGGTGAGCAATAATAAACTGTTACACAAATTCTAAGTAAAGCTTGAAGGTGAGATAGGCAAATGCCCTTACCTATGGCTAGAATAACCTCGCTCCTGGAAGCCAAATGCCGAACTGCGATACAAAGGAAAGAGTGTTAGAAATGTAGCAATACAATTCCCAAAATAGTATAAACTGAGACTTGCGAATGCGAAAATGAAGTATTAACCTCGGATTATCTCCTACCTGAGACGAAGGAGGGCAACGAGGCTAAGAGTTTAAGCAACTCGCTAAATCCTTGTGAAGTTTAGCTACCAGGTAAGTCACGCTTCGACCTTGACTGTTGGTAGAGTTAAATCCAATCTCGCTGAGAAGAAGTGCCATGGTGGAGTGTTCACGCTGAGAAGCCATGACAGAGCCAATCAAGCAGTGAGCGACATAGAAAAATGATAGTGAGAAGTCGAGTAATCCGGTTAACCTAACCATCTCCCGCCAACAAAAGACCACCGTTGATCTGAAAAGTGGTCGAACGGAGACCGTGAGTGCAGGTGGCCCACACACGGATCTCACTTGAAAACCGTTGGCATGGAAATTAATGAGGACAGGTTGTATCAATATACGCATACCACCAATCATAAAGAACCAAGATCGTGACTTAATTACCAAGGACAGAAGTCTTTAAACTGAGAACTTGAAATGAGCAACCATAGAGTAGAATGTGTGAAACCTCGAACTTTGCTATTATTGGTATTTCAAACCATAAACATAATTCCTAATATGAGTTATATGATTATTGTACTTTAGAAGTATGATTAATTCAATTGAATGTAAGTTTTTTTATTGAGTGGTTAAGTGATTTTTCGTGTGGTGATATATATATATATATTATGGTAGTTGGATGGGTGTTACAAAAGGTTTTGAATTAAGGGCATATCTGTTGTGGAGGTAAATCCTCTCTGCGGGCAGAAGCGATCCCACTAGCCCTAGAGTGGGTCTAGCAACAATCGAAACACGCAAAGCTATTGATTCCTAGTTACAAAGATAGAACCGCGATAGATCGCTTACCATGATTCATTTGCTGCCATTGTCGAAGAAGAAGTGGCACTTCCGTTCCTAGTTGGATAGGTCACGATCCAGGAGCTCGTTGCATCCAGATACCTGTACACATGCAAAGAAGAGAGACAACATGCAATGTAATACTTCACACTTTATAACTATCGATCAATCAGAGAGGAACGAATGAAATTGCATTATGTAATGGACAAACACAATCATGGAACCAATAGCAGAGTCATGTATATTAAGATACGAGAGAACGATTACAACTGGTGCTCTGACGTTGTGATCTTCCTTCGACAGGGTTTCAGCGGGACGTGTCTTACAAAGCTCGTCAGGGATTTGACAAAACTCTCTCTCTCACAGGGTTTTCCTTAGCTCTGCTCTTGATTGTCACTCATCTATCATTTCCTTCCCAAAAGTTTAGCTAGCTTGCAAATGGAGAGGGCAAGCTTTTATAGAGGGAGGAAGGGAAGTTGGGATACCTATAATCATTGGATAGGTCCTATCTCTTAGGAAGGTTCCATGAGAGGTGGAAAACCACTTCCTAATCAGGGAGATCCAGAGCCAAACAACCCAATCTCTTTTTGATGATTCGTTCTGAAGTTGTTAGAATCAAACTTTCTCCTTTTATTGTTAAAAAACATTCCTTAATGGGCTTGGCGCGGGAAAGACACAGGGACAGAGCGCCAAGTGGCGCGAGCCTAGTGTAACTTTTCCAAGTCGGTGCGACTGATGAACTGGATACTCGCGTCAAGGTCAAAACATTTGTTTTTAGGGTTTTTCAGAGGAAATGTTCTTGAGGAGAATTCTTTCCCTTATGCAGAAGGATGTCATCAAGGTGATTTCAGGACACTTTATTGTTCACAGGTCACGGGAATAGTCCTCCAATGTACGGGACAAGAGATTGCAGGGACGGTGACAAAATGCTGTGTAACAATATCCTCTCTCTAAAACATTGCCATTGAATCTGTTGCTCTATACCACACGGTTTGGAAATCAGTCCAACTACTTATCCCCCTCCATGTGTTTGTCGACTTTGAAATTGTGCCCAATCATCATCATTCTCCCCTTACTTCTTCATATTACTGAGTGTATGTACCTATGTTGTGAAGCCACTCCAACACTTCTATGTAGTGTAATTTTTTTGGGGTTGAAGTTGTCCTGCTATGGAGGTCGCCATTGCAAGCCGTATTCAGACTGCTCTCAGCTCTTGGCTTATTGCCAAGTTTTATCTAAGTCCTTGGACTGAGTCAATACATATCCATATAAGGATATGTTTTGAAGATTGTTTTGGCTAAGAGTATATCTCTCTCATTCATTTTCTTCAAATTTATTTATGGGTTTGTTTGTCTTGCTGCAGTGTTGTTATGACAAGGCGATCTGGAACACATTTTATTTGAGCATCTCATCTTTGAGGTTGTACAAGTGAGGATTCCTACGACAGACACCATTAGGAAAAACATTAAATGCTATTCAATTACACAAACTCATGTTGTACCTTTCCAACCTCTTTCTACTATACATTGGTGAAGCCCTTCACGATGAAGGCATTGATAGGGAGTCGAGCATAGCAACAACCATGAATAAATTCACATTTTTTAAACTTGATATGCAAACACATGGCTTTCACAATAGCCATGAATAAATTCACATTTTTTAAACTTGATATGCAAACACATGGCTTTCAAATTTATTTTTCAACTTGAATAACATGACTATTTAACAATGGATATCACAATAAATGCTCTAACCGATCCATTCCTCAGACGAGGAAATCATAAATAGTTCGAGGAGATGGAATGTCTCGGGGAGCCCCAAGTGTGAATGGGCTTCAAATTGTAGAGCTATCTTGTGTGCAGAGTTGAGAATGTGTCACATGGTGCTTGTCTAGCCGTCTAGAGGCTTTCGCTTTAGGATTCCGATGATAGGATTATATATTTCACAATGCAGTGTTGGATACTTGCATAACGAGTTGTTTTTAGTGTGATTTTTTGAAAGTTTTTCTCGTGGATTTTTTTGTGTAATTTCTCTAAAATTAGACAGAGATTCATTGAAAACAGAAGTTTGATGGGTAATCTTGCACAATTGAAATGCCCTAAAATAATTTTTAGGGTGCTGAATCTATATATAAAGTAAAAAACAGTTTAAATAACATAATTCAAGGTTCAACCTCAAATTTTTTCTTTAGATTCTTGCACCATAAACTCCAAAAAATTACTTAAAAACAACTCCCTTGCATAATGAGACTAATGAGATTGCATCAGATTATGAAGGAGGAATTTAGAATTCACAATCTTCATAAAATGAAGACCTGATATGTGTGAAAGCAGTCAAGCATTTTCAGGTCATTTGCTTTATAAATAAACACTAGTTTTTCCAAGTGTTCAGATGTTATCGGAGTTTTTATTTATTTATTTTAGTTTATAATGCAATTAAATACAAAATTTTGTGTTATTAAACTCGAAGATCTGTTCATTTCCATTACAGGGAGGTTTGACCTACACTACCATTGTTACATTAACTTTTCTAGTCGTGCCTCTCTACTTTCTTAAAACAAAACAAATCTTTGTTAAAATGAGTAAGTGACATTTAGATTTAAGAAGATATATGGATAAAGGGGAAACTACTTTAACAAAACAAATCTTTTTTAAAATGAATAGGTGACATTTAGATTTAAGAAGATATATGGATAAAGGGGAACAAGAGCTGAGGAAACAAGAGGTCACGTGACTCATAATGATGGGTTATATTAAATATTATATTTTAATATGGTTAAGAGTGTACATGACTTATGGTTGATAGGGGATAAATTTATTTATTTATTATTTGCTAGATTGGAGGTTTTTGTGGTGTAGTTTTTTAGATGTAAAACTCGAAATATCTACAGTAATCATTTTTAGTCTACGTTTCGAGTCTAAATCAAGACTCATCATCAGGACAAACTGCTAAGAAGAGAGAAGATCAAGGTTAATAAATAGTGGAGAGAAATAAAATTGAAAAGACTGACCAGCTCTTAATATTTGAAAATTAATTAATGTATTATTTTATATTTTATTTTAGATTTATTACATTTTTAATGGAGTGATATTTAAAATGATTTATAATTAAGGTTTATTTAAGTTATTTATAAAATTAGAATTGTATGTTAATACTAAAAATTTTAGGATAATGATAATATATTATGAGTGGGACTAATGGTTAAGAGCATGTGTTTTCTTGTAAGAGGTCACATGTTCAAAACTGGAGGGGGTAGAGTATGTATGCCTTCGTAGACTTAGCAGTCAAATCGCAGCGAAGGTGGATCCCTTGTTCCACAAACAAAGGGGTCTCATACACCAATTTGGTGTCTGTTTTGGTCAGTTCACTATTTATTTTATTAAAGTGATTTTTTATTAATAATAATATATATTTAATTTATATTTATCTCATTTCTTAATTTTTTTAATATTATTATTGTTTATTTAAGTTATTTATATAAAATTAGAAATGTATGTTAATATTTTTTTTTTAATTTTTTTTTAAATTTTTTATTATTATTATTTTTATTTTTTCTTTTCCAGGAAGGGTCCATTCACTATTATTTTATTAAAGTAATTATAGTTTTTTATTTATTTATATTAATGTTAAAAAGGGGGAAATTTTGTTAATAATTAAGAAGGTTGTATACTAAAACTAAGGGAAACTAATAGGGTATATATATTTAACAGGGTAACAGATCTTAATAGAATTAGAGGGGGGTTTATTTAATTAGTAGGATTAGAGGGTTTTTAATTTTATAGTATTAAAGGGTTCATATAATATGTAGCGAGACCTAACTATAGAGTTAAATAATAAGGGAAGTAAAGAAAAAGAGGGGGTATAAGGTAGGTTAAGGAGATTTATTTAATATTAAAAGAGGATAAGAAAGCCAACAGGTTAGTGGGGGAGAGGGTGACAGGAGCTGATAAAGGGGAGAAAGGAAAAAGTGGATAGAAGGTAGAGGTATGGTGTGCGGGTCAGAGTATAACTTGTTTAATGGAATTCAAAAACTTGTTTGACATGTGGAGGTCTAGGTATGTCTTTTTCTTAGTAAACCGGGTCGCAAACCGGGGATTTGAACCTTGGATCTCTCAGTTTCACATATTTCACATTACTTTGATCACCAATTGTGTTTCCCTCGGGAGACACACACATCTCTGGGGTCTAAGCTTGTCCTCCTCTCTATAAACCGGGTCGCAAACAAGTGGATTTGAACCTTGGATTTCTCAGTTTTCATAGATTTCACGTTACGTCGATCATCAATTGAGCTGCCCCAGGGGACACACACACACACACAAAAACTTTTTTTAATGTCTACTTTTTTGAATTTTTGGTGATTTGGGTCATTTTAAATTTGGTCAAAACTTTTGAAGCCAAAGTTTCATGGTTGAAATTTCTATGAATCACGTATAATTATGTCTACAAACAATGATATATCTCTATTTGAGAATAATTTTGGGACATCCTCAACCACTAAAAATGTTGTTTACCATACCAAGCACACAGGTGGATCTAATGGTAGGTCGTGGAAAATGGAATTTGAGATTTATGAGTTTCACAAATGTAATTGTTGCTACAAATATTACATGACATCATATACAAGTTTAGGTTCACTCAACGAGGAGATTCACTTGGTTTGTGTTTATTATAATTAAAATAAATACAAGAGAGTAGAATTGCGTGAAAGATGTTTTCTCTGCAATACAATAAGAGTTAAGTTAATAGCTAAATAAGTGGACAAACTTTATCTCCTTTGGGGTGGAAATCCTTCCATAAATTTTATAGGAATTGTCCACTTATTAAGTCACTTCCAATACAGTACTATACTTTTAAAGTAAAAAATAATATAATTGTCTACGACTTAACCTTTTTAGGATGTAGTCTTTGATAGTTGATGGTATCTCAACATGTTGATGACATAATTGACCTTGTCAAAGTGAAATAATGTTTGTTGAAGTTGTTGTTTTAGGTTGATGTTTGTTATTTTGTTTGAAGCACTTAGGGTCTCGTGATTGATGAAATGTGTGTGATGCAAGGGGGACTTTTGAAGGTAATGTATTTATAGTGAATGCTATGTTGGGTGGATTAATACTTTATGAGGTTGGAAATCTTGGACAAAAGCATGACATGTTGACCATACTTGTGTACATATAGAGGAAAGAACAATAGATGAAGATGGGGAAAATCAAATAAACATGCATTCAAACATGATAATATGTACTTCAATGAGTTGAGGCACTTAGCTTCACAACATTAACACCAACCATACTTGAGACCCAATAGAACTATGAAAGGGGATAGGGGAGACAACATCATAGTGCATTGAAGATAATCAATCAAGCAATGAAACTCTACAGAATGACCATTAACTCAGTCTATACCCTAATACAATGACAAAAAATCAACACGTGATATTTGACATATTGTTGCAACATTACCAAGAAGGTGGAAACAAAGAGCCCCTAATGATGCTCATCCAAGGTATAACTAGCACATGGAAATTCTCTCTTATTGTTTGCTTTAAAGCTAGTTGCACTAGATGCTCAATCAATGTATGAATGTAGTTTATTACCACCTCCTAACCCTATTAGCTTTGTAGCATTCAACTTTCATGTAACCATTACATATGCAACCTTAAAGACTTTGACCTCTACACATAAATTTGTATTAGCGGTGAAACATATCTATTATATTCGCATTGATGAGATGTACTTTTTAGGGATAATATTGTTTATGTAGTTTGAAAATCCACCTATGCGACACATTCCCAACAAAACAAAAATTCTCATTTACTAATGAATTTATAATTCTCAATTTCCCAATGGTTTTCGATAATCTAAATCTATATTTGCTACATCATATGATATGGTGGTTCTTACTCGAGTTTTCTAAAATGATCATTTTCTTTTTGAATTCTCGTAGTGGAAAAAAACTCAGAAGATAAAATTTCAAGTAATAAGTTAAGTATAGAGAATAATGAAAAAAATAAGTTGGGTTACTTGAAGGTTTTGAGTTGGGTTACTTTTGAATACTCAATGCAAAAATGTATCACTTCGAGCACCTTTGTCATAAAAAAATCAATTATATCATTCCCATAACAATTTTAACATTTAGTGATTTGCACCATATTATTGTTGAAAGTTTAGCAAGGAATGACTCCTTTGACTTTTGCCTTAGTCAAAGATGTTAATTTGAATTCAGTCTCATGGTTACTTGAGTTAGTTATCAGTTAACATGTGTGATGTGGCCTATCACTGAGTTATTGTTAGTTAATTCGAGTTAGATGGCTTTCAGTGAGTTGTGGAATAGTTGATGGCTAAAATTAGCTATCTAGTGGAGTTAACTCTAGTGTCTGTTAGTTAATTGATCTCTAATTCTAGAATAGAGATAGATTTGAGTTTATTTGAGTAGTTCACTTTCTGCTAACTCAACTTACTCTTAGTTAACTGCGACAACTGCTATAATTAGCCCTAGTAGGTCATGCAATTTGAATTGCCTATTGATATTGGATGAAGGGACAATTGTAATTCATTATTCATATAGGTTTTGTATACAATCTTTGTTGAACAAGAAAAGTAATTTCTCTTCGTAATTGCACAAGGAAATAGGAGAAATTCCTATTTTTTAGGGGCATGTTTGCGCTAGGAAATAGGAGCTCCTAGCGGGCCTTATTTGCCTAAGTGTTGGGCAAGCCTTGAGAGAGTTTTTGATCAGTATTTTAGGGAGTTGCATGCTTGACGCATATTCTATGTAATAAATCATATTGCTCATTTGATTCAATACAAGCAAGTGGGGGTTTTCCCAGTTGGTTTCCCCAAATAATTTTTTTTATCTGTGTGTGATTGTGTTTTTATTCATTGTTTTCTTTCTGCAAATTCTTGGTAGAGAAATATTGTGCCTTTTGTTATCAATTTGATCTTATGAGAAATTGAAAGGCTTCAAGAATTTTCTACATGGTATCAGAGCAGAAAACAAGATAGAGACCATGTTCCTTGATTAGATTCAAAGTGCATTGGAGATTAGATTAGTTAGTGCAGGAATTCTACAAGTGCAAGAATCATGTCAATATATGGTTTGATGACAGAGCATGCCTTGGAAGGAACTTCGAATTTCTATGCATAAAAGGACAAAATGGAGGTTGTGTTAGATGATAATAGGGTTTTGGAATACATCAAGACCTATATTACTAAATATAGGTAAGACACTACCAAATCTGGGAGGATGATCCTAGGAGTCAGGGATCACATTGTTCCAAATTTCCATGGGAAGGAAACACCATTTCAAATGTGGAAGGCCCTTACCGATCTATTTGAAAGCAATAGTGATGCTAGAAAATTTTCTTTGAAGGACAAATTGAGGAACATTAAAATGAGAAAAAATGAGCCCATTGTTTCATATCTATCTAGGTTTTCTCAAGTGAGGGATGAACTTGGAGGTGTTGGAGAGACAATTCCACATCCAGACCTTGTGAGCCTGACTCTTCTTGGGCTTCCCAAAGCTTGGAAAAGTTTCCAAGATGTTGTGAATGGCAGAGATAATCTCCTCGATTGGGAGAGACTGTGGTCAGATCTTGTGCAGGAAGAGATAATGAGGAGCACCAGGGATGGAGTCTTAGCTAGGATTGATGAGGAGGAGAACTTTGATTTATCTAACAAAGGGAAGAATTGAATCTAGTCAACATGGAAAAACCGAAATCTAGTCAAAATGGAGGCAATAAAAAAAATGATCTTAGCAAGATCAAGTGTTTTCATTGCCATGAATTTGGACATTATGCTACAAAACGTCAAAACAAGAAATCCAACAAGCATGTTGCAGCAACAACAGGAGGAGAAGCATGCTCTTCTCAATTCAAATTGGATTTATCATTTATAGATTGAATGGATAGCTCAGTTTGAGGTAGTGTGTGGTATATTGACTAAGGGGCTTCATTCCACATGACAGGGAATAAATAGTTCTTCAGCAGTTTGGAGGAAAAAGACATGCAATTCCATATCGAGCTTGGAGATGATGGCAGATATATGACTAAAGGAGTTGGCACAATAAGCTTTAAGAGGGGATTCAATTCCCTTCTCCATCTCAAGAATGTGATGTATGTTCCAGGATTGAAGAAAAATCGTGTCTGAGTAGCAGTCCTTGAAGACAATGGGTACGACGTAGTATTCAACAAAGGGAAGAACTACCTCAAGCATTTTTCTTCACGACAGGTCAAGTAGGTTGATGTCAGGATAAATAACCTCTACAAATTGGAGTTTTATGTATGTGCAACCTTAAGTAGCAAGCAAGATTTTGTTCAGGTCCAAGACGTTGAAGAGATATAGCATAGGCATAAGGGACTACATCATGGAGCTTTGAAAATACTCCAGTGGATTACCAGTGGGCTACCACAGTGCACCCTTGATTAGCATGATGTGTGCAATGGATGCACTCTTGAAAAGCATGCCAAATATTCCTTTCAAGGCCAAGATAGCGGAGTTGGAGCTATTCTGGAGAGAGTTCGTTGAGATGTTTGTCGCCCCTTCGCCACAGTTTCACTCGCCAAACACAACTATTAAGTGATCTTCATTAATTCTTTTCCCCAGAAGTGTTGGATTTATTTCATGAAGAAGAAAGATGAGGTCAATTCCAAGTTTGTTGAATTCAAGGCCTTAGTGTAGAATGAGACAGGGAGGAAAATCAAGTCCTTGAGGAGTGATAATTAAGGAGAGTATATCTCAAATTCCTTCAGATATATATGTGCCACGGAGGGAATTAGGAGAGAGTTTATTTCACCCCATAATCTTTAGTAGAATGGGTTTGTAGAGAGGAAGAATAGGAGTATTGTTGGGGTTGCTAGAGCCATGTTGCATGGTCTAGGGTTTCCCTTATTACTGTCGACAGATGCATGCAACACATTTGTGTACTTGTAGAATAGCAGTCCTTGCAGAGATTTTGGGATGATTAGACCCAAGGAGGCTTTCACTGGTAGAAATATAGATGTCTCCCACTTTCACATTTTTGGGTCCATGGTGTATTGTCATGTATCCAAATATACAAGGAAGAAGTTTGAGCCCATTGTAGAGAGGGGGATCTTTGTGGGATACACTGAGACAACTCATGTTTAGAGGGTGTACATTCCCTCTCTTAAAATGATTGTTTTGAGAAGGGATGTGAGATTTGATGAGGAGAAAGCCATGAAGAGCTCTCTAGAGTGAGAGATGAGCATATCACCATATGAGGATCCTATGGCTCCCAAGGAGGATCCTCAGTCAGATTCATAGATTCAGTCCTTTCGTAAGGACAAGAGGACATTCTAGGAGGATGATGTGGAGCCACCACATGATGAGGAGTAGAGAGTATACCTAGTGGAGGCAACCACTCACATAGTGAATCCCAGAGAAGAGAGGAAGAGGACCAGGTTGGTTGATATATTTGTGCAGGAATCTCAAGAGCAGATTGGACCTCCTAGTTCCTTGCACAGACAACGCAGATCACCAGATAAATACACAGGATACATGGCTTTGATGATAGAGTTGATAGATTATGAGCCATCTCCTTTTGAAGAGGTTGCTTCCCAACAGGTATGGGTGGATGCCATGGTGGAGTATAAATCTGTCATGAAGAATGATGTTTGGGAGGTTGTGCCTAAACCTGAGAGAAATTCAGTTGGTTGCTCTAGGTGGTTGTATAATGCAAAGCATGCAGCAAATCTTAGTGTGGAGAAGTACAAGCCCATATTTGTGGCCAAGGGCTTCTCACAAATTGAGGGGATTGATTATAAGGATACTTTTTCCCCAGTGGAAAGGTACTCATCTGTCAGGGCCATACTTGTATTGGTAGCATAGTTTTGGTGGAGGATCCACCCAATAGATGTCAAGAAAATTAAATTCCTTAACGGAATGGTTGAGGAAGATATCTACATTGAGTAGCTAGAGGGGTTTGAGACCTTCAACAGAGACACATGTATGTGTAGGCTGAAGAGAGCTCTTTATGGGCTTAAGTAGGCACTTAGAGCATGGTACAATCACATTGATTCTTATCTCATAGGATTGGGCTTTACTAAGAGTGAGGCATATGCTAACCTATACTACATTATGGTAGATGGTAGTTTGCTCATCTTAGTTCTCTATGTTGATTATTTGATTCAGACAAGATATGACAATTTGATCTAGGATTGAAAGGAGGACCTTGCAAGAGAGTTTGATATGAAGGATATGGGATTGATGCACTATTTCCTTGGTTTGGAGGTTTGGAAGGGTGATGGAGAGATATTTGTTACAAAAGGGAAGTACACCTCTGAGATCCTTCAGAGATTCCACATGTAGGTTTGCAAACCCAGAGATACTCCTCTAGGTACTAATTGGAGGAAGGAGGATGCCTCCACAACAAATTTAGTAGATGGTACAATCTACATGTAGTTGATCGGGTCCTTGATGTATTTGATGAACACAAGGCCTGATATTTGTTGTAGTGAACCAATTAAGTCAATTCATGGTTGATCCTTCCAAGGTCCACTAGCAAGCAACAAAACATGTTTTGAGATACCTCAGAGGCATAATAGTCTCTGGATTGTGGTACAAACAAACTGATGGAATGAGGCTTCAGGGCTTCACAGATGCAGATTGGGCAGGGAGTCCCACTGATAGGAAGAGAACTTCAGGGGCAATCTTTAGTATTGGGCCAACTGCAGTTTCTTGGTACATCAAGAAGCAGAGATCATTTTATCTTAGTTTAACAGAGGCCAATTACATGGCTATTTGGATGAGGAAGATCCTGGTAGGACTCTTCAGTTAGGGGATAGAGTCTACATTGATCCACTATGACAATCAAAGTTACATAAAGGTCCCTGAGAATCCAGTGTTTCATGATAGGTCCAAGCATATAGACATCAGGTACCATCATCTTAGATATTGTGTGAAAAGGAGGATTGTTATGCTACAGTACATTCTTACAGAGTAGTGGGATGTAGACATCTTGACCAATGCCCTATCAAGGAGCAAGTTTGAGTTCCATAGAGGCAAGATTGGGGTTGTGTAGAATCCCTTACTTGCTAAGAGGGAGTGTTGAAATTGTAGCAAGGAATTACTTCTTTGACTTGTGCCTTAGTCAAATATGCTAATTCAAAATGAGTCTCATAGTTACTTGAGTTAGTTGTCAGTTAACATGTGTGATGTGGCTTATCACTGAGTTATGGTCAGTTAATTCGAGTTAGATGAATTTTAGTGATTTATGGACTAGTTGATGGGTAAAATTAGCTATCTAGTGGAGTTAACTCTAGTGTCTATTAGTTAAATGATCTCCAGTTCTAGAATAGAGATATATTTTAGTTTAGTTGAGTAGTTGAATTTTTGTTAATTCAACTTACTCTCAGTTAACTGCAACAAATACTAAAATTAGCCCTATTAGGTCATGCAATTCAAATTACTTATTAATATTGGATGAAGGCACAATTGTAATTCATTATTGTATACAGGTTTTGTGTACAAGCTTGGTTGAGCTGGAAAAGTAATTTCTCTTGGGAATTGCACAAGGAAATAGGATAAAATCCTATTTTTTAAGGGTAGATTTGCGCTAGGAAATAGGAGCTCCTAACAGTCCTTATTTGCCTAAGTGTTGGGAAGGCCTTGAGAGAGTTGTTGATTAGTATTGCAGGGAGCTTCAGGCTTGAAGCATATGATATGTAATATATCATATTCCTCGGTTGATTTAATTCAAGAAAGAGGCTCGGGTTTTTCTCACTTGGGTTCCCAGATATATTTAGTGTTCAATGTGTGATTGTGTTTCTATTCATTGTTTTATTTCTGCAAATTTTTTATAGAGAAATATTATGTCTTTTTTTATCAGTTTAATCTCGTTAGCAATTGCAAGGTTTCAAGGATTTTCTACACTTATATGCATTTGGGAAAAGAATTGTTTGGCTTCATATTTTTTTCCACCACTTTGTTGATATAATGGACATGTTGCTTATTTTTTAGTTTTTGGTTTTAATTTAATTTATAATTTATTTCTAAGTTATTTATTTATAACTATGTTTAATCTAAAAATGGATTTAATGGAATAATGTTAGGCTTAGGCAAACTTCAACATTATAAGATCATTTTGTTGTGGTATTTTGGTGAAATTTATTTTGAAGAATTGGGTTATTCAAGAAAGATCTCTTAATAACAAAAATTATGGACTTGAAGAAAAAATTTCTCTATGGCTACAGAGAAGAGGCCATGGAATCTAAATATAAGTATGATCATCGATACAAAATCAATGCATATAAATATATTCTATTAAAACAAGATATTGTTGATCACTTTGTTTGTCAACGGAAAAATGACCAACATTGAGAGAAAATATTATCAGGAACAAGAAAGACTCTTCGTTTTTATAGAGGTGGTACTCCTCTCTTGATAAATGGAATATTATTATTTTGTCTTCAAGTGAATGTAACGAGTGAGCACCAATGAACAATCCAAACAAATCTTCCAATAGAGCTCCCATATAGTAGATTTACTTGTAGTGCACGTAAAGAATAATCATAAATGTAAATGCTTTTATTTAGTGTGTTGCGTTCAATAAATATTTTTCTGTTTTTTAAAGAAAAATGTGAATTTAGAATCAACTATAACTTTGCAAATTGAAAGAAAAATATAATGGACAGGTCATGAAAGAACTTTAAAGGATTGTTTCATTAATATCAAACGAGTTTGTCAATTATAACATGCTTGAGAATCCATTGATACATTATCACAAAGACTTATAAAAACAAGATGATAATTATCCCCAAATGTAATAAGTTTAACAATGTCTGAAACAAGAGGGTTGAAACAACCTCAACAAGATTTAATTGAATATTAGATTAATTGGAGTAAATTGCATTTTTTTTTTCACAAGCAATTATTTTGCTACTCTAGATCTAAAATATTATAGAAATGCTTAGAAGAATACATGGAGTTGATCAATCAAATATCCTCTTTTTGTAAAACCAACGTGGAAAACATAATGGGAATGAAACAGGATGAGACATTGCATAGTTTGTGTATAGTGTAAAATTTTGGTCACCATTTCAACACCTAATCATCATGTTAAGTGTGACATCCCCTACGGGTTAATTCCCCTCTTAAAAAAATTTCGTTGTAATTATGTAATTAGAAATTAAAAATGGCTAAGAGAGGGATGCATAGGCCATTGCTTGAGGAGGGAGATTGCTTGAGGAGTTGGTTCTTTTAAATATCAATCATGGGCTTCTTGATGTGTTTTTAATAGATTTTACTGTGTATTAAATTCAATTGAAAAAAAAGGACATGCCCATGTTCCTGTTGGGAAAAGACTACAAGTAAATAAAGGGAAAAAATTAAAGGAGTGGTATGGGTTGTGTTGTCCAATGTTTGTTGGTCTGAGTAGACCACTCAGAAAAGGATTGAACCATCGTGGCTGAGAGGAAGGGGAGATACTCCTTCATTGAGAAACATGTTAGAATGATCACTGAGGGGGGAGAGGGTATTCTCTCTATTCACATTTTTCATGCTTTGGAGGAGGACACCCGATGCGCACAAGGGAAGTGATTAGAGGCCGAGAGGCTTTTGATGAATCGATTGGAGGTTGAGAGGCTTCTATTGAAGCGACAGGAGGCCAAAAGGCTCCTGTTGGGAAAATAGATTATGTGTGAATTATAGAGAAATAATATAAAAGTGGGGGACGACGAGAGGCTCTTAGGAATATTCATTCTTCCATTTGGAAAGGGCATAGTCAATGTAGGGGTAAAGAAAGCAAGAAATTCCTCACGAAGAGGAAGGAAATAGGAAGAGGAAACTTGACAGAGAGGAGGAACTCCTAGAAATATAGCATAGAGTATAATAGATAAATGAGAGGAGACTCACAAGTGAATTAGAAGAAAACCCTATGTGTGAAGTGAGGAAACTAGAGATAGAAACAACACACATGGGAGTGCAAGAATAGAGCAGAAAGATAGACAAATAGGAAAAATATTGATGAGATGTATAGATGAAGGAGATCGACTTCATAACTCCTCCCTTGTATTTCTTAGCAAACTTCCCTAATAGCTCCACGGTATAGCTCAAGGGTGGTCAGTTATAAGAAATATTGCAATAGAGTTGAACCTATAGTGGGATGGAATGTGGCTCACCCTTCATCAATTGCAGGAAGCATTTGTTTATAATTAGATAAGTTCCCTTAAGGTAATTTAGTCTTGTGCAAGTAAATATAACTAATGTTGATGGAATTTTAATCTATGAGCTACTCAATGGATATCATAGCTTATGTGTTGTTTGTTTATGAGATGGTAGGATAAATCTAGTTTTAATGGTTGTGATAAATGTGTAATGTCCATCTGTATGCTTGTGTATATTTATGTACTCTTATGATGTGCTTGAGGAAGATAGGATGAATAGACCTACATTCCTAGTTATTGTTTATGTCCTGGAAGTTACAAGCCCTCAAAAAATAAGAAGTAAGGATGAGAAAGCTAAGGGAATCTACCTTGGTTCGTGTAGATTTGAAGGTCAAAACATTAGAGAAATTTTGAGGTATAAAATGGGCTTCCTAAGAAAAATGTACAACCAAAATAAACATTATAAGAACATTCAAGATGATGATGTAGACCATGGGGGATGATCCACCATTTTTGGGGTAAAATAGTAAAAAGATTAAAAATTAATAAAATAATAAAACTAATTTTTCAACTTGTATTTTCAACTTATCTCTCTAAGGTTTTACTCAAATTTTGAGTGAGAGTAATCGTTGGATGCAAAATTTAGTTCCTCATTTAAGGATTACCCATGTTGCATACTTTCGATGGACCTTGCTATATGAAAAAATGAGAAATACATGAAAAAACATGATTGCAATCACGTTTTTCATCTATTTCTCACTTTTCGTGTAGTAGGGTCCATCGAAAGTATGCAACATGAGCACTCCTTGGATGAGGAATCAAATTTTGCATACAACTAGTGTTCTCACTCAAAATTTGAGTAAGCCAATAGGGATATAAGTTGAAAATACGAGTTGAAAAATAGCTTTTCCTTTTTTCCCTCTAAAATTTGATGATGTAATCTAATATTATTTTATTATTTCCATTATTATTTTGTAATTTCCTTAGGGGACCCATTTTATACCTCAAAATTACACTAATGTAAGCATTGTATTTTTTCATGATTCCTTGACTTAATACATAATATAGATAGTGTTAGGTCCCTATAATACTAGTGTAATCCCTTATTGTTATTGTTAGTGTACCCCCTTATTGTTATTGTTTTACCCATGTAGTCCCCATATTGTTATTAGTGTGCCCCATAGAAGCCCACTATTGTTATTGTTGTGGCCTTACATTATTATTGTTATGTAGGCTCTAATTATATTAGGACCCCTTAGACTCCTATATATAGAAAGTAGGTTTTATCATTTGTATTGTCGAAGAATTGTTCATTTGTGTAATGTAAAGGAGGTTTCCCCCTTGAAGAGGATTATTTATAAGTCGTTGATCTATCTTTTATTCTATTTTGTGAGTTGGTTTCATAACATTTAGTATCAGAGCTTTGGATTATAGGGTTTCGTTGCTGCAAACAGGTCATATGGGAATTTTCGCTATAACTTATTTTCTACAAAGGCTCAGAAGCTCAAAAAAACCCATTTGAGCCGCAATCCTGAGGAACGTCATGTAAAACTTTCAGACCTTGATTCACAACATTTTTGGAGATATGATATGTATAAGTTAGGGTTTTTGCAAGCTCCATAATTTCATCTCAAATAGGTGGCCGAGGGAAAATTGTCATAACTTTCGTTTCAGACATTGGATTCAAATTTTGTAAAATGTGGCCAAAATTCCATGGACTGTAGTTTCTTGTGTATCTATTTCATATCCAAAGGATGAAACAATTACATGTGGCATGTTGTACAAGTTCGCTCTACTGAACCATTCCATAATTAGGTCATTGTGGGAGATTGGGCATAAATTTTACCTGAAGAATCCAAATCAGGTCTGACATGTAGCATTGGAAAGAAGACTGACATGGCTACTAGAGCACTTAAGTTCAGATCTTGGATATCCGAAATTACAGAGTTACAACCATTTCAAGAT
The DNA here is from genome assembly GCA_034641835.2 of Pinus albicaulis. Classification (NCBI taxonomy): domain Eukaryota; kingdom Viridiplantae; phylum Streptophyta; class Pinopsida; order Pinales; family Pinaceae; genus Pinus; species Pinus albicaulis. The sequence continues at coordinate 1,130,314,126 of CM076572.1, read as the reverse complement.
CAAGCTCCTAAAAGAAGGAAAAATGTGTGTATGTTTTTAAAACAATTTGCATAACTTTTGTTTGAAAAATCAGTTTGAAGTGATTCCAAGGGAAAATTGAAGCATAGATATCAGTATTGAGTCCTAAAATGCCTCCAAAAAATAATTATACACCCATTAAGCCTTCATAAAACTCTACTATGATGCATGAAGAGGAATAATTGCAACATGATATATCAAAATTAAGAGACCAAGTACAACAAATTTCGCTCTCACATAGAACAACAAAAAGTGAACTAAAAGGTGGCATAGATAGTTTAAAAGCATACATGGAAGCTAATATGGATGGGTTTAAGGATGACATGAAAGGCATGGAAGCTAAGATCAATGGTATATAAGGTAACATGGAAGATTTGAAGAAAGACATGGAAGGTTTGAAGGAAGGTTTGGCAAAGTTGCTACAAGAAAAGCTTCCTAATGGCGAAAAGGTAGTAGAGGAAACTCATGATGATAACAAAAGAAATTCTAAGAATAATTTCATAGACTCTAATATGAGATTTAAGACCCACCATATTCCAAAGATATATATGAGGAAGTTTGATGGCAAGGATATGATAACATGAATACTACAAATGGAGTAATACTTTGAGCTCCATAATGTGCAAAACACACAAAAGGTACGCATTACAACTTTATATTTAGAACAAAATAAGTTTGTATGGTATCGATAGCTTTGTTATCATAAATCACTGATCACTTGGTCAAATTTTATGGAGGAAATGATAGCACATTATGAGGATACAAAGAGCGACAACTTCTTTAGCCAATTGATAAATCTCAAACAAAAGGGTTCAATGATGGATCACATTGAGGACTTCAAAAAAATTGAATATAAGGGTAAAGAAATTCCAAAGGAACCTATGATTGATGTCTTCATAGGGACTTTAAAGGATAACATCCAACATGAGGTTTGCCTTTGGGAACCTGATATATTGGAGAAGGCATTCGAGTTGGCAAGAAAAGTTGAAAGCAAAATTATGGCAACAAGTAAGTCTACCAATCACAACTATAAAGATGGAAATGTTGTTGCTTCTATCCTTTCACAACCTGCAAGGTTGACACCACAAAAATTAGAGGAAAAAAGAGCAAAAGGGCTATGTTACAGTTGTGATATAAAATACACTAACGATCATAAGTGTGTTGAGAAGAAATTAATTTACATAGATTATGAAGAGGAGGAAGAAAAGGAAGAAGAAAATTCAAAAGAAACAGATATATACCAGGAACCAACCTTAGAGAAAGAAGAAATGAATATGATGATATCTTGTAATGCATTGGCAGGAATTACCACTCCTCAAACTCTCAAGGTTGAAGGACATATCAAGAAGAAAAAGGTAATAGTATTGATTGATTCGGGCAGTACCCATAATTTTTTTTTTTTGGGTAAATTAGGCTAATCTATATTAATTCGAAAATAGAAACATTACATATGCTACAGGCTGGGTTGGTAAGATGCGCTTAAACAATCACGGCCTTAGTTGCGTGATTTTAGGGCTGCCTCCATGGAGGAAACCAGCGCAGACAATACTTTAAACATGAAATTACAAAATGTGCAGCAGTGCTGGTGTATCCAGAAATTACAAAATGTGCAGAAGCATGAGTATAACTTGAGATTTCATGGTAATAGCATGCATGAAAAAAACCAAGGAAGAACTGAGCAGCTTCGTAGTCCTTAGTCTTCAACTTCATCATTACTATGAGGTTCTTCCTCCATTATGGGGCATGTGTACACTTGCGCAACTGCTTCCTTTGTATTTGTGTGTGGATGTGTAGCTTTGGGGACCGGTGCGCAGAGGATGGGAGCCTCCGGATATTCAGCGTCAGGGACGCGCATCCAAGTGCCTTCAAAATCCATAATCCATACATCTGATTCATCATCCTCATCCTCATGAGCCAGCAGAGGGTCAGTCTTGCGAGGCGGGGGGTGCGCCTGATGCGCAATGGTAGACTTTCGAGGTCCAAATCTACCTCTCTACGAAGCTTGCACATGGGCCTCCTCCTCCTACTCAGGATCAGGGCTCTGTCTAGCGTAATTGCCTGAGGAGAAGCCTTCAACAGACTCTAGACGATTGTTTATCCCACGGTGGTAACGATCGGAGAGTGCCCCTCTCTGCCCTCCACGGATGGTTCTTTGGCGCAGTCTAGGAGCCATTGCCTATAGAAGTAGAGGAATGGCAGAGGTGGTAGGATGCGCAACAAGGGAAGAGGAATGGAGCAGGGGAAACGCAAGTGGACAGGGGGAACGATAAGAGGGAAATCATAGAATAAAGGGTGCGCACAGACAATTGAGACTGGAGGAACATATGGAGTTGGGATAAGATGCACAGGCTGGATAATTGCAGCCCAGAGAAATCTGCGCAGCACATCTCTAGGAAGAGGGTTGTGCAGTGGGCTGGTGGCACAGGAGGGCAAGAACATAATCAATATTAAACACTGAAGGAACTAACTGTGGGTCTCTTTGTGCTAAGGGGCCTTCCTTTTAAAGGGTCTGTGACACATGTGAGGGGGAAGGTCATGATTGAGCCTCACAAGCAGCTGCGTGCCATAACCGATTTCTTGAGCGGGCTCGAGTGAAGAGTTATGGTTGATTGGCATATAAATCCAGGTAATAATTTAGGATGATTGATGTAGAGGGGTACCCTAGAGGGGGTGACGTTGTCCAAGCGTATCTTCATCATGCCTTATCCCATTCATCTCGTGCAGATGATTACTGGTTTGAGGATCCACATCAGGGGAGGACCTGCATTGCAGATCTTCGTCCTCATGGGCATGGGAGAGATGATTTCCATTCATACTATTGTTGTCACCCACATCTAGGGGATTACCCATAATTTTATTAAGATAGCCAAGGAATTGAATTGCTTCCTATATCCAACACCAAAGTGACAACTGATGGTTGCAAATGGAGGAATTGTAAATTATTCTAGAAAGTGCCATAATATCAAGCTAACCATATGGGGTAATATGTATTGAATAGTCTAATGATTTCTATTCCAATGGGTGGTGTTGATGTTGTACTAGGAGTCTAATGGTTATAGTCCTTGGGGACTATAACTTTTAATTTTCAAGAAATTTTCTTGAAATTGTTTTGGGAAGAAAATAAAGTTGAATTACGGGGTATTAAAGGGAGACCAGGAAATATAATCATTTTTAATGTCATGAAAAATCTTCTGAAGAAATAAAAACAAGGCATAATTGCACAATTATGCTCACTACAGGTTCAAGCAGTGGAAGATCACATCGAGAATCAACAACAAGTTCTCCAACTCTTAAAATATAACCTCACTTTGGCGCACAATCGAATGAAACAACAGGAAAATCAACATCGCAGTGAAATAATTTTTTATGTAGGATACTAGGTATTGTTACCACTACAACCATACAAACAAATGTTCCTCAAGCAAGCTAATAAGGATAATAAATTATCACCAAAGTATTATGGTCCTTCCAAGCTGTTGCAAAATATTGGTACTATGGCATACAAATTGGAGCTTCCAGCATCTTCCCGAATGCACCCAATCGTCCATGTTTCAAGCTTAAATAAGGTTATACGTGACAAGTTCTTAGCTCAAACTATATTGCCAGAACTTGACGAGAAAGGAAAAATCATATTGGAACTTGAAGCAGTGACAGAAACAAGAACGCAACAACTATGAAATCGATCAATTTTAAAGCATCTCATCAACTGGAAGAACTTAACCGCTGAAGATTCCTCATGGGTGGATGAGAATTTTATATAGAAGAATCCAAAAATACTCAAGCATTGAAGAAAACACTATTTTGAAGGAGAGGGGCATGTTAGGTCCCTATAATACTAGTGTATTCCCTTATTGTTATTGTTAGTGTGCTCCCTTATTGTTATTGTTGTACCCATGTAGTCCCCATATTTTTATTATTGTGCCCCATAGAATCCCACTATTTTTATTGTTTTTCCCTTACATTATTATTGTTATGTAGGCTTCAATTATATTTGGACCCCTTAGACTCCTATAAATAGAAATTAGTTTTTGTCATTTGTATCATCAAAGAATTGTTCATTTATGCAATGTAAAGGAGGCTTCCCCCTCGAAGAGGCTTATTTCTAAGTCATTGATCTATATTTTCTTCTATTTTATGAGTTGGTTTCATAACATAGAGGGGTTTTGAGCAGTTGCTTTCCCCAAGAACATCTTGTTTTGTGTGATTGATTTACTTATTTATCTTACTTTCATGTGATTGAGCGATCGTGTTTTGTATTCCACAAATATTGTAGAAGGATTCGGTATCTTGTTTTAGTACATCAAAAGATCATATTCAACCCCGTTGGTAGATTTTCTACAATCCCAATATCTCGGGTGAGCTCCCTATCCCCCATTTCTCATCCCAGAGTGTCAAGGGACAACATCCAAATCGTTTGTGCATGTAAGTGATGTCTAAGAGGGACAGGCATGTGATTCGCGATGGATACCATCGAGTATCACTCATATGCGTCCCCGTCGATCCTAGGTGAACTACACACAAAGGTATGTCCAGTGTCTCCATCCATAAGTCTCCCTGGAGGCAACCCTCCAAGACCTCGTTGTGCAGCAGCATATGCCCCTGCATCCCACCAAGTATCCCAGTGCTCCTAAGCCTAGCACCATACCATGTGGCCTATCCCTATACACCACTGGATACCCTGTGCTACTCTTGTACCATCTTGTACCGTCTCGTTTTCTGCTTGTGTCACTATAATTGGAACTCCCCACGTGTATTCAATGTAAGGTGAGTCGCTCAATGAAAACCAACATGCTACGTCAAACAACCACGCATCTCCATGCTCCTTTGTAGGCCACTTCTCATCATTGCATACTTCTATACACACTAGATGCTAGGTATAAAATTGGGTTTGTATGCATCAGGTCACATACCTCTGCATAACACTGGACTCTATAGCATATCTTTGTGCACCCCGGGGTACCACTGCCTACCTTCATACCACCATATATCATATGCCATCCTGCATGCACCAACGCACCCACCACTTTGTTAGTAAGCCATCCACGATGTGAGTTATATCTCCCCATCTCCTCAAATATACCTGAGCGGCCTAACTTACATGCTAATGTGAATGACACTACTAATCCTATCCTCAGTAGCTCATGTGTCCAATATTCCAGTGAGAGAGCATGGTCTCCATACAATACCCTATCTAGTGGTTTGTCGATGCGACCTCCTTGTACCAAGTCCTGTCATAGTAGGCTAATCAACCTACAATCCCATGTACGCCCAACATGCCATGACAACTCATGAACTATGCCTGCTCCCCTGTCAATCCATATTTTCACTAGTGTTTCAAGAACTCTGAAGGGAATATGAAAATGTGTGTGCACCCAACCACTAAGTCCATCATTCCGCTACTACCATCACCTACTGACTCCACGATTTGATGGAGAATCCCACCTGGATCCCAACAACAGTATGGCCCTTTAGCCCCTCTAGTAATCGATAGCCTATGTTGATATGTGGCCATGGATGCATCTAACCTCCTACCCAACTCCACTCGATACCAACACAATATCTCTCGTCATCCAACCCCGAGAGAAGGATTGAATGCATGAACAACTGTAATAGCCCTGGTAAAAATCCATGTAAAACACATATAAGACCACGGCTGATGGGACATGTATTCCAAGCTTAATGGTGGGCAAAACATCCTAGCGGGTGTTCATTTCAATTAATATGGCTAAGGAAATTGGCAAAGGCAAAAGCATAGGCTTTGGAAAGGCATGATGCATTAATTGGCATTTTATTTATGAAAATAATGGAAATTAGGAGAAAAGGGAGGTGAAAGGTCACAAGTTGCATGTGAGGAGGAAAATGAAGGAAAATTATGGAAAAATGAGGAAAATATAGGCCTCATTAAAAAAAAGGCTTCTGAGGATCAGTTGGTAAGCTTTTTGTCAGTTCAATTTTGGTAGAGCTCTCATTACTCTCTCTCTCTCTCTCTCTCTCTCATACTCTTGAGCACTTAGAGTATTCTTGGAGCACTCTTGAGAGTGTGGCATACTTGGAGATTTGGATCAAGAAAGCAAAGGAAAAGTTGGAAAGTGGAAGAGGACATCGGGATTAGCATCTACAACAGGTTCTCAATGTAGGTACCGAGTTGCATGTATGATTTCCTCACTATTTTTGGCATGCATGGTATTGCATGTGGTTTCTTGATTATGATCTGCCATTGGCATGGAGGATGGTCGGGATTGACAGTGGATTTTCCTAGCCTTGCCATTTCCTGGATAGCCATGGTGATTGTGGGTTTATTTCCATTGATTGTTTTTTGGTTGGTTCTCATGATTCCTATAGTTGTTGGTTTGATTTACTAATTCCTGGAGCCTTGGTTGGACAAACGCTCTGGTGCCCGGCAGGAAGTTATTGGGTTGAATTACTAATCCTGGAGCCTTGGTTGGACAAACACTTTGGAGCTCTATGTGGGTTGAGTTACTAGTCCTGGAGCCTTGGTTGGACAAACGCTATGGAGCCCCAGAACAGCTAGGGTTGAGTTACTAGTCCTGGAGCCTTCGTTTGAACAAACACTCTGGATCCCTGGAGCAGCTTGGATGGAGACCAATATGTGACGGTTAACGATGTTCGATCGTGAGGTGGAATCACTAGTTTGGGGTTGAGACGGTTTTGTCTCTAGAGCCGTGGTTTGGTGTTGATTGATGTGTTTGATAAAGTCTCACATTCATGCTTGGAATATGGCACGGGGTGACTGGCTGAAGTGATATTTGGCTAATCTATGTCTATTATCTGGTGGAATGTGTAAGTCTCATTCTGGGTTGGTTTTTACATTCATTACTGAAAGGTTCAATTCTTGGGTATTTTATGTGTATATGCAATGGTTTATATATGGATTATATTGCCAATGTATTCATTGTATTCATGTTGGTATTATGTTGGTTATGAGCATGTATTGTGACAGTGATGAGGTATGGCTCTCTCCATGTTTTTACTTTTAAATGAATATACAAAGTATCTATGGTAAAATTGATTGTATTATAGTTTATGATGTATGGGAGAAATGCTTCTTAACCATTCTGAGATAAGAAAGAAACCCCTTTGTTTAAATATGTTGTTTATACTTGTAGATGTTATGTTTGTGACATGTTTGATGAAATGCCTGTCATGGATGGGTGGGGTTGGATGAGTTCCGGTTGATGTGATTGCTTCCATATGTTTGTTTCAATGTTATTTACCCTCTCCTGAAGTTAAAGTAAGTTCTGGGTAGGGACCTAGGCTCAGGGGCTGAAAATGTGGCACAAATCTCGAAGCCAGACACAAAAATTTGTTGTTTGGGTCTAAGTCGCTAGCTTAACAAGGATAGCTTGCGGCTCTAGTGTCTAGAGCTGCTCCCTTGCCCTTACAAGCCCACGGCTCAACCTCAAAGGGGCTAAAAATCAGCCCCCTCAAGGAATAGGTCCCTGAAAGGTTGGGTTACCTCATTGGGATGTCAATGATGCAGTGTAAGGTGTGTTTTTGGTGTTTCCATCGATTCCACTCCCTTAACGTAATCTAAGAGGTTGAATCTCATATTAGTAGCCTCTCGTGACATGTTTACCTCGGTTGTTCGGTTACTTGGGTAGATGTGGGAAGAGGGTGTTACAGAGTGGTATCAGAGCATGGTTCAACTCTTAGACTAGATGGGTGGTTTGTTGATCATGCATTTATGTTGGTTCCATATGTGCTTGTTCCATCCATGTTGTGTTGTCCATGGTGGCAGTGGTGTCGCCATGGAAATGTTTATGGTTTTGTCGTCAACATGTTTTCATGAGTGTATGATTGGTTATGTATTGTTCATGCTTGTGTATTTTTCGTGCATGCTTGCTTACATATTGTTACATATTGTACATGCATTGCTTGATTATGCTAGGGTTACATATTGGTCATGATTATGTGTCGTCCATGTATGCTTGCTTATGTGATGCTATATGTTGAACATGCATTGGTCATTCATGATTGGTTATACATGTCAAGTGGATGCATATGGTCAAGTTTGCATTTTTTTGATTGAGATTGTTGTGCATAAGGTCATTGTATGCAATTAGGTCATCGTGATGATATTGGTATGCTATGATGCTAATGTGTTGGTTGAGATAGAGTAAGAGATGCAGATCATTAAAGTGGAGTTGCAACAATGGACTTTGGGGTAAGAGCAGATCGTCATACAATTTTGTATGCTTGGCATGTAGGTATGTGATCCATGGTTGTTGTAAGTATTAGGGTTACTTATATGTTTGTCATTCTATTGTTATTTTGGTTACATGTGTGATAAATGCTAGTTTATTAGCGTAGTCATTTGAATTATGGTTATGTGTATGTCTTTCATTCTATTGATGTTATGGTTACATACACGATAGATGTTAGTTAACTAGTGTGATTATATGTACATGAGTTGGTTAGTCAAGCATGGTATTAACTCAATGATTATGTTATATTTTGTTGATGAGAATGTTATATGTTAACTTGTAGCTAGCCCGATGATTATGTTATATGTTGCTTGATGAGTATGATATAGGTTAACTACTTGTTTTTATATGATGGTTAACTCGATTATTAGGTTACATGTTGTTGATGAGTATGCTATAGGTTAACTTCTTCTTGTTGTATGATAGTTAGCTTGATGAGTAGGTTACATGTTTTTGATGAGCATGATATATGAACTTCTTGTTGTTATATGCTAGTAACTTGTTGATTAGGGTTATTGCATTAAGAACTTGATGGATATGTAATATGTTAATTAGGATTGGCTACTATATACTCCAAAAATGTTGGTTTTGGAGTCATTAACAAGAAAGAAATGCATAAAATAAGAAACTCAAATTATGCACGTTAACACAAGCAAGAGAAATAAATTTAACAAACAAACAACAAATATTCAAACCATGTACACCATGATTTATCTAAAAAACCCCAATTGGGGAAAAACCAGCCAACAATAGATCTATTATTTCCCTCGGCTAAAACACAGCAAGTCGGCCAACAAATTGAGCTTTCACCGCTCAACCATGGCTCAATACAACGGATAATGCACAAGTCTTTTAACGGCTTCAATTGCATGCAATACCATGAGCATATTACCATGGGTGCCCAAAACCACAATTGTTAACCATAACTATTGACACAACCTCAATTCTATCACAAGGTCAAGTTTATCTAACAATTCCCTTTAAACTTGACCTTGTGATAGAGTTGAGGTTGTGTCAACAGTTATGGTTTTGGGCACCCATGGTAATAAGCTCATGGTATTACATGCAGTTGTCGTCGTTAAAAGGCTTGTGCATTCTCCATTGTATTGAGCCATGGTTGAGCGGTGAAAGCTCAGGTTGTTGGTCGACTTGGCTGTGCTTTAGCCAAGGACAATAATAGATCTATTGTTGGCCGGTTTTTCCACAATTGGGGTTTTCCAGGTAAATCATGGTGTACATGGTTTGAATATTTGGTGCTTGTTTGTTATATTTATTTCTCTGGAACCCTAACAAAAATTGTTGGGTGGCCTAAGCACCACACATTTGTAGAAATTCAGCCAAAGGTATATAGCAGTATGCTCCGCACTTCCAACATCATCATGGTCACCTCTCGCCAAGGCCTGAACTTTAATTGCCGTGATCTATTTAATTAATTTTTGCTTCATTTTTGTTGAAATATGGAGCTTTCATCTTGCAGTCAGTCTTGTATTAAGATTGAAGATTTGTTAGTTTCAACAATTTGGTCTTGAGCATATTTTGGCAGTCTTAATTCTACATCATCATTTTTTTTATGATGAAGATCTTGGAGCATTCGTTGTATTGGTTGTGTCCAATTTCGAGCTGCATTTTGAAGATTCATTAGGTTTCGAGAGTTTTGATGATTTTCATTGAGTGATAACGTCAAAATTGTTTTGACTTTAAGAGGAGACTTTTCATAGGACTTAACCAGTGTGTTTTTGGAACAAGCTTGGCAGAGGCTCGTGTTTGGTTTTTGGCCTAGTACTTGTGATTTCATGGTTTGTTGAGTAACAAATTGACTACCAGCTATGTTGTGACTTCAAATTATGTCATTTTGTTGTTGCCTTATATGTACCTATGTAATGTTGGTTATGGGGCATTTGCACCTCTCTTTGCGCATAATGGCCAAATGTATATTTTTGGTGCAAATTCCAATCCCCCAACCTATTTTGATACCACAAATTCCTCAAACAAAGAAAGGACTAAAATTTGAATGGGCACTTAAAGAATTGTCTTAAACAAGAAAAGGGCTAAAACTGAGTGATGATCTCGAAAAAACAAAAATGAAAAATTTGTGATAAACAATTTTGGAATCCAAGCCAGTCAGTGACATTGAAATATAATATTTAATAACCTTGAAAAATCTTCCTCTATTCTGGTAATTTAAATCAAGCATTCATTGAAGGGCTTGAGCAAATTGAATTTTGAAGGCAATATTTAGACAACAATTAATTTTGTTTGGTTTTGTTAGCTTCCAGCACCAATTTTTGTATGGAGGGACCGTAAAGGGCCTCATTTTTCCAACAGGTTGAAGGCGACTCATTATTTGATTTAAAAAAAAACTCTAGAAATTCTTAGGCTCAGTTACATGATGACACTACAGATTTAGATGTATACAAGAATTCCATTAATACAATGGGAGTTATGTAAAATTCTATGATTGTCAACTATGCTCATATTTGGTTGTTCCAATATAATTATGATTGTAGAAATTGAACTTGATGGATACCACCGAAAATGCTTGCAAAGGTTGACTGAGTTGGCTTCATGCCAATGCTTTGCATCTGAAGAAGTTGCTTTAGGGTATCAAAAATTTAAGAAATATTAAATATGTTAAATATAGTTACGACACAACTTCCAACTAAATTATGATAGGTTCCCAACCTTATGATGCAAGCGTTGCAATATTTCTTTTTGTTTGTTTAGTTGTCTAAGTTGATATTCATATGCTTGATCTTTTGCTAGAGAAACCACAATCTAGGGGCATCTAAGTCGTCAAAATCATTCAGAGATTGCATCTGGCTTGGCCACACCAACGTATAACATGATTGGATTTTTGCACACAGAGTTTCGAATCAGTGACCTTCACATCACAAAGTGACTTAGCAATACACCCTGTGGGAAAACATTGCAATATTATAAAACCAAGTGCATATATTCTAGTAATTTTCTCCTGACGATTATAACTTTAAGTTTTCTTTATTGTTTAGGCATAGTCTAACTTATAGACGAAATAGCCTTTTCCACCGGAATCTGGTGATACAATTTCAAGCAAGAATGTGATTTTTTTGTTATTTAAAATACATTTTTGAATGCATAAATGGATTTAATACCCTCAAAAAACCCCTTAGGAGACTCAAATTCTACAGATTAAACAACTTAAACTCATAATTTTAAAAATATTTGTGAGATTTTGGTTAAAATTAACAACAACAAAAAATGTCGTGAAAAATGTCATTTCATGATGATGATGATGGTCAACATCCACTGAGACCAAACATTAGTCTATAGGACCTAAAGAAACAAATTATTTAGTTTGTTTTAAAATTGTATTACCATGCTCAAAGAGTTTGGAGAGAAGCGTCTCGAGCTCACTATAATTTTGACATGTTAAAAGGCTAGGAAGGTCGGTATTGCAACAAAAATTATGAAACTGAGATCTAATGTGGTTGTATGCAGGGCACTCTACGAGGAAGTGATTTTTATCCTCAATTTTCATATTCTCACAGAGATGGCAGATCCTTTCCACCCATGGTGTTTTAGGAACTGCCCAACGACCTGTTTCACTATGGAGCTCACGAGTGTTCGTTCTAATCTTGGTTATATTTATTTTTTTCTTTGAGTTAAAACAAAGAGATAATTTTGATCTTCTAGAGTAGGGTTGATGACCTCCTTATAATATCTTAATTTTCTTTTAGCCTCTAAATCTTGTTCACACCACATTTTCTCTTTAAACTTAGAAGTAACAATATTTTTAATCTTATTAATATTTTGCAATGCAACATTTTCGTTGATCTCCCAATGGTTTAACCATGCCCTTGTATCTTTATACCAACCTCGTTTGAGCCTTAGGTGGTTTTCGCTGGAATTTAAAGCTAGCTTAGGAAGTCTATGGTCTCCCATGTTATTGATTTTGTGCTTGTACAACAGAAACCTAGTCATAGTTAGGCTCTCGATAGGGGAAAGACCCACTTCTATAAGGAGAATAGGATAGGTTGTATTGCTTTTAATTTTGAGGTTATACGTTATAAACGCTTATGGATTTGCTCAATCTTTCTCCAGGATTCTCTAGAGATGCTGCAACCCCAAACCTCACATCCATACAAGATAACAGGAGTGACTAAAGGTTCAAAGAGGAGCTTCTTTCTATCCCACATCACAAGGTTTGTTGTTTTACAATTATTTTCAAGACCAAAATAAGCTTTCCACCGTCCATTAATCCTTTTCTCAATGCTATAGTTCCAGTTGAGCTTGTGATGAATATAAATTCCTAGGTACTTGTAAGAAGACACTTCTTCCAAGTTGCTATTGTCATACACAAAATTAGCGTAAGTGTCCTTGGATTTGATAAGCATAACTTTTGTTTTGTCAGTGTTAACAGTCATACCCATGGTAGAGAAGAAATCCTTAAGAAGTCTAAGTTGCTTATCAAGATCAGATGGGCACCTTGCCAGAAGAACAATATCATGAGCATAGAGAAGAAGGATGATGACTATTCTAGCTAAGATCGTGACAACACAGTTTGCTTCCCCTAAACAACCTTCTAGCTTGTCGATGTAAATGCCAAATAGGGTAGGGGAGAGGGGGAAACCTTTTTTAACTCTGATATTACACTTAATATCTTTCGACCACCCCTCATTTTTCTTTAACTTGGAAATTACATTCTCGTATAACCTTATGGCTGAAACTCTCAACCCAAAAGGAACCTTTAGCTCTTCTAATCTATTCTAGAGGTTGTTTCTAGGTACCGTATCAAGTCTTTTGAAAGTCCACAAAGCAACAAAAGAGATTGGATTTATCATTACGACATTCCTCCACAATGATCTTAAGTGTAACGAGATGGTTTGTTGTCGAGTTCTGTCTTCTAAAACCCGCTTGGCCTTTAACCCGCTTACCTTCACTTTCAAGCCATATGTTCATCTTTTTTTCCAAAATAATACCATATAACTTGGTTAAGAGATGGCTAATCACAATTGTCCAATAATTAAAGGGGTTATTTGTATCCCCACTTTTAAAAATAGGGATAATGAGGCTCCGAGTCCATGGTTTAAGGAACCCTTGCTTGACCGCTTGATTGAAAAGCTTCTGGATGTGAAGGATGAGGACAGGACCTCCAATTTTTAAGATTTCTGCCTGGTAACATTCAATGTCCTTAGCTTTTCCATTTTTCAGGCGCTTAACCCCAAAATCTATGTCTTCTAATGAGAAAAATTCTTCCGTTATGAGTAGGGTTTCAAAGTTATCTATGACATTTGGAGATTCATAAAGCTCTTTAAGATAGGAATTTCCGTCGTGTAAAGCAATTCTATTATTATTTTTAGTTAGAATCTACCTCCAGAATTTCTTAGGAGCTATTTTAAAGAGGTGTAAGAGATTTTCTTGTCTTTTATGAATATACTGCTTTTTTTCCCTTTTAGTTAGGGATTTGTATATTTTATCTTGCCAATTTTAAGAGATTCATCAATGGCTTCCTTAATTTCTCTCCTCCCACTTTTACAATCTTCGTCATACCAAGAGTTGATTTTGCTATTTCTTTTATTACTCGATACCCCTATTTTTCATAGGAGTTGTCTTTAGTGCGACTTTTTGGAGTTTCAGCTGTCGGAATCCAGTGAAAAAAATTGAGGTAAAATCTTGGTTTTTGTTATTTTAACTGGTTTTTTGACTCTATATATGGATTCAGCACCCTCAAAAACCCCTAGGGTACTTCGATTGTGTAAGATTAGAAATCAAACTTCTCTTTTCAATAAATTCCTGCCAGATTTTAGAGAAATTATACCGGAAAAAACCACCATAAAAGCCTTCAAAAAGTCACACTAAAGACTACTTGTTTTTCATATATTGGATACCTAATAACTTAGAATGGTATGTTTTGGCAAAGCACATGCTCGATTTTATGCATCCTTTCTGTAGTCCCCAAGTTTTATGCACCTTAGGCAGCCAATATCGAGTCCTTGCGTTCTTTAGGCAACTGTTAATTCTCTCTTTGCCATTGAGTTTTCCGTGCCTTTTGTTGCATGGAGACCATGTCTATTCAGAATATATGCAAACGATTTATAAAGAACAATTCTCCATGGCCATGACTCTCCTACACTCTCCTGCATTCACTGCAAGGCCCCGCCACTTTCATTCGCTAATATCTGCACTCAAATAGCAATGCCATCCATAACCCTAGACGGGGGTGTTGCCACTCAATTTCTCATCGATAAATGTGGCTGGAATCTCAAAGAAATTAGTAAATCCATTAGACATCACAATGAATTGCATCGAGTAAAATAGAGGTAGAATATGAAAAAAAAATTGGAATTGTTGAATGGATGTGGTATGACTAACCCTGCCCAGATTCAAAGGGTTGTCCTTTACAACCCTGGGCTTTTCTTTTGTAGCATCAAAAGAAACATACAGTCTATAAGCTTAGCCTCTTATGGATTTGCATGAAGAGCATCTCTCCAAACTCGTTTCTTCCAATGCAAAAATACTTTATCTCACTTAACAAAAGCTTAGGTCAGGTCTTCGATTTCACTTTTGCAAAAACTGGGGGTCGAGGGGAAGCGTTATCAGTTGGGCATTTCATACATTGAAAGGTTTATGAAAATATGCTGATACGAAAATATGTTGATTATTCAATTGCACGAAGAGCCCACTCAAATAAAACTGAAAAGTACTGATGGCATTTGTGTGACGCTGTGGATCTCATATCTGAATATTCTGGATCGCACATCTGAATAGGTGCACCAATAGATATTGAAGGGTTAAGCATAAAAGAGTGGGTCAGTTTTGGGCACAGACTTTGATTTCCCTTCATATCATTATCATAATGGGACAAGAAACTTTAGAACTCGTGGAAACAATTGATATAGGGCAAGTGAAAATTGCCTCGTCAGCCAAAACTGGGAAGTGGGTTTGGGTAAATGCCAAATAGTATCGGGGCATTTTAAAACGGAGACTAGCTTGTCTAAAATGGGAACAGAAAAGGAAAAAATGTTGCAAAGGGAAAGTACTCTTCGCAAGAAACAACATTCAAACAAGTCCTCTTTGCAAGCATGTGGTAACAAGTCCAAAGGAAAAGGAAAAGTCATTTATGATTATGCCTTATATAGTCCCATATCCACACCTCTAACTTGGTCATCTGATCTTTATGTGAAAGAACTATTAAATGTAAAAGAGACGCTGGAAGTAGTAGAAGCTAAAGAGATGGAAAGAGATTGTACAATCCATATAATAACAGCTGAAAACTAGGCTTTAGCAGAAAGCAAGAAGGTTCTGAAAGAGAAAGTGTCATGGCTGCAGGAAGCTCTCTGAATAGGGAAAACATAATGGCAACGCATGAAAGCGGAGGTGCAAAACATGAAGAAATTTGCAGTAGAGAATACAAATGTGATGAATGCAAAATCATCCCAGGATAAGGGGAAAGCAGTTGCCCAAATAGACAACAATGAAGAGACATCAAGAGAAGAGAGGAAAGGAGATTCCAAAAAACTCTCCAAAACCTGGGCTCAAGTTATTAGCAATTCTGCTAAGAGAGAAGGAGAAACAAACATTCAGGTTGACAACATGCAAGATAGAGAAAGCAAGGAAAGACAGGATAGAGCAACAAACATAATTATTAAAGGGGTGAAATATTATGGGAAAAATGAATGTACTCTTGACCTTACAAGAGACTTCTTGAAAGACAAGCTCCAATGGCAAGGACAAATATGTCAAGCATGGAGAGTAGGTAAGCTTAACGGTGAAAGAGACAGGCCCATAAAAATCACCATGCCCAACTGTTGTAGCTAGCAACAACCCCCCTTTTTATTTTAGTAATAATACTAAATAAAATGGGGACCCTTAGTTAAAAATCCAAAAAACAATTAGGATTTGTTTGCCTTAGAAAATAAAACTTTCTATTATAAACCTATAAAAGTCCCTTTGAAAGAATATTGCGAAAATCTTAAGTTTATGATAGATTTTAAATAAAACTGCTCTTTGAACAAGATAGCGCATCTATAAATAATATATACCTTTGATAAAACACATTGATCGCAGATCGCATAGCGCATAAAACAGAATTGGTTAATGAATATATTTTGCGCTCTTTTCAAATATGCGCTTTTGCGATTTTGCGTTATGCGCTCTTTTCAAATATGCGATCATGCGATTTTGCGATATTGCGCTTTTGTGATTTTTGCGATATGCGCTTTGCGCTATTGCGCAATTCCCGTTTTTGCGCTATTTTTTATGACTGTGATGACTTCATATTGCGATATTGCGACATTGCGATATTGCGATATTGCGCAGCAAATCGCAGATCGCAATGTCGCAGATTCATGTAGGCGCGCTATCCTGAGGCAATCTTTCCAGATGTCAAATCCGTTATGCGCTTTAATGATTATATTAAATGATTGGATTGATTATTAATGTGAAATGAGATTGTGTTTAGAGTGAAAGTAGTTTCACAATTAAAATATTATATTTCATCCGCGTTCATATTCAAAACAGTCTCATCACCTTTCTAATATCATTACTCTCATTTATTCGTAAAACGCAGGCACGAAGGAGCGAATTACTATACAAAGCTTCCGGTATACACTATGGGTAAAAAGGAAAATAACTCAAATTCTGAGAACAAAGAAATGGCTTCACTATACGCAGACACCGCCTGTAACAAGGATGCCGGCATATCCACTTGGGAAGGAATGTACAATCTGTTAGAAGATGAAAACCCTGTGGTGATAAAAGTTGTAGCTACAGCAGGTTCCAAAGATTCGTCTGAAGCAAATCTTAGAGACTTGGCTTGCTCATTTCTGCATAGAATAGCAGCAAGGCCAAGGATTCTCCCATACACAGACATGGTGAGATGGGTCCTGGACATCGCTGATATTTCAGACAGGCAATTCAAGACTCCATCTAAGGAGCTAATTGGGTCATTTACCATAGAAGATGTGAGATTAATGTATAAGCTGCCAGAACCACAGGCGACTTACAACAGAAAATTCATGGAAGATTTTGCCAGAGAACGCGCGAATTTGGCAGAATGCACAAAAGAATGGACTAAAAGAAGTGAACCATTGAAGAAAAACAAACAAGGTATGTACAGCACGGGTTCTCTTACCTCTTCTTATTGTTTTACTGCTGCCATGTTATGCAGGCTTTTTGGAAAGCCTGACATAAATATGATTTTACCCGAATGGCTTCCTTTGTTGAACGCGGCCGTTAATTCTACAATCGTAGACTGGGCCAAAATCCTATCTGATACTATGACCACTGCTATTTTTCAATACCGGACCAAACGAAATGTTTCCCAGCGGGTTTATCCGCCTTTTTATTTATCTGCTTATGTCATGGACGCCATTTGCTATGTCTCTAAATTCCCTGTAATGGGCTAGAAATGGACTATCCAAGACCCTTTGCCCATTCATGTGTACCATAAAGAACTGTGGGAATCTAAGTTTGTTCCCCATTTTTACCAAATTTGTCATGGAATCATGCTACCATTGTACAGAACATTGTATAACAAGGATCCCCCGAGGTTATCCTCAGAAACAGAGGTTGATATTCTCCCCGTCGCAAAATGGTTTGGGGAGGAACTGTTCACCTATATTAGGGTTTTTGGAAGTTATGCTTCTCCCCATGTTTTACCCTTATATGTTCCAGATAGACTTGTAGCCCGAGAAATTGCTTATCAGACCTGTAGCCAGGGAGGTATGACAAAAGATTTAAAAGACAAGAAAAAGGGCATTTGGCCACAATTTCCCATAAAATGTGGAACATTTTCACTATTGGATATTGGTCATGCATTTCACGAGATAGGCAACGTTACATGCCTACAGCTGTTCAAATTCTCAAGAAGGTTATTTGACCAAAATGATATTGTTAAGAATTTTACCAATGCAATCAAAGTAAAGGAATTTGTCGCAGAGCAAGATCTTTTTGATGATATGTTCCAGGCAAGAAATTCATTTAAGGAGGTTTTGAATTCAGCTAGAGAGCAGCTATCTCTAGGGGATTTTCAGGAATTCAAGTTGTACAGAGAAAGGAGACTAATTCCTATTCCTTTGGATAATCTACGCATAGAGCCTGCAAAGGAGCAAACTCCTAGTGTTAGTCTTAACAGTAGTTCAAGCACAGGTAAATCCAAATCAAAATCTGACAGAGATTCTGAACACTCCAATACATCCAAAGAAATGGAAGATAAAATGGAAGAATCCATCAAAAATTCTGCACAACCTAAAGAGCTTGCTCAACAACAAATTTTGATTTCTCAACAAATAAATCCTCCTTCACCCAATGTACAGCAACAGCCAGTCACCATGGAGTTAGATAAAGAATGGGAAACCTTTAATCAATTGATTAACGTAGAGGGACATAATGTACAGACCCTTGTCCAAACAACCAAAGTTTTGAATGCAGGAACAAGCAGCACAGCCACAGTAACAGAGCACATTCCAATCACACCCTCCTCTGAAATTGTACTTAATGTAGAGGACATTCCTCCTCTAGATGTATTTTACAGCCCAAAATACAAATCAGTAGTAAAGAGACAAAGGAAAAAGAGAAAAATAGAAAGTGCAATTGCTACTGAACCAGAACAAGTAGATGTTTTGTGGAAAGATCCTGCCACAGAGCCTACTCATAATCTCACTAAGTTATCTCAAATAACAGGAGCTTATGCTTCTACAACAATTGATAAAGCAATTGAGATACAACTTTTGTTGGATGAAAAAGAAGAACAGATAAAGGCTCTGCAACAGCAATTGCAACAGGTACAGGCCAATCAGGAAGCACAATTAAAACTTGAAGAGTTACAACAACAACTTCAAGAAATCCAAGAACAACATAAGGATGATCCTAAGCTTCCATAATTCATTTCAGAAACCATCTCTTTGAACAATCAACTACTGCAACAAGAGGAAGTTTTCTGCCAAAAAATATTGCAATGGAATTCTTTGTGCCAAGAAAGCGATAGAATCACAAGTCGTGTCGTAGATCTACGAAATGATTATGATTTGATTAATGAAAAGATTAATGATTATTTAGCATGGCAAAAGACAGAAGAAGGCAGAAAAGCTGGTGCACCCATCATTAATGAAAACCATAAAGAAATATTGTTCACTAATTGGGATGCACAAATCAGAAGAGCAGAAAGGGCAGCAGAGGAGGCATCTACAGCGGCAAACACTCTCACTGATTGTGTAAATGACAATTTACACAAAGCTAACTTAATTTCTGAAACTGTTCCAGGTTATCTCCCACAGGAAAATCAATTGCAAGCAGAATGGAGGCAAAAGGCAGAAGAAAGAGCAAAATCCATCCAAGGGCTAACAAGGTTAAATTGGGACTCATACTGGATGTACTTGGTAAAGCCACACAGTCAGCACAGTGCACTCAATTGTATTATCAATGCTACAGAGAAGATCGCTCCTACGCTTGCCGACTCTGTCTTTTCAGGACAGCTGAATTCCGAAGTCGGTCAACCGCATCCTCTCAAAAGCATGCTAGATGCCTGCAAGAGCAAAGATCAATTTCATAGATAGATAGATTTAGTTTTAATTTCACTGTATTTTAGCCTAGGAAAAGGACGGTCATTGAACCGAATCCTTATTTTTTGTAATAAACTATTTTTAGAGTTAGTTAAGTAGTATTTAAAACCCTCTCATGCATTTAGAGAGGGGTCCTGGATCTTAATATTTTTGGACTTGGAGATTGCATTTCTGTACTCCATTGTCTTATATATTTTTTTGAAAAGGATCACATCTGGTGATTTTCATGCGGAATTATCTTTGAAGTGTTGCATTTCTGTACCTTGAAATTTGGTTTTGCATTATAGTTACTGGATAGAGTATCAGATTGCATTTGAAGTCATCAAGATGAGCAAGGTATTTCTATCTGTTTACTGTTGATCTCTTTTGTTTTATGATATTCGTTTTAAAATTGCTATCATTTATATGTATATTTGCTTTAACAACGCTTCCTTTTATATATCATTTCTGAGTATAATTGAAACGTTATTTTTCATAGTTACATGTAAATGGTAAACAATGATGAATGCAACATGTTTATATAACTCTGTTTAATTTCTTAAACAGAGTTATCTTTATTTGTTTTTGCACATTTCAATTTGATTAATAATACATTTTCATGGTTATTGTTGAATTGGAACAATCTTAAGTTGTATTCACATATAGCTACCCGGGTTAATGTTAGAATTTCTTTAATCAACATTTAGCTTAAATTAGATAGTTTTATTTCAGTTATTTTAGTTTCATTTCCACCCATCCAACCCAATCCATTTAGTTACAAGGAAACTGGTCCTTTAAATCCAGTGGGAGCCACCATACCAAACGGAAAAGGAGCTGCCTTAAGGTCCCGACCGGGTGGTTTTCTCTGATGTTTGAAGCAGAGATTTTCTAGGCTTCAACATTTTTGGCGCTAGAAGGAGGGCATGAGCTATGAATGGCAAGTAAATCTTTATCCACAAGCCATTCCGAGAGAAAAACACCCTCATTAACTTCTTCAATTTCTTCTGAAATTCAAAATCCTAGAGAAGAAATTGCAGAAAATATTCAGACACCCACTACCAAAATTTCAAAACATTCAGACGATCAACATCCTAAGTCTCCTGAAGTTCAAGATCTAATTCATAAATTGAAAGGATTCTCATTATCTCTTGAAGAGTCTGAAATATCTGAAGGTAGTGTAACTTCAAAATTTGTTTCTTCCAAACCGCTTACTAGGCTTCAAAGTGAAAAACTTGGTATTTCTCCCAAAGAATTCCCTTTTCCTAGTAGAGTCAAGACAAGAAAAACCCAATCGGAATCAGCAAGTTCAACCTCTAATATCCAAATACCTGTTTCCGAAATTCCTTCTCAACAAAGTACAGTCGTTTCCATATCATCTCCACAAACATCCTCTCCTCAATCCTCATCAGTCTCAACATCATCCATTCCAACAACTTCTATTCAAACACCACCAGTTTCTACTATCCCTCCAATAGTCATCCCAACAATGACACAGAGACCATGGTCTACTCCAGGAGCAGTCAACATGGCTGCACCTTTACATGATTTACCAGACAATCCTGGAAAATGGCTTCCAAAGTTTAGCCCAAATCTTAACATTCAAGCTGAAGAACATATCAATAACTTTATGCTGGCTATTAATTTGAATGGAGTCACACAGGAAGATGTTGTAGTTAGACTATTCCCTTATACTCTTCAAGGAACAACAGGATCATGGTATTTTTCATTACCATCAGGATCTATAACAAGTTGGGACATTTTTGCACATCATTTTTTAACTAAATTTGGAGATGACCGATCAATTGCAACTTTACTCAATGATCTATCAAATCTGAAAATAGAACCCAAAGAACCTATAAAAGAATTCAATGCTAGATTCAACAAACTCTTGAACAAAATTCACGTAGATTCACAGCCCAGTGAACAGGTCAGAATCGAATGGTACATAACTGCCTTACCCTCAAACATAGCAATTTTCGTGGACAGAGCTGCAAAACCTACATTAGCTAAGAATATGAAAGAAGTTATTGCAGTGGAAAAACGTATCACTTCTCTAGAAAAGAAAAATGCTCTTGAAGAAAGGAAATCAAAGAAGGTCAGCTTCAGAGATGATTCAAAGAAAAAAGCCAAAGATCCATATGACATGGAAGGTTTACAGAAAGTGCTTAAAACTATGTCAAATGAAATGGTTGAAATCAAAAAACAAGTAGCTGAAACTTCTACCAAGAAACCATTCCGAAATTTCAGAAGGAACCAAGTTGAATCTAAACCTCCTAATACAATTTCAAATGCAGAATCAGAAGAAGAGGAAGAAGAAGAAGATACATCTGTAGTATCAGACCAAGAAGACGAAAATGAAGAGATAGCTAAATTAAATGGAATGTGGGATTTTATTCTCCCTAATTCTGATAGTGAAGAAGCTATGCCTGTAAGTACTAGGAGTAAATCTACAACAGAACCAGTGCAAGCAGTGCTTAAAAAGAAAATTGCAACTCCAAGTACCAAAGACAAACCCATTGTGAAGAAAACTTCTTCACTGCCTACTCAAAATCAGCCATCCTCTTCTAATCCGCTCACATCAACAGCAAAAACTTTGGTAGTGTCAGAACCCATGGAATACAATATTGTTGAGGACATGAAAAAGATCAAAGCTAACATTTCCTTACATGAACTCAACAAACTAAAACACCAGCAAAAATTGTTATTAAAAGAACTTAACGCTACACCAATTGCTCTTGTACCAAGCGGTGTAGTTGCAAAAGCAGCGAGAGGAACTGGTAAGCCACCAGATAAGGTAGATGCTACTGATACTGTGCTCATTGGGGAAAAGTCAAATTCTCAAACTCCTCCTTTTCTTTTGACTTATGAGATGTACAATAAAAATTTTCACAATTGTTTGATTGATTCTCGAGCTTCCTCCAATATTATGCCTACTTCTGTCTGTGCTAAATTGAATATTGAACCACAGAAATCAGCAGTTCATATTGTTCAGTTGGATCGCTCTAAAGTTCAAGTGGTAGGAGAAATCAATTCAGTTACTATCAGATTAGCCTCAGATCCTAGAATTGTCCAAAGAATTGATATTTTGATTGCTGATATCCCTGAATTTTATGGATTAATCTTGAGTAGGGACTGGTCTGCGAAACTTAATGGTTATATCTCGACTAATTATTCACACATGTGGCTTCCCTACAAAGGGAAACCAAATCAAATCAAAATTGAACGAGAAAAACATATGACACACACTGTCACTGAATTTGAACAGCCTAATGAACCTGTGGCATTCAACAACAATATTCTTGGAGGTTATTCTGCTGAATCATTTCTTGGAAATTTCAAAGCTCCTCAATCCCCTTTTTCTATAAATACTTTTGTTTCTCAAATAGAAAATTTTTCACAGTCTGATTCTTCCAGAATTGTAAATATTTCTGATGTAATTGTAGATAAGCCAATAGATAAATCTTTATTTTGGTCGTTATATTTCGATGGATCGAAGTCTAGTGATGGAGCTGGAGCTGGATGTATCTTAATTGATCCAAATGGGGAGAAAACCATGCTGTCATGCAGGTTAGAATTTGAGTGTACTAACAATACTACAGAATATGAAGCCTTGGTTCAAGGACTTTATAAAGTTATAGGGTTAGATGTTAAATACTTGAAAGTCTTTGGTGATTTCGAAATTGTAATTAAACAAGTTAGGAATACTATTCATTTCCTTTCAGGACATCTTAAACACTATCAAACCCTAGTGCAAGATCTCACCACTCATTTTTTAGCATTCAATATTTCTCCTATTCCTAGGAATCAAAATACATCAGCTGACTTGTTAGCTAATGTTGCATCTAAACTCCTACCTGCTGAAGATTGCAGTCCTGATAGGTTTTCTGTAGAATTGATTTTTCGTCCATCTGTCCCAGACAATGTTACAAATTGGAGAGTTTTCTATCATGATCAAGATATTCTAAATTTCATGACTTCAGAGAAATCATATGATGATCAAATTATTGACGAAGATGATCATGATTTACAAATTGCTTCAAAAGGTAATGAAAACCCCATTCCAAAATCTATTGTTAAATTAGAGGATTTATATGACATTAGAGACAGATTCAAGAAAGTTGTTAATTCGAAACTTCAAAGTTCCACTTTGAAGTTTGAATTAGTAAATCTTGGTTCTGATTCTAAACCTCAAAACATTAATTTAGGACTCAATTTAACACCAGATGAAAGGAGTGTATTCATTAAACTGCTGAACAAGTATAAAAATGTGTTTGCTTAGAATTATGATGATCTAAAAACGTATGATACTTCAATTATCCAACACACAATTCCAATGTTTCCTGATGTTAGACCTGTTCAACAAAAGTTGAGAAAGATCCATCCAAATCTCGAGAGTCAAATCAAATCAGAACTCAATAAACTTTTGAAAGCCAAAATCATTTTTCCAGTCAGGCACTCTAATTGGGTTTCCAATATGGTACCTGTAAGAAAGAAGAATGGTGATATAAGAATCTGTATTGATTTCAGAAATTTAAACAAGGCATGTTTAAAAGATAATTTCCCATTGCCAACCATGGAACATATACTTCAAAAGGTAGTTGGTTCTGAACTTATGTCTTTTCTTGATGGATTTTCGGGCTATAATCAAGTTTTAGTTCATCCAGATGACAGATTGAAGACAACTTTCAGAACAAAATGGGAAACTTACGCTTATCAGAAAATGCCTTTTGGTCTAATAAATGCAGGAGCAACTTTTCAAAGAGCCATGGACATAGCATTCAAAGGTCTGATCAATAAATCAGTTGTCGTTTATCTTGATGACATAACAGTATTTTCAAAAAAGAGAGCCAATCATATACATGACTTAAAACAAATATTTGAAAGATGTAGAAGGTTTGGTATTTCCTTAAATCCGAAGAAATATTTCTTTGCTTTAGATGAAGGAAAGCTCTTAGGATTTGTTGTGTCAAAAGATGGTATATATATTGATCCAGATAGAGTGAAAGAAATTTCTGAAATTTCTTTACCACATAACAAAAAATCCATGCAATCATTTCTTGGACAGATCAATTTTGTTAAAAGATTCATTCCCGATTTTTCTTTAATTGTTTTACCTATGCAAAATATGATCAAGAAGAATTCACTATTCAAATGGGGGCATGAAGAGAAAGAAGCCTTTAAGGCAATTAAACAAGCGATTATTAATCCACCAGCGCTGAATACCCCGGATTTTTCTAAAGATTTTACTTTGTATACTCTGGCCACTGAAACATCTTATGCAGCCGTTTTAACACAACTCAATGATCAAGAAATCGAAGCACCTATTTCTTTCTTTAGCTCGAATCTGCAAGGAGCTGAGCTTAATTATTCCGATGTTGAAAAACAAGCCTTTGTTGTGTTTAAATCAATCAAACATTTCAGACCTTTTCTCTTGAAAACACATACAAAAATCATTGTCCCATTCTCTGCAGTGAGGCAATTATTAATTCAGAGAGAAGTAGGAGAAAAGAGAGCTAACTGGGTAACAGCCTTGCAAGAATATGATATTGATATTAAACCAGCTAAGATTGTTA
This sequence comes from Pinus albicaulis, assembly GCA_034641835.2. Taxonomy (NCBI): domain Eukaryota; kingdom Viridiplantae; phylum Streptophyta; class Pinopsida; order Pinales; family Pinaceae; genus Pinus; species Pinus albicaulis. The sequence goes on along the minus strand of CM076572.1, from coordinate 1,130,288,791 downwards.
GAGGACAAGGTTTTTGCAAATTATTGGCAGGAGCTCATAATATACCAGAAGATCAAGATTCAAATCAAGATATTCAAGTAAGTCAGATAAGTGTTACAAACTCTGGATCTCAGTATGCTGATCTTATCTATTACTTGAAAAATGGGTATGCTCCTTCTAATCTCAGCTATAAGAGTAAACACGCTTTAAGGTTAAAGGCTATTAAATACCAGATCATTGATAATGTGTTATTTAGAAAAAATTATGATTCCATTTTATTAAGATGTTTGGAAAAGACTGAAGCTGAAAAGGTTTTGCAGGAATTACATGATGGACCAGCAGGAGGTCATTTTGGAGGTGATACCACGGCTCACAAAATAATTCGTGCTGGTTATTACTGGCCTACCCTTTTTAAAGATACACATGATTACGTAAGGAAGTGCCAAATTTGTCAAACTGTAAGTGGAAGACAAAGGAAACCAGCTTTTCCTTTACAACCAGTAACTATTGAGCAACCATTTGAACAATGGGGGCTTAACATTATTGGTGAGATAATACCTCATTCTTCCAAACAGCACAAGTACATCCTTACTGCAACTGATTACTTTACAAAATGGGTAGAGGTAATTCCGTTCAAGGTAGCCAATTCTGATGCAATTATTGATTTCATAGATCAATTCATCATAACCAGGTTTGGTGTATCTCAAGCTCTTGTTTTTGATAATGCATTTTACTTCTCTGGAAATAGTTTAATTGAATTCACAGTAAAAAGAGGTTTTAAATTAAAATATTCAGCAAATTATTATCCACAAGGTAATGGTTTGGTTGAATCCACTAATAAAAACTTTATCAAAATCATTAAAAGGACCGTTGATCAAAATCAAAAGAATTGGCATAAATCTTTAATCTTTGCATTATGGGCTGATTGTATCACTGAAAAAGCTTCAATAGGGACTTCACCCTTCAATCTGGTTTATGGAAAAGAAGCTGTGATTGTTGGAAATATGATGCAGAGTGTTGTCCTTGATGGCAACCCACTAAATGAAGATTAAGACATGCGACTGTTGACATGTGTTGTCCGTGATGGCAAACCACCTGATGAAGTTATTCTTGACTTGATGGACTTGGTAAATGATGTAAATCTGATGTGATATGATGTTTGTTGACAATATGATGCTGAGTGTTGTCCTTGAAAGGCAACCCACTTGATGAAGATGATGACAACTTACTTGATGAAGTTGTGCTTGATAGAATATGTCCTTGATGAAAGAAATCTGATGTATCTACAGTATAAACAGAAGGCAATGAAGAAAGGAATTCAGAATGTGCTCAAAGTATGATAAAAAGAGTATGTCTCTAGGCATACGCGGATCTGTCTAAGGGAAGTAGCGTATGCACGCGGAAAAGAACGTGCCAAGTCGCGTATGGGCTAAAGCGCTCTAAAAGTGCAAAACCAGGGGTAATCACCATGGTATTGACCCATTGTATTGGGTAATGATATGCCTAATTGACCCCGTCTAATGTAGTTTTGGGCTCATGGTATTGGTTTGGATCATGGTATTGAAAAAGGGGCTCATGGTATTGAAAAAGGGAAAACCTATATAAGGAGAATAATTTCATTGTGCAAATTATGAGTGTGGGTGCAAGATGTCTGAGCTTGAATGAATACTTCTCTCTGAAGTAGATCTGAATGGAAAGGGTTACATTTGAAGATTAATCTGAATGTATGATGCACCAATGATGAAGAAGGGGATCTAGATCTGAAATACACTTGTATCTACTAGATCTCGCTTTATCAATATCCGAAGAATAAATGATGGAATGGTTAAGTGAAGATTTAATGACATATCTAAATCTCCTGCGGTATACGCTAGTTTCATAAAGGGGATCCGCGTATATACGCTAAGCCATCAAGTAAAGTAGCTGAGATGGGTTTAAGGAATGAAAAAGTAAAAGATTTGATTATGCGTAAATACCTGATTCACCCCCCTCGCATTATCCCAACAAAGGATACCTTCAAATTTAACTCTTCCATCATTAGCCCTAGTGCAGTTTATTGAAGAAAACCCTTCATCATCCATTCAATTGAGATATGATCAAATCATTAAACTAGAAGAAGATAGGGATAAAGCAAAAATTACTCATGAAAAACATCGACAGCTTGTAAAATCTTCTTTCGATACAAGTTCTACCGGCTTGAAAATTTTGTCAATTGGTGATCTCGTTTTGAAATGGGATAAAGCACATGAAGAAAAAGGTAAACATACCAAATTTCAGACAATGTGGCTTGGACCATTTCAGATCGTTGAAAATATAGGCTCAAATACATTCATACTCCAAGATCTAACAGGTAAGAGAGAATCTCTTCCTACAAATGGGCTTATCTTGAAGAAATTCTTTTCATAAGGAGGTAACCCCTTCTTAAACTATATATATTTCTTTCTGCAGATTTTGATTGTTTTTGTTTACGCAAATAAATGTTGTTTATGAGTCTCTGATTGACTGTTTACTATTTAAGAAAATTTCTTCGAAAAATATTATAAATATTTACTCATTTAAATAAGAATTTTTAAAGTAATGATTGCGCTCTTGAATAGTTTAAAATAAGATGTTAAGACTTTGAAAAGATTATTTCCATTCGGCTACATGATCTTTTTGAAACTGAGGTAGAAATGTAAATCATCATAAGTTTACCAAGTAGAAAGTTTATTTGTAAAAGTTAAAGTTATATTTTTCAAAGTTTGAACTCAAAAGACTCGAAATTGTCATCCATTGATTCTTAAGGATAAAACTAGTTCACCCCATCCATTTAAGTTGTGATTTTTTAGAATGTAATTCTAAGAAATTATACGAAAATTTTAAGAGATAAGATGTCTCATCACGAGCCTGCTTACCATGTTCATAAGAAGTAATAAAACTGACATTACCAATACTGCATATCAAAACAGGGTAATGGCTTATCAATGTAAGACAAGGGGTCTCATCATGATGCAGCTTGTTCATTTTAATTACAACTAGTGAATGGCATTGTTATTATCTGGCTACCAAACCAGAACAATGGCTCTTAAAAATAAAAAAAAATAGTAAAAGACAAAAACATGAGATAAAATGTCTTATGAATTTATCTTTTAAAAGGTCATAATTTTAATTGGATGGGACAATGAATAAGTTAATGGTTAAAAGGTAACCCTGTCGAGACTATGAACGTTTGCTGGTAGCAGAGGCAATACCTATGGCAATAGAGTTTATTATAAAACCAAAACTTGGAGAGATCCACTTACTTTATTATTAACACCAATCAAAGCTTGAGATAACCCAAAATGATTTTATTTTTCTTGAGGAACTAGAAAGAAATTATGAAATGATTTTTATTTCCCTTTCATAGTTACCTTTTATTTTGAATTATTCTAAGATAGTTTTCATCATCTTTAAAAATATTTACTTACTAAAGATAGAATGTTCATTTTATTTTTTCAGAGATAACTATTTCTTCCAATGAATCGCCAATTGTTGTGGCTAGCAACAACCCCCCCTTTTTATTTTAGTAATAATACTAAATAAAATGGGGACCCTTAGTTAAAAATCCAAAAAACAATTAGGATTTGTTTGCCTTAGAAAATAAAACTTTCTATCATAAACCTATAAAAATCCCTTTGAAATAATATTGCGAAAATCTTAAGTTTATGATAGATTTTAAATAAAACTGCTCTTTGAATAAGATAGCGCATCCATAAATAATATATACCTTTGATAAAACGCATTGGTCGCAGATCGCATAGCGCAGAAAACATAATTGGTTAATGAATATATTTTGCGCTCTTTTCAAATATACGCTTTTGCGATTTTGCGTTATGCGCTCTTTTCAAATATGCGATCATGCGATTTCGCGATATTGCGCTTTTGTGATTTTTGCGATATGCACTTTGCGCTATTGCGCAATTCCCGTTTTTGCGCTATTTTTTATGACTGTGATGACTTCATATTGCGATATTATGACATTAGCCACATTGCGATATTGCGCAGCAAATCACAGATCGCAATGTCGCAGATTCATGTAGGCGCGCTATCCCAAGGCAATCTTCCCATATGTCAAATCCGTTATGTGCTTTAATGATTATATTAAATGATTGGATTGATTATTAATGTGAAATGAGATTGTGTTTAGATTGAAATTCGTTTCACAATTAAAATATTATATTTCATCCGCGTTCACATTCAAAACAGTCTCATTACCTTTCTTATATCATTACTCTCATTTATTCGTAAAACGCAGGCACGAAGGAGCGAACGACTATACAAAGCTTCCGCTAAACACTATGGGTAAGAAAGAGAAGAGCTCAAATACTGAAAACAAAGAAATGGCTTCGCTATACGCAGACACGGCCTGTAACAAGGATGTCGGCATATCCACTTGGGAAGGAATGTATAATCTGTTAGAAGATGAAAACCCTGTGGTGATAAAAGTTGTAGCTACAGCAGGTTCCAAGGATTCGTCTGAAGCAACTCTTAGAGACCTGGCTTGCTCATTTCTGCATAGAATAGCAGCAAGGCAAAGGATTCTCCCATACACAGACATGGTGAGATGGGTCCTGGACAGCGCTGATATTTCAGACAGGCAATTCAAGACTCCATCTGAAGAGCTAATTGGGTCATTCACCATAGAAGATCTGAGATTAATGTATAAGTTGCCAGAACCTCAAGCGACTTACAACAAACAATTTATGGAAGAATTTTCCAAAGAACATGCAAATTTGGCAGAATGCACAAAGGAGTGGACCAAAAGAAGTGAACCATTGAATAAAAACAAACAAGGTATGTACAGCATGGGTTCACTTACCTCTCCTTATTGTTTTACTGCTGCCATGTTATGCAGGCTTTTTGGAAAGCCTGACATAAATATGATCTTACCGAAATGGCTTCCCTTGTTGAATGCGGCTGTTAATTCTACAATTGTAGACTGGGCCAAAATCCTATCTGATAATCTCACCACTGCTATTTTTCAATACCGGTCTAAACGAAATATTTCTCAGCGGGTTTATCCACATTTTTATTTTTCTGCTTATGTCATGGACGCCATCTGCTATGTCCCTAAATTCCCTGTAATGGGCTGGAAATGGACTATCCACGACCCTTTGCCCATTCATGTGTACCATAAAGAACTGTGGGAGTCTAAGTTTGTCCCCATTTTTACCAAATTTGTCATGTAATAATGCTGCCATTGTACAGAACATTGTATAATAAGGATGCCCCAAGGTTATCCTCAGAAACAGAGGTTGATATTCTCCCCGTCGCAAGATGGTTTGGGGAGGAATTGTTCACCTATATTAGGGTTTTTGGAAGTTATGCTTCTCCAAATGTGTTACCCTTATATGTTCCAGATAGAATTGTAGCCCGGGAAATTGCTTATCAGACCTGTAGTCAAGGAGGTATGACAAAAGACTTAAAAGACAAGAAAAAGGGCATTTGGCCACAATTTCCCATAAAATGTGGAGCATTTTCACTGTTGGATATTGGTCATGCATTTCATGAGATAGGCAACATTACATGCCTACAGCTGTTCAAATTCTGAAGAAGGTTATTTGACCAAAATGATATTGTTAATAATTTTACCAATGCAATCAAAGTAAAGGAATTTGTCGCAGAGCAAGATCTTTTTGATGATATGTTCCAGGCAAGAAATTAATTTAAAGAAGTTTTGAATTCAGCTAGAGAGCATCTATCTCCAGGGGATTTTCAGGAATTCAAGTTATACAGATAAAGGAGACTAATTCCTATTCCTTTGGATAATCTACACATAGAGCCTGCAAAGGAGCAAACTCCTAGTGTTAGTCTTAACAGCAGTTCAAGCATAGGTAAATCCAAATCAAAATCTAACAGAGATTCTGCACACTCCAATACATCCAAAGAAATGGAAGATAAAATGGAAGAATCCACCAAAGATTTTGCACAACCTAAAGAGCTTGCTCAACAGCAAATTTTGATTTCTCAACAAACAAATCCTCCTTCACCCAATGTACAGCAACAGCCAGTCACCATGGAGTTAGATAAAGAATGGGAAACCTTTAATCAATTGATTAACGTAGAGGAAAGAATGTACATAATCTCTCATCCAAACAACCAAAGTTTTGAATGCAGGAACAAGCAGCAGAGCCGCAGTAACAGAGCACATTCCAATCACACGCTCCTCTGAAATTGTACTTAATGTAGAGGACATTCCTCCTCTAGATGTATTTTACAGCCCAAAATACAAAGCAGTAGTAAAGAGACAAAGGAAAAAGAGAAAAATAGAAAGTGCAATTGCTATTGAACCAGAACAAGTAGATGTTTTGTGGAAAGATCCTGCCACAGAGCCTACTCATAATCTCACTAAGTTATGTCCTGAAGATGGATCCCCGTTGGGATTCGAAACGTCGACAAGGGTTTCGTGAGACTGTGGATAATCCGGCAAACTCTCCAGTAAAGAAGAACAGATAAAGGCTCTGCAACAGCAATTGCAACAGGTACAGGCCAATCAGGAAGCACAATTAAAACTTGAAGAGTTACAACAACAACTTCAAGAAATCCAAGAACAGCATAAGGATGATCCTAAGCTTCCAAAATTCATTTCAGAAACCATCTCTTTGAACAATCAACTACTGCAACAAGAGGAAGTTTTCTGCCAAAAAATATTGCAATGGAATTCTTTGTGCCAAGAAAGCGATAGAATCACAAGTCGTGTCGTAGATCTACGAAATGATTATGATTTGATTAATGAAAAGATTAATGATTATTTAGCATGGCAAAAGACAGAAGAAGGCAGAAAAGCTGGTGCACCCATCATTAATGAAAACCATAAAGAAATATTGTTCACTAATTGGGATGCACAAATCAGAAGAGCAGAAAGGGCAGCAGAGGAGGCATCTACAGCGGCAAACACTCTCACTGATTGTGTAAATGACAATTTACACAAAGCTAACTTAATTTCTGAAACTGTTCCAGGTTATCTCCCACAGGAAAATCAATTGCAAGCAGAATGGAGGCAAAAGGCAGAAGAAAGAGCAAAATCCATCCAAGGGCTAACAAGGTTAAATTGGGACTCATACTGGATGTACTTGGTAAAGCCACACAGTCAGCACAGTGCACTCAATTGTATTATCAATGCTATAGAGAAGATCGCTCCTACGCTTGCCGACTCTGTCTTTTCAGGACAGCTGAATTCCGAAGTCGGTCAACCGCATCCTCTCAAAAACATGCTAGATGCCTGCAAGAGCAAAGATCAATTTCATAGATAGATAGATTTAGTTTTAATTTCACTGTATTTTAGCCTAGGAAAAGGACGGTTATTGAACCGAATCCTTATTTTTTGTCATAAACTATTTTTAGAGTTAGTCAAGTAGTATTTAAACCCCTCTCATGCATTTAGAGAGGGGTCCTGGATCTTAATATTTTTGGACTTGGAGATTGCATTTCTGTACTCCATTGTCTTATATATTTTTTGAAAAGGATCACATCTGGTGATTTTCATGCGGAATTATTTTTGAAGTGTTGCATTTTTGTACCTTGGAATTTGGTTTTGCATTATAGTTACTGGATAGATTATCAGATTGCATTTGAAGTCATCAAGATGAGCAAGGTATTTCTATCTGTTTACTGTTGATCTCTTTTGTTTTATGATATTCGTTTTAAAATTGCTATCATTTATATGTATATTTGCTTTAACAACGCTTCCTTTTATATATCATTTCTGAGTATAATTGAAACGTTATTTTTCATAGTTACATGTAAATGGTAAACAATGATGAATGCAACATGTTTATATAACTCTGTTTAATTTCTTGAACAGAGTTATCTTTATTTGTTTTTGCACATTTCAATTTGATTAATAATACATTTTCATGGTTATTGTTGAATTGGAACAATCTTAAGTTGTATTCACATATAGCTACCCGGGTTAATGTTAGAATTTCTTTAATCAGCATTTAGCTTAAATTAGATAGTTTTATTTCAGTTAGTTTAGTTTCATTTCCACCCATCCAACCCAATCCATTTAGTTACAAGGAAACTGGTCCTTTAAATCCAGTCGGAGCCACCATACCAAACGGAAAAGGAGCTGCCTTAAGGTCCCGACCGGGTGGTTTTCCCCGATGTTTGAAGCAGAGATTTTCTAGGCTTCAACACCAACTTACGTGATAAATATATCATTCTAAGCAAGAAGCAACTCTTGAGGGGTTCTCGGTTTTTCTAGAAGAAGATTTAACTGTAAGACAACAAGAGGAAAGGAGGGACGAAATAAAAAAAGTTAGGGCAGCAAGAGATGAGGGAAAAAGAGCATGGATTTATAAAGGTAAAGTTGTGATAGCGCAATTTGGACCTCCTTCAAAAACAAGGCAGCAAAACGATAACAAAGAAGAGGCAGCAAACTCTTCAGCAAGAAATGAGGAAGCAAGGCCAGTGTGGGCAAGCAGGGACAAAGACTCAACTGTGAGTCTTGCATGTCAAAACAAATAGCAATCAAGTTGTGCCCGGGTTTCCTTAAGATTGGTTTGTTGGAACTGCAGGGGTTACCCATGGAGACGAGGCCTTGGGTTAGGGCCTATTGCAGAAGGTAGAGACATAATTTGCCTCATAGAAACACATGAGCACGAAGGGTGCAAGACACCTTTGTTTGAAGGGTATTGGAAGATAGTAGTGTGGAACAAGGCATCAGGGAATGGAAAAGGGCACGGGGGTATCATGGTATTAGTAAGAGAAAAAGAAGGTCGTTTCATTCAACTAGAAAAAGAAGACCCAAATAAGCAATTTGTCTGGCTTAAAATATCAGAAAATGGAAATCACATCAGAATTGCAGCGTGCTATTTTCACCGCTAGTTTCAAAAATATACAAAAGTAGAGGGCTTGACCACAAAGATCCCTTTGCAGCTCTAAAAACAGATATTGCAATATATTCTCAGCTAGGTGAAGTCCTCATAGTGGGGGATTTCAACGCTAGAACTGCAAGTGAACAAGCTAGCATTCTTTGTTGTAAAGAAGACTGTGACCCTATCTGGCTAATAGAAGAGAGCAATCATCAGTGGGAACGAATTTCAGAGGATAAAGGCTGCAATATCTTTGGAGAACAATTGCTTACGCTATGTGGGGCTTTCGATTTAGTCATTTGTAATGGTTTGAATAGATGGGAAAAGTCCGGTAACTTTACTTGCAATACTTACAATGGAGCAAGTGTAGTAGATTATGTAATTTGCTCACATAGTTTGTGTGAGAAAATGGAGGAAGTGCTAATTGGAGATCAAATTTGGGACTTAAAATCAGACCACAAGCCAGTTTATTTAAGTTTCTCTTGGACCGAAAAGAAGCAATTAAGGTCAAAAACTCAGTGTGTTCAACAAAATCCCCCAAAGGGGAGAATTCTTTTGACCCCAGAGAATTGTAATACTTTCAAAATAACGCTAGAGAGGCTCTTCAAGAAGGAGGAAATCTCATTTCATGGCCCTCATAGTCACAGATTAACACATTTATTTCAAAGAGCACTTGTTGAGTGCAAAAGAGCAAAAATTAAGAAGTCTGAAACAAATTGCTTTCCGGTTAATGCTTGGTTTGATGAGGAATGCAAAAAGGCAAGGAGAAGGTGGAAGGAATCAGACACAGATAACATAAAGCTCAAAGCTTACAAGCAGATAGTAAGAAAGAAAAAGGCTGATTTCATGATTTCGAGGAGAGAAGAACTAATCTTCCTTGGGAAAACTAACCCTAAATTATTCTGGAAGGAGCTACAACTGAAGAAGGTGCAAACTGAAAACAACATTACAGCGTCTAAATGGTTCGACTATACAAGACAACTTTATGAGCAAGATCCTAAGGTGGACCCCCCTCCCTTGGTCAACACAGACACAAAACTCTTCACGGTGCAAGAGGTAGAGATGGGTATCAAGAAGTTGGGCGCTGGAAAAGCAAAAGACTTAGATGAGCTCCAAGCAGAGTATCTAAAGTGGGGCTTAAAATTTCTTTCACCTCACATCACAAAAATTTTCAACAACATCTTACAGCAGGGGTTCCCCACAGATTGGACAACTACTATGGCAATACCTCTTTTCAAGAGTGGTGACGTCAATAATCCCTCCAATTATAGAACCATAATGATAAACCCCTTGTTTGCAAAGTTATTTGGAAGCATGTTAGAAAGGAAAATCAGCAAGTGGGCAGAAGAAAGAGATAAACGTGCTAAAGGGAAAGCAGGTTTTAGACCTAAACATTCCACAGTTGACCATTGTATAACTTTAAGGCACATCATTGAAAAAGTTTGGGAAAAAAAGGAAGAAGTTTTCTGTTGCTTCGTTGATTTCAGAAAAGCCTTTGACATGGTTCCTAGGGATAAGCTCTGGGGTAGAATGGAGGAACTCGAGGTTCCCAGGCATTTGAGAGAAGCTGTGCATACACTGTATGAAGAGGTGAAAGTCAAAATTAGAACTTCAACAGACATTTCTGAAAGTTTTAGAAGCGATATCGGGGTCAAGCAAGGTTGCCCATTGTCTTCTACCCTTTTTGGGTTATATATTGACAAGCTTGAAGAGTGGCTAATTTTGCAAGGGGGTGACGGTATCCATTTGAGCAAGTTCGTTATAAGGCTTCTTTTGTACGCAGATGACCTTATATTGATTGCTAAATCAGCTCTCGGTTTGCAAGAGAACCTACGTTCCCTTGAGCATTTTTGTAGAAGGGTGGGGATGCAAGTCAATATTAGCAAAATGAAAGTAGTGGTTTTCTCTAACAAAAGAAAGCATAACCAACATAAGTTCTACTTTGAAGGCAGCATTCTGGAAGAAGTTGCAGACTACAAATACCTCGGAATTGACTTCAACAGAAATTTAAGTTGGGATGGTTGTAGAAAGAAAATAATTTTAGGGGGTTGGAAAGCATTTTATGCTCTTCAAAACAGGTGTAGAGAGGCAGAGTTGTGGGACTGGAAAACCACTCTAACTCATTTTGGGCTTCTAGTGATTCCAATGATTCTCTACGGTTGTGAGTTGTGGGCCAGCAGCACAACCGAGACACAATGGAAACAAATTGAGAAAATTCAGAAGAGTTTGATTACAAACAAATTCAAAATTAAAAGTGCAGTTCCTTATGCTATCGTGTTAAGTGAAACAAGGGCTACTCCTATTGAAGCAATTGCTATGGTGCGAGTAATAAGGTATTTGAAAAAAAATGAGCAAATGGAAGAGGGTAGATGGCCTAAGGTTGTGTTTAGTGACAGATTGTGAAAAAGAGAGAAGACCTGGATGCGGCAAAATAACAAATGGTTTAGTAAATGGGGTATTTGCTTGAGCATGTGTCCTATAAACAGTAAAGAGATAAAAAAATTTGTTATGGATAAGTTCCACAAATGTACTTGGGAGAAAGAGCTAGGGAGAAAAAAGTACTACATTGAAGAGTTTAACCCCACGCATAACCATTAGCAAAAGGAGTACATAGGGGCTAATATTTCTTGGAGATCTAAAATCCTTATTGCTCAATTAAGGACTAATTCTCATCAACTCCGTTGTAAAACAGGGCGCTGGAAAAGGCCAATAGAATTGTGGGAGGAAAGAATATGTATTTTTTGCTCCTCCAGAAAAGTGGAAACAGAAAAACATTTCATTTTAGAATGCGAGGCCTTCAAAGACAACAGGGAAAATTATGCAGGTATTCTGGCAGCTAGTTCTTGGGATAATCGATTCAGCGAAGAGTTTGTCGAGAAGCTGGGAGCGGTTATTGTAAAACTTCACAGGAAAATGGCCGAATACAAGAGCCAAATAGAGAAGCAATCTGTCCCATAGGCTATTTTTAGCCTCGTGGACATTAAAAATACTTTCTTTCAGAAATTTTAGCATGGCATCCCCATTTTCTCGCGGCTTTAGAGGAAAAAGTTATGGATTCATTTAAACAAGCCGAGAATTTAAGGTTAAAAAGGGATCAAAGATATTTAAAATTGCTGTGTGTGCATATTTTGGAGTAGCGAAGGAGAAACTAGATTGAAAACGAAAGTGTTTGAGCAGTTTAGGTTTCTCTGAACTTAAAATAAAATTGAATTTAGTAAGCCAAAGGCCAATGCTTCTAACGCTTTCGGAGGAAAAAATGAAGCGTGATGTGGATTTTTATTTGGAAAGAACTTAGAGACAAGGATGATTCCTCAGTGTATATTGCTAGAGGAAATGAAGTTTTTCCGAGGATTATTGTGTTGAAAAAAAACATTTCCCATAAGAGTATGTTCATTCAAATGTCGAATTCTCTTCAGTTCTCCAAGATATTTACTGTAATAACCTCGTTTTCCAAGATATTTACTGTAATAACCTCGGTCACATTTCCTATTTATTTTAAGCATTGTAAATTTAATTAAACTAAATGGGTTGAGTTGGGGACATGGATTAGGTGGAGGGGAAGACTGATATTGACTTATTTGGTGGCAGCCTCTTGTGACAAACAAGGGCCAGGGCAAGATTATAAAGGGAAGACCACGGATGATAAAGCAAACAAAAAAACAAATAGAAAAAAATCAAGGGAATATGGACAAGTGGAGCAACATTGATTGGTCAAAAGGATTTCAAGGCCATACTAGAAAACAAGCACCAGCGAGGTCGGATTCGAAAAGCTACAAGATTCAGAGGGGGGAGGATTTCTAACAGAGGGGAAGATGGAGCTTCTGCAGGGGTCATATGCAGGAATGAAATCGTCCAGGACTAAACCAAGACTCATAAACATGCCTTCAATAGAAATTGACGATCCCTGTATGCATATATGTAAAGTCAAGAAAGGGAGAGAAATGCAACAGTGCAGGAGGATTGATGAGAAATTGAGCAAAGGCAGTTGGTAATGAATGGAAGCTGACCAGGCCTCTGGAGCCTCTGTTCTTGCTAGCTTTAATCCCATAAGCAGGCCCCCCTCGCTCATGCTCTGGAATTTGGCTCGAGGTGACAACCGCACCTGGCTGCAACTCGTCTACATGTAATATTACCAACAGTTTAACTGGTTGGACCAAGTCTTAATGGTAGAAGACTAATAAATAAAATAGTAAATAAGCAGCACTGGCCCATGGTTTTTCCTTTTTGGTTGTTTTGACCCCAGGTATTTGCCCCTGGTTTTCCCTTTGGTTGTTTTGACCCCAGGTATTTGCCCATGGTTTTTCCAAGTAGCCATCTATAAAAAGGGAAGGAGGAACGAGAGCAAGATATGGAATTTGATCTTCTCTTCTTTGATATTTTGAGAGCTCAAGCGAGTTTTCAAATTGTGGGGTTTCAGGTGAGACCCTCAGCCACTCTTCGGTGAAACTCGATTTCACCCTAGGGGGCAAACCCAATTTCGGTGATCTCCCCATCACCATAGTTGGTTCCCGCTTATTTTATTTTAAGTTGAAGCTTTCAAGCGTATCAATTGAATGTCTTGTTATTTGCTTTCAAAACCTCTCCATTATGTACTGTAATGACCGCGCGTGAGTCAATAAAATAATGGATAACTCGGTTATGTTTAAAGTTATTGTAGGGTTTATTGAGGTGTGGAGTTTATTGCCATTAATCATTTAGATGTATTTATGATTCATTTTCAATTGAGAAGGTTTGACATGATTTTCTGGAGTTTATTACGGTAGCAGCTTTATTATTAATTTTTCTTATAAGGTATATTACAGTGGTATCGGAGCCTTATCTTGGCCAGCTGTGGGATGCCAAGAAAAGAAAAGGGTATTACTGTTAATTGGGAAGGAAAAAGGGCTAGGAGTCAAGGAAAACCCGAAGGGGAAGAAAGACCCATGGGTGATCACGAGAATACCTAACTTGAAGATGCTTTACAAAATATTGCTAACGCTCAAGACACCATCATAGGACTCCTTAGAGCACAGAATGGGGAACCTAATTTGCAAAGAAATAATGGGGAAGGAGGTTCCCATTCAAGTGGAGATGGTCCACCGTAGGAGTATATCAATGTTCATAGCAACAGTCCATTCAACACTCGGAGCAGCCCTTTTATTCGGCCAACCATGCCTCCATTTTTGGATGACTCCTCTAGGGAGCAAGACTGCCCTTCACCTATTGCAGAGACAGTTACCGCCTAGATGAAATAATATGATACGTTGCCTCCCAACGTAAAAGAAACCCTGAGTCTTAATGACTTTTACTATATGAGAAGCAAACAACAAAGGAAGGCAACCAAATATGGGAGCCATCAGTTAAACGTAGATTTGCAGAAAGTTGTGGTGAAGGTAACTCTTCCTTATTTTGATGGATCTTCGAAGTGTTTAGCACAGTCATGGGTACAGAAACTGGATACATATTTCCAGCTCAATCCCATGTGGGAAAAGGATGCCATCAAATACGCCACACTTCATCTTGATGGAGAAGCACACGAATGGTGGAAACATGGTTGACCACTCTGGGACATGCCAGCATCATCTCTTATATAGAATTCACACGGAGGTTAATAGAAATATTTGATAAGAAGGATCCTAAGATATACTTCCGTGAGCTAACCCATCGTTGACAGACAGGGAACCTTGAATCTTATGTTTCAGAATTCCAGAGGCTTGCAGTAATGGTCAACGACCTCTCCATGACTACGTTGGTCATGTTATTTATAGAAGGGTTGTCAGAACCCCTACGAGGGTGGGTTAGGGCCTACCAACCCACCACCTTGCAAGATGCAATCAACCGTGCAAGGGATATGCAGGATGCAGTACCCAAGAATATATTCCTACCTAAATTTTCTATTCCTCAGAAAGGGAAGGAAATCAAACAGCATCAACAGGAGCCAGTTGGTAAGGGGAAACTGGATGACGAGACCAGAAAAGATCTCAGAAGGAGAAGGCTACGCTTTTCTTGTCAAGAACCTTAGGCACCGGGGCATCAGTGTACTAAAGGGAAGGCACACTATATTGAAGTATTTTCTGAAAGCGAAGATGAGGAAGAGAATCCAGAGTTTGATCAAGGGGAATTACAAGGCATGGGAGCAATACAGGAAGAAGTCCAGGAAGGAGTCATTGCCTCTCTCACAAGGGTCCCAAGATATCACACCCTCCGGGTCAGGGGCATCATACAAGGAAAAAAGGTCACTATGCTAATTGATGGTGGGGCCTCCCACAACTTCATTGATGTAGAATTCGTAGCCAGAAGGGGACTAGCCACTGAAGAATTTGAAGGCTTCACAGTTTTGATTCCTGGAAAGAAAGAGCACAACCGCATGTCTTGCACTAAGATAGTTCCTAACATGAGCCTAGCAATGGGAAACTACAAAGTTACAGATAACTTATTTGTCATAGACTGCCAAGACTCTCATGTAGTATTGGGGGTACAATGGCTATATTCCATCAGAACTCATACAGTAAACTACCAAGACTTGGAACTCGCATTCACGGGACCAAGTGGTAAAAATGTGAATTTGAGAGGAATGCATGCATATCCTCCCAAGGTGGTCACATCCAATCGGATGGAGGCAGATCTCCGACATGGGGATATTGTATGGGCAATAGAGTGCCGAATCATGGGGAAGAAACCAGTAGAGCAACACAACGAGTACCCACCTGATATTATGGCACTATTGCAAAAATACCAAAAGGTCTTTGGAGATATTCCCCCAGGGCGTCCACCTAATAGGGGATTTGAGCACATCATCGAACTAGAAGGAGGGGTCCAAGCAGTCATCACTACCCCTTATCAGCACCCCAAAGTGTACAAGGATGAGATAGAAAAGGCAATAAAGGAATTTTTGGCATTAGGATCAAACATAAAATCATCACCAGAATTACTGCCATTAGATGAAGAGGGCCATCTTCAACTAGTTCGTGAGGAGGTGTTGGAGGTTTGAGGAAGGAAGCTTCGAAGCAGAATCATCTGCGAATATTTGGTACGATGGAAAGATATGCCCATTGAGGACGCCACTTGGGAAGGAGAACACATATTGCAACATCCAACATTGAAATTGCTTGAGGGCAAGCCATTTTGGTTAGGGGGAACTGTAATATCCCCAACCGTTTAACCGGTTGGACCAAATCACAATAGTAGAAGACTAATAAATAAAGTAGTAAATAAGCGGCACTGGCCCATGGTTTTTCCTTTTTGGTTGTTTTGACCCCAAGTATTTGCCCCTGGTTTTCCCTTTGGTTGTTTTGACCCCAGGTATTTGCCCATGGTTTTTCCAAGTAGCCATCTATAAAAAGGGGAGGAACGAGAGCAAGATATGGAATTTTATCTTCTCTTCTTTGATATTTTGAGAGCTCAAGCGAGTTTTCAAAGTGTGGGGTTTCAGGTGAGACCCTCAGCCACTCTTCGGTGAAACTCGATTTCACCCTAGGGGGCAAACCCAATTTCAGTGATCTCCCCGATCACCCTAGTTGGTTCAGTTATTTTATTTTAAGTTGAAGTTTTTCCAAGTGCATCAATTGAATGTCTTGTTATTTGCTTAAAACCTCTCCATTATGCGGCTGTAATAAATGCGTGAGCTGGTCAATAAAATAATGGATAACTGGGTTATGTTTAAAGTTATTGTGAGGGTTTATTTGAATGCAGTTTATTGCCATTAATCATTTAAATGGTATTTATGATTCATTTTCAATTGAGAAGGTTTGACATGATTTTCTAGAATTTATTACGGTAGCAGCCTTATTATTAATTTTTCTTTTAAGGTATATTACATTACAGTTGGGCGGAAAAACAAAGTCTCCACCTCAGTTTCCAGAACCATCATTAGGAGATGAATATTATTTTACATGGTATGCCTTTGCATTATTTTTCTTAGTAATCAAATGTATAGTCTGTTGGATATGGGCCTTCCCCGACAACATTCAGTAATATCTTTGTTCCTGTTTATTGATGTATTAATAGTAATACCTTCATAATCCTCCGCCCATGATGCACTTGGCACATGTTCTTCTTAATAACAAGGATTACTAATTTACAAGCATTCATCATTTCACTGTTTGCTTAAGTCTTTTATTATCAAACATCGAGTTGCAGTATTTCTCCCTCTGCAAGGATGAGCTTAAACTTTTGCTGCTTCTGCAAGTTAGACTGTGGACCTGCTATCGCTGCTGATTGGGTTGTAAGTCTTAAGATTCTCTTTTAGATCATCGGATTCCACAATCTGTCATTAAGTCCCATTGTTCTTGCTCTTCTTGCACTATATTAGGGACTGTAGACGCTGCCATTTCTACAGACTCCTACAAATACACAACACAAACATTTCCTTTTGTGTTCCATATGTTGTTCACTAAGTTTTGCATGCCATATATTGCATACTGATCCACATAGAGGCATCCCCTATTCCGAGAAGACAAATCCACACACTGCGAGTTACTCCCAGGACTGGTCAGTGGTAACAACGTCAGGAATCTGACAGAGAAATCTTTATTGCTTTGCTATGGGAGGTTCTCAAGGTAAATTGACTCAGTAGTGGATATAGTTAGGAGCACAGAGGGTTTAGATGCTAGATAGAAGGTGGGAATACAATTCATGCCGATTAAATCTGATTATTTTCAGAGGCACTAGAGCTGGTTAGGGGATTCATAACTTTGTAACGTACATCGATAATGTGTGAATACATATTCACACTTTTTCTTTGTTTTCTGCAAACATATCTATCAAACTCTGCTGGTTGATGTGAAAGTTGTAGTTGTATTGAAACTGTAAACATACATGAAGATAGCTTGAGCGAGGAGTGAATTGGTCTTGTCACAGGTAGATCATCTAGCGAAGCAGAGATGACTTTCCAAGTTCTTTAGGTTATCTAATGTGGCATTCGTAATCATAGTAGCCTGTGTGTCTGAAATCTATAAAAAGGTTTTCTTCACTTAAGCAAGCATATGCAAGTGATATATCATTTCAGAAAACCATCGTACAAACTTTAAATTTTAGTTTTCAAGTACAAGAAACTACCAAAACCATCTACCTTAACTATGGGTCCATGGCACTAGGGATCGACCACTATTTAGCAGAGTAACTGATGACTTTAATTGTCGGTCAATGATTGTGATTCTACAGGTTGAAAACATCCAAGTCCTAGAGTTTATTTGAGCCAGGGAATGACCTCATTATATGTGGAAAGTTCACCAGACTTCACGGGTTTAGAGGTGCTATTTACTCATGATCTATTTGTTGAAGTTTTCTTTGTCACATTACCTATTTTTTTAATTATGCTGGTCTAAGGCCCAATTATATAAAGAACTCAGATATCAAGCCTCTGGCTGGTATGTCAGAACACCGTATTTGGGAAGTATCATGTTAAACTAGAATCTATTTTCCTGCAATTTGATTGTCTGGTACTTGCCTATACATAGTGTAGTATTCTAGGGTGACACTTGCCTGAATAAATAAATCAGATATGTTTTATAGAAGTTAGATAAGTTGTCGCATGAAGGAGATGGAAGGGTTAGTCCCATCCAATTCCATTATGTTTAGAACCGCGTTTATAGGTTGAAACCTTGCTGTTTTCAATTATTCTTTGACATAAGAATTCTAATGCAGTAATTGTGGTCTCTAGTTACAAGCTAGGAGGGATTTTCAGCCCTACCTCTTTGCTATAATGTTTGAGAATTCAAGGAAAAATTTTAAACTGTTATTGTTGTTTTGAACATTGTTGGAAGAGGTGATTGTTACTTTCATATTTCAATAATGTCAAGATAATGGTAGGCATAACGAGACTGGCCACAAAACTGGACTGCAACCTGTAGGTTTCACACCAACATGATTCACCGAGTGCTAATCTAAGACGCTGCACTGGACAGAGTCCAAGTCAATCTAATATATACACACACACACGAAAGTACTTAATGTAGGTCAGAGACCTAACTACTAATTTGCATGAGTGTGGATGGTCAAACCCAGTTACATGAGATCATGAATGATAGACAAAGCTTCCAACCACCAGAATTAGATCTAGGTTGCTAATAAATGTGGGACACAAGTTTGGGCCAATGCATAGGTAGAATGCCCTTTCCAGATCAAACTACTCCAAAATTGCTGGTTTTGGAGTCATTAACAAGAAAGAAATGCATAAAATAAGAAACTGAAATTATGCATGTTAACACAAGCAAGAGAAATAAATATAACAAATATTCAAACCATGTACACCATGATTTATCTGAAAAACTCCAATTGGGGAAAAACCAGCCAACAATAGATCTATTATTGCCCTTGGCTAAAACACAGCCAAGTCGTCCTACAACCTGAGCTTTCACCGCTCAACCATGGCTCAATACAATGGAGAATGCACACACCTTTTAACGGCTTCAATTGCATGCAATAACATGAGCTTATTACCATGGGTGCCCAAAACCACAACTGTTAACCATAACTGTTGACACAACCTCAATTCTATCACAAGGTCAAGTTTAAACTTGACCTTGTGATAGAATTGAGGTTGTGTCAACAGTTATGGTTTTGGGCACCCATGGTAATAAGCTCATGGTATTACATGCAGTTGAAGCCGTTAAAAGGCTTGTGCATTCTCCATTGTATTGAGCCATGGTTGAGCGGTGAAAGCTCAGGTTATTGGTCGACTTGGCTGTGCTTTAGCCAAGGACAATAATAGATCTATTGTTGGCTGGTTTTTCCCCAATTGGGGTTTTCCAGGTAAATCATGGTGTACATGGTTTGAATATTTGGTGCTTGCTTGTTATATTTATTTCTCTGGAACCCTAACAAAAATTGTTGGGTGGCCTAAGCACCACACATTTGTAGAAATTCAGCCAAAGGTATATAGCAGTATGCTCCGCACTACCAAAAGTATAGCAGTATGCTCTGCACTTTCAACATCATCATGGTCACCTCCCGCCAAGGCCTGAACTTTAATTGCTGTGATCTGTTTAATTAAGTTTTGCTTCATTTTGCTGAAATATGGAGCTTTCATCCTGCAGTCAGTCTTGTATTAAGATTGAAGATTTGTTAGTTTCAACAATTTGGTCTTGAGCATATTTTGGCAGTCTTAATTCTGCATCGTCAATTTTTTTATGATGAAGATCTTGGAGCATTCGCTGTATTGGTTGTGTCCAATTTGGAGCTGCATTTTGAAGATTCATTAGGTTCCTAGAGTTTTGATGATTTTCGTTAAGTGATAACGTCAAAATTATTTTGACTTTAAGAGAGACTTTTCATGAGACTTTATTGGAACAAGGTTGGCAGAGGCTCGTGTTTGGTTTTTGGCCTAGTACTTGTGATTCATGGTTTGTTGAGTAACAAATTGACTTCCAGCGATGTTGTGACTTTAAATATGTCATTTTGTTGTTGCCTTATATATACCTATGTAATGTTGGTTATGGGGCATTTGCACCTCTCTTTGCGCAGAATGGCCAAATGTATATTTTTGGTGCAAATTCCAATCCCCCAACCTATTTTGATACCACAAATTCCTCAACCAAAGAAAGGACTAAAACTTGAATGGGCGGTTAAAGAATTGTCTTAAACAAGAAAAGGGCTAAAGCTGAGTGATGATCTAGAAAAACCAAAAATGAAAAATTTGTGATATACAATTTTGGAATCCAGACCAGTCAGTGATATTGAAATATAATATTTAATAACCTTGAAAAATCTGCCTCTATTCTGATCATTTAAATCGAGCATTCATTGAAGGGCTTGAGCAAATTGAATTTTGAAGTCAATGTTCAGACAACAATCAATTTTGTGTGGTTTTGTTAGCTTCCAGCACCAATTTTTGTATGGAGGGACCGTAAAGGGCCTCATTTTTCCAACAGGTTGAAGGCAACTCATTATTTGATTTAAAGAAAACTCTAGAAATTCTTAGGCTCAGTTACATGATGACACTACAGATTTAGATATATACAAGAATTCCATTAATACAATGGGAGTTATGTAAATTTCTATGATTGTCAGCTATGCTCACATTTGGTTGTTCCAATATAATTATGATTGTAGAACTTGAACTTGATGGATTCCACCGAAAATGCTTGCAAAGGTTGACTGAGTTGGCTTCATGCCAATGCTTTGCATCTGAAGAAACTGTTTTAGGGTATCAAGGAGTTGAACAAGAGTGAAACAATTTTACACCTCATTCTCATAACCGCACATTGGGAGTCAGGTTAGTTTAGTGACCACCTCTAATTATCGAATTAGATAAACGAGTGTGTTACATTTACTGCAGAGAGAAATCTGGAAAGTTAGTCATTGGCAAGGAGACATGGAGTGAGTTTTTCTCAGTGGAAAAGATTGATGAAAGTTGCCCTAATTTGTCAGAAGCTTCAATATGACTTTTCTTATGTACTGCTTTTCCTTTGGCTGGATAAATTCCTGGTGAAGGAGTTTTACATTGAGTGAGAATTCTGCTATTTATAATTTTATGGCTTCCTTAACGCGAGAAGAGTCCAGAAAAACTTGTTTGCAGTATTAAATTTATACAGCTGCCAGCAACAATTTTGAAAAACTTATTTAATAATACGATGTCTATGCCTTTCTTTTCTTTTCGAGGTACAAGTTACAACCCAACATCCTTCTTGTGATCCATTTTCTTTATAATGTCTATCGCTTCCTTAGCGCGGGAAGAGTTGAAAAAACGTGTTTGCAATATTAAAGTCATACAAATGCTAATAACAAAAACACACACCATCTTTCTTGTGATTTATTTCCTTTAATTCAATAATTGGTATTTTTGGACAGCATTAAATAAAACGTATTAATTTTTGTTAAACAACTTTTTTTTTTCTTGGTTGAACTCTTTGCATTTTTATATTCAACTGGTTAGTTTTTATATGCAAATGTTTTTTTTTTAAACAGAGTTTGGGCTGGCAAATGTTTTTTTTTAAACAGAGTTTGGGCTGCCTCCTTGTGAGCCAGAGTTTGCGCCTGCAAATGTTTTTTGTTTAAACAGAATTTGGGCTGCCTCCTTGTGAGCAAAACTTTAACAATTGCCAAAAAAACAATCAATTTATCAATTTTTTGGGTTAAATTTTATAATTTATGATTTATAATTTTTTTATTCCAAACAACCAAACATCACACTCAGATTATAGGCACTCTCCAGATTGTAGGTACGGTTACTATATTTTTAAGAGTTTATGGTCTTAATAAAATCGGCTCACAAAAAAACATATGAAAACTGAGGTTTAAATTTAAGTGGGGAGGATAATATTTTTGTTCCCTAATCCCCATATTAGATCCAATGATATTTACCAACTTACATCAAGGAAGAGTCTTGAGAATTTTTTATAATTGAAATATTTAAAGAACTCATTCATGGTGTTAGTGAGTACTTCAGTGTGTTAGATGAGTACTTCAGTTGTAATATTTTTTTTCCCAATTAAAAAATCTATATTCTTCATATAGAATTTAAGATATACATAATTAAGTCTTTCCAGCATTCCCATAAGTCTATTTCCATTCAAATGATCTACATAACTCCCTACTTTTATACATTGATCCATTGACATTTAGCTGACACTGCCAAGTATATATTCAACAAATTAAATAGTAAAAATACATAGAAACAAAAAATCTGGAGAATCCAAGAAGTTTTTAGCTTCTAATTTACAACACAACACCTTCTTACAGTGCATTACCATCTTTGGTTTCTTTAATTGCATAATCAGACTTTTTGCACAACATAAAAGAACAAACAACATATATTGATTTATTGTTAATCACCATATCTTTTGTTCTCAATTGTTGAACTCTTGCATTTATAGATGCAACTTTCTATTTTACCGAAACAGAGTTTGGGGTGCCTCTTCGGTGTACTTATCTTGTGAGCAAAACCCTTAATCATTACAAATACAAACCAATTTATCAACTTATATCAATGGAGATTCTTGTCGATTGTTTATATTTAAAATATTTATGGAATATTTAGAGATTTTATTCATGGTGTTAGATAAGTAGCTAAGTTGTAATTTTTCTTTGCCCTGAGAAAAAAAAAAGTCTATATTCATATTTCAAATGGAAATTAAAATGTACATAATTATATGTCTTTCCATTAGTCTCATAAGTCCATCACTGCTCTTCTATTTCATCAAAATGACCTACAGAACTCTCCACTTGTATAGAGTCATCCATTGACATCTAGCTTAAACTGCCAAATCTATGTTAAAATGTTAAGAAAAAAACAAAAAAACAAAAATGATGAAAACAAAAAATTTGGAGAGTCGAAAAGGTTTCTAGCTTCTAACTTACAACACATTACCATCTATAACTCTTTCTCTGGGCAGAAATTGAGAGTATTTTGACAGTCCAGTTGTAGTTTATGCTGCATGTGTCATTTATTTGATGTGCCATATGAGTATCTTTATTGATTTCTATTCCTTTGGAGTGAAAACTATGTTCTTGATGGGCAACCGGAGTGGGCTCAATGGTTAAGAACTTGTGATTTCTCTTGGGAGGTCACAGGTTCAAAACCGACAGGGGTAGGGTTGTTTTTGGCCCATCATGACCAAGCTAGAGGGATAAACGTCATGTTGGAGTTTGGGATCTAACCATGGTCTTCGGACGCCTCGGTCCTTGTGAAGTCATGAGTTACTGATATATGTGGCTTGTAGGCTGTTGCATATACCTGAAGAGATTGCTTAGTTCCCTGTTAAAAAAAAAAAAAAAAAAACTATGTTCTATGTTCTTGATTCATACTAGTTACTAGTTCTTTTTGCGTGTTGTCATCTTCTTACACATTAGTTTTAGGTTGAAGGCATTTATTGAAGGTGTGGCATCAAAATTTGTAGTTATTTTTGTTAGCCTCTTGTCATCGTCTTATATATTGTTTTTACATGCCAATGGTCTTGATTTAAGGGTATATCCTCTCTATAAAGCACTGTCATTTTTTTACATGCCAAAGTTCTTGATTTAAGGGCATATCCTCTCTATAAAGCACTGGCATTGGATTTTTTGTTATGTACTGCATGGTTTGGAAAATCGTCCAACCACTTATCCCCCTCTCTATGTTTGTCGACTTTGAAATTGTGCCTGGTCATCATCGTTCTCCCCATGAATAAGTTCACATTCTTTGAACCTGGTCTGCAAACACAAGGCTTCCAAATTGATTTCTTAACTTGAATAACATGGTCGTTTAACAATAGATATCATGACATCACCTAACTGATCCATTCCTCAAACAGGGAAATCATAAATAGTTTGAGGAAATGGGATTGGCTCAGGGAACCCCAAGTGTGTAGACATATCTTATGTGTGCAGAGTTGAGAACGTGTCACATGGTGCTTGTCTAGTCGTTCAAAAGCTTTCACTTTAGGATTTTTCTGGTATGATTATATATTCCACAATGCAGTTTTGGATCCCTGCATAATGGAACTGCATCACATTCTTTTGGAGGGCTTCACAGTTCATAATTTTTGGAAAATGAAGACGTGATATGCGAGAAAGTGGTCAAAAACATTTTCAGGTCATTTGATTTAAAAAGCAGCACATGTTTTTCAGAAATGTCATGAAGCTCAAATGTTATTGGTGTTGTCCTATTTTAGTTTATCATGCCTTATTATATGGCATTTTGTGTTTTCAAACTCAAAGATTTGTTATTTCCATTACGGGGAGCTCTGAACTACACTACCATTGCTACATTGACTTCGCTGGGAGTGTTTTTGTCCACTTTCTTAAAACAAAACAAAATTGCGTTAAAATGATCATTAGGTGATATTTAGATTTAAGAAGATAACATGGATACAGGTGAAACAAGAGGCAAGGTGATTGACTCATAATGATGATAGGTTATACTAGCAAACAATTGTTTTTTTAAAAGTGCAAAGATAGATAGGATTAGTAAATTTAAAAACACAGAATTATTAAAATGAAAAAGTTGTATTTTGATTTCTATAAACAAATAAATAATAATTTATATATTATATTTAGATATTTAAATATCTATATATAGAGAGAGAGAGATGTACTAAGTAATGCATATTATATGTTGTATTAGTAAAATCAATATGTTTTGAACATTAGCGAGATGGTGAATTTGAGTAGTGTTTATTGAAACTCAATACTTGAAAAAATCACTAATCACCAGCAACTAATTAATCAAATACAAATTTACAAAATTACAAAGCAATTTCCATTGCACTATATTTGGCTTCTAACTCCTTGTGACATTCTGCCCAATAATATTCACGTGCATATTAGCATTGTTATGCATCAATACATTCGTGTGGATCTTCTAAGATCATATCTTCTGTGGGCTTCTCACTAGTTCTGGGAATAAACCAGGTCAAAGTGAGGTTGTCAAGATTGTCAATAGTCAAAACTTGTATTGAAATTCCCCCAAAATGTTGGGTTCTTGATGGATTTGTTTTCATAATCCAAAATTCTAAACTATTAAGTTTTAACAAGTTCATAAACCAAAACCCAACCAACAACAAGCTTAGAATATCTAAATGACTATTTATCAAGATAACAAGAAGAATAAGAAAGCATGTACTAAGTGACCATAGCATAAATGAAACATAGGAAATCATGAAAAATGCTTCACATATTTAACAACATAAGCATGAAAAATACTTCACATATTTATAACATGAGAAATCCAACATAGAGTTTGTTTATGTATGCTCTAAATTAGGGAACCAAATATGCACAATTTTTAAATGACAATAATAACAACATGAAAAATACTTCACATATATATAACATGACCAATCCAACATAGAGTTTGTTTTTGTAAGCTCTAAATCAGGTGACCAAAAAACCAGACAATATCATCCCTCCAAGAGTGAGGCCACATCTTGGTCCCCATCGACACCCAGGGCCATGAGATAAGGCCTTGACATCCTCTCTCTACCCATCGACACCCAGGGCCATCCGATAAGGCCTTGACATCCTCTCTCTATTGCTCGACACAGAGATCTCCAATCTCTAGCATTTGGATTATGTCATTGTATTTACAGTGTTTTAAATTATTATTACATTCCACAACACCATATATAAGTTTGTTTTAACGAGGAAATACAAACAAAAAAAGAAATAAAAACATAATTGAAAACAAGAATCCTTACAAGTAACCATAATCACCAAAGGCATTCCTCATAGATAACCATAGTCATAGCTATCTTGAGGACTTGAGTGGTAGGAAACCCTCTCTAAAAACAAACATTAATTTTATTAATATAGTGTTTGAGTGATACAAATAATGAAGTAATTTATAAATAAAAAAATAATAAATTACATGTTATATTTTTGAATCACCTTCATTCTCCATGACCTGTCAACACATTAAAAAAAATAAAATAAAAAGTTGAATTAATATTTTTTTTATGATGATAATGAGAAAACATTTTATTGTTTAAACTTTGAAAAATATTTGGAAATAAAATTGAAATTAAAACAAAACAACAATTCTAAGAAATTATTAAACACGGTCACAAAGAAAATTAAAAAAATAAAATCTACTTCAATTTTTTCTTAAAATTCTCATAAATCTAAATAATAATAACCATAATAAGAATCTAAATGAAAAGAGATATGGAATGGTTGTAAAAATAAACAAAAATCAAATAAACACTAACCTTATATTAGTGAAATAACTTCTCTCTTTCTTGGTTGGGTGAAGGAAGTGACTGATTCCAATTGATTTCACTCCATTTCTTGGAACATACTCCAAGATAGGCGAACCCTGCAAAACTATAAGTAGACATTGAACCCCATTATAGGTTTTCATATTAAAAAAAAATTATAGGCCTGTTTGAATTTGAAATAATCTGTAGAATGTTGGAAAAAACATTTGAACTAAATAATTTACAGAATGATAAAAAAACATTTGAACCTGGGTGTTACACAGTAATTTGTCACCGTCCCTACCATTCCCCGTCCCGCACAATGGAGGACCCATTTTGTGACCTGTGAACATTGTCATGCCTTGAAACCATCATCAATGCATCCCTCTAAGCATGAGCTTTAATTGCCCTTAAGACATCTCCTTGCAAAAATCATGAAAAACATCCCTTTTTGCATTGGCGCGGGCAGACAGTTCAGTACTCGCGCCAATGGGGAAAATCTTGCAAAGAGGTCGCGCCAACTGGCGCTCTGTCCCAGAGCAGTAGTCGCGCCACCAAATTTAGGGACTGTTTTTTAAATAAAGATGGCGGAAGTTGAGTTCCAACAAACTCAGAAACCATTGCCTATCTTGAGTTGGGAGGTTTGGCTGCGGGAGTTCTATGGAAGGGAAGTGGTTTTGCCACCTCCCATGGAACCTCCCTTGTTGATAGGGCCAATCCCATAATAATAGGGATCCCAACTCCCTCCTTCCCCATCTATAAAAGCCTGCTCAATCCCATGGCAAGCTAGTCTTGAAGTGCCTAAGCTTTGAATCTCCATATTCCCAAGAGCCTTTGTGCTGTAAAGAATCCCCTCTTTCCCTTAAGGCCAACTCAAGTAAGGAGACCATCGTCGAGAGACTCCGGAGAGGTTTTCCCTTTCCTTGGCGAGCTTTGCGAGACGTGGACGACTGGAGACCCATCCGAAGGAGACCGCGACGTCAGAACTTGGTTGTAATCTCTCTTCGTTTGTCATTTAATAGATGATTATGATTATGGTTCCACTCTGTTTTCCATCATGTTAATATGAGTAACATCCTTTCTGACTGATGTTTAGTTACGTATACCGGATTTTATGCTTGTATCTGTTCGTTTCTTCCGTGTGCAGGTGTTCATCCGCGGAGATCGTGGAGGGATTGTGATCTGCCGAGGCTGAGGAACGGGGACGCTTCTTCTTCAGATCATAGCGTTGGAATCCAGGTAGGCTTCTATCTCTAGTCTTTCATTCGTAACTAGGAACTTGCATCGTAACATTGTTTGATTGTTGCTAGACCCCTGCTGGGCTAGTAGGGATCGCCTCTGTCCGCAGAGGGGATTTACCTCCTCAACAATTTGGCGACTCCACTGGGGATCGTCCAGATTTCACTGTCTCGTTCGTGTTGTCTCACTCTGATTATTTTATGTTTTTCCTTGCTTGATGAACCTTCTGGGTTGGGTTCTTTCACTTTTTTTGCTTCTTGGTTTGCTTAGTTTGCATTGATCTGCTTCTGGAGTAGTTTTTTTAATTTTGGCTGAGAAACTCGACTGGCGCAGTTTTTAACCCAACAGTTGCGCCAATTGGCGCATGTTGCTTTTGTTTAGCCCACGCCAATTGCTTTCTGGCGCTAGTTTCATCCTTACAGTCGCGCCACTCCTGTAAGGTTTTTGAGTTTCCTCATTTTTGAGCTCTCTGGATTTGTCAGTGTTTTTCTTCTTGATTTTCCGACTGCCTGAGTGTGTTGGAGTCCTGTTTGACTGGGAATTCACCTCTGTCCTTTGGTTGTTTGCTTTTATCTACCGATTTCACGTTTTAAGCCCTAGGGCATCTAGGGGCTTAGTGTATCGAGCCCTCCTTGGGAGTTTTGGTGTTTTGATTGTCCTGTCAACTATCTGATTGATTCTCCGCATCCTCTAAGTAGTTGTTCATTGTTTTGTTGCGATTTTTGGGTGATTTTTCATTCCTTCATTCGAAATTCGTTTGGTCTTGCCTTGGACCTAGATCACACGGTCCATTGGAAGCTTTTGAGTCTTTTCTTTGTTTTGAGAGACTTTGGTCAATTTGGGGATCTGATTGCTTGTGTTGTTGAGTGAAATTTGTTTGTTTCGCTCTCTTGAATATCGTTTCTCAAGTTGTTCCATTTGTTTTCAAGTTTGTTTAGTGCATATTAGCTATTAAACATTGAAAATCAAAAAAAAAAATCTCTTTTGCTTTTGTTAATTAGTGTAAATTGTGATCTTTTCAATTTTGCTAGTGATTAGTGATTTGGATGAAAAGTTTTCAATTTCATTAGTTGCATTAGAGATCTCATTGCTTGTCTTCCGTTCATTTCGTTTGTGTAAAAGCTCTCAACTCTTCTCTAACTAGTTTTCATCGAACGAAATGTTGGACTGTGGCATATAGCTTTGCATTTAGGAGTCTTTCGAGACACTACATACGATAGGGCCTGAAAATTGAAACTTAATTGAAGATAAACTGTAAAATTTATTCAATTAACCTAAGGCAGCATTGGAACTTAACGAAACATTTTTAGAAGGTCTAGGCTAGAGACGTGTTCCGGCGTCGTTAAACCTAGTAGCTGTCGTTCGCCTATTGGCTTTAGACAACGCTAGTACGGAATTGTGCTCCCCGTACCGTCATGTATATAAAGGGAGACCCCTATAGGTTTTCAATCCTTTATCCACAGGAAGCCGAGTCTGCCGCCCTATACCCGTGATACACCGAACACAGCATTCGGGGAGACTACCTGCACGTACGGAAAGTCCTTGGTCGATTTCTGCTTCATTTTTGAAACCAAGGTGTATATTGCAGGTCACGGATATTTGGTACACCCTTTGTGCCTAGTTTTTTCCTGAGCAGTCATTTGGTCTTTTCTGACTCCCTAAACTTGAAAAGACCATCAAGCGCTTGTCCTTTCACGCTTGTGTCAACTCTGAAAGAGATAGAGTCATCTTTTTATCATTTCTCGACTCTTAAAATATGAAACGGTAGAATTTCTTACTTTCCAATGTAGTAAAATTAATCGCCCACGATTACACACCCGTTTAGACATTGCTTGTTGACCGTTTGATCGTGTGTCTTAACTCGTTTTCGGCCCATGTGTGTGTTTGCTCTTTTTCTCTAGTCTTTTGCCACAATGGCGGAACCTTCGGTTTCGTCTACTGGTAGTCCTTACACGGACGATTCTTCAGAAGCTTCTCAGTCTTCTGTTGAACCACAGCAGCCTTTTGTTTCCGAGTTTCCTGACGGGGGACCGGTTCTCGCCGAGCAACCCTTTGGAGGACTAGTTGAGTTCAATTGGCCCTTTTCGGACCCTGTGTCTGAATTGAGATTAGGAGTTGATTTCCTTTCTCTTACATCGGGTTCGTCGTTTTTTGCTGCTGTATTTCCTCCTAGTCCTCGCCGTCTTTTGTGTGATTTAACGGCAGGATCAACCATGAGTGATTCTGGTGAGGAAATTCCCACGTCTGGTGAAGACTATCAGCTCTTCCCGCGTAGATTGTTTGAGGGAGACAACTCTGAGCTGGCTACCATGTCGACAGCCAGTCCTTCTTTACCACAGGGATACAGATCTCTGGGTCAGATCATTTCAGCTACAGCCTCTATGGGAATATCATCTCCTGCTTCGAGGCCAGCTGCTACTACACCCGGGGTGTCTCCTTCGACGCCCGTCACGTCTGTTCCCGTCCGGCCCACTGTTTGTGTGGCCGCCTCTTCTCCTGTTGTCTCAGCATCTGCTACTAGGGCTGGGCCAACTCCTGAAGATGTGTATCTAGCTACTGCTATACCGGAGAATATCTCTCCGGAGGAGTATCGGTTGTCTTTGCAACAGCCGAACGCCGAAGCTGGACCGTTTCCCCAAGATCCTTACCGATCTTTTTTTTCGCACTATGCACAGGATGGCACTCCTGTGTATGCTTTCCTAGGTCAATATGACGAGCACGGGGAGGTTTTACGTCTTCCCGCTCCTGAGGCTTATCTGTATGCTCAAGGTTTACCGTACAACCAGGCTTATAACCCGCAGGGACAGCCCTTCCAAGGCCAACCTGCGGGCCAACCTGGCTATTTGTATGACCCACAGGGGCAGCCCATCCAAGGCTACCCTGCGGGCCAGCAAGGGCCATTGTACAATCCGCAAGGACCATATTATAGCCCTTCTGGTCAACCTGCTCAGCCTCAGCCGGGGTATCAACCGGGACCGGCCTATGGTCCTGGGGGGCAAATCCAGCCTTCTTTACCGATGAAACCACAGTATCATGTTGTTTCTAACATTGCATATCAGCCAGGACCATCCTATGGTTCTGCTTCAGGTCAAACCGGTTTCCAGCAAGCACCTGGTCCTGTTCCACCACCGGGCCAACCGGTTCATCCGGTACAACCCGGTGTCCCGCCTCCAGGCCAACTGGCCCATCCGGTGCAACCTGGGGCTCACTTACAACCAGGTCAACCTGCGCAACTGGCGCCGCCTGTTTATCCGGGTCAGCCTGGTCATTCGGGTCAGCCCTCTCATTCGGGTCAACCTGTTCATTCAGGGCAGCCCTCTCATTCCGTTCACTCTGCTCAGCAGCCTGTTCATTCAATGCCGTAGCCAAATCAACAGCTGCGCCCTACGTACCAGGCTCTGCAGGGTTCCACTTTTCAGCAGCCTACTCATCCTCAGGGTGGTTATTATCCTCATGGTCAGTCTCAACCGAACTATAACCACCCCAGAGGCTCTCAATATTATCCTCCTCCACCCGGTTCTACCTACGCTCAGCAGCCAAATCCAAATGCTGCTTATACAGGGCCGACGCCTAATCAGGGTCCGTATCCTGGTTATCAAGCCCCGCACTATGGTTACCAGCATCCAAATCAGTCTGGTTATACGAACTATGCCCCCTACGGCCAGAATCCTGCGGGACAGAACCCGTGGGGGCAGGGATATTCACAACCATCGTGGAGCATGGGTACCGGACCTCATCCTGGGCCTGGCATGGCAGTTAACCCTCCATTGCCATTCCTGGCTACCTTGGAACTGCCGGACATTTCAAAGTTGACCAATGATCCGATTTTACATAATCCATATTGGCCTCCGGTTCCCACCAAGATACCAGGTGATTGTCCCAATTTTGAGGGAAAAGCTGGAGAAGATCCCCAGGCGCATGTGATGACGTATCACCTCTGGTGTTCGTCTAACTCTTGGGTCGACGATTCGATCCGTTTGCATCTTTTCCAGTGTACTTTAACAGGAGCTGTTGCTAAATGGTACATAGAGCTATCCCGTGGTATTTTTCAGGATTTCAACTCGTTAGCCATGGCTTTCCTCACGCACTTCCAGTTACCGGTCCGGTATGAGGCCGGGACGCACCTCCTGACTTCTCTGAAGCAGGACAAGGCCACTCACATCTCAGATCAAATTCATGAGTGGCGGCGCCGTCGTCGACTGATCAAGTTTCACATACCTGATCAGATTTTGACTCACTGGTTCACCACCTCCTTTGTGAATAAAATCGCTCAGGATATCGCGATGGGAGCGTGTGTGACAGAGGAACAAGCTATCGCGTGTGCCCAGTACCTGGATCTTGTCTATTCACAGTCTGGCATGCTTTATGACATCTTGACTGATGTTCCACGGCCCGGAACCTCTAAGGCTCCGCCTACCCCAGCGGTGGATGGTGTCATTGGTTCTGTCTCTCAAAATTCGAAGAAGTCTTCGAATGGGAAGCAGAAGGCTAATTCTTCCAACAATACCTCTGCTAATCCCGCCTCATCTAATTCTGGTAAAACCGCGGAGGTGAATGCCGTCCAGGCCAATCCTGCGGACAAATCCTCCAAGGGGAAGAAGAAGGGCAAAGGCAAATCAAAATCTGATGCCCCGAAACCAGAATCTAAAAATCGAACTGAGGATGGCTCCCAGCGCAAACCGAAGTTTCCTTGCCTCATCTGTGAAGGGGACCATTATACTAAGGATTGTCCATGACGATCCGAGATTATTCAACTTCTTAAGGGCCCTAAAGGGACTCCGGCTATTTTAAAAGAGCCATTTCTATCTCAGCAGACCCAGATGGTTGAACATGCATCACCATCTGCACCGTTTGGGTCTCAGGTTTTCATGATGAAGAGTAATGCACCTATCACTGTCGCTACGCGGTCGAAGGATTACAATTAATCGCGGCAGGCACCCGGGAAGGCAGTTGCGGATGGACCGCCTCCCCCACCTGTCTCCGGTCCATTGGAAATCGAGAAGCCGACTCTCAAACCCGTTGTGAAACCACCTCCCAAAGGTGTTCTTCGAAGATCCTCTTATAATCCAAATGCTCGTGCCGCTCAACATTACATCATTGTTGAGGATCTGGCACAGGCGCCATGTGCTATGTCGGCACTTGAGGTTCTTCAAAGTTGTCCTTCACAGCGGAAGGCTTTACTGTCTGCAATCGGTGGCATCGATCCCGCCGACTCGAGCCTTCTCACCTTCGATTTGGAGAATTTTACTCCCTGGCTTCCACATCAAATCGCTTTGGTCATTCAAGTCGGGATTAACGGTCTGAACATTCATAGGGCCGTCGTAGATGAGGGTGCATCTACCTGCGTTATGTCCTCCGCTTGCTGGAAGGCCATCGGCTCTCTAGCCTTGTCGTCATCTCCCAATGCCCTTGAGGCATTTGATGGTCGGGAATCTAAACCCCTGGGAGTTCTCGAGAGTCTTGCGATCACATTACAGGGAAAAAATGTCAACGTGGAAGTGGAAGTGGTTGACGCTAAACTCAACTACAATATACTTCTTGGCCGCAGCTGGACCCATGCCATGCTCTGCGTGCCATCTACCGTCTTTCGATTCATTAAGTTCCCTCACGAGGGCAAGATTGTCACGGTGGATCAGTTGTCATTTTTCACCTCTAACTCTGAGAACAACGTGCCATACGTGGATCAAATTCTGAATCCCCCGGACAGTGTAGGACCTGGTCTCTTCAAAGACCCAGTCCTCATGGGTATATTCCCCGCACCACCACCGAATACCGCTCAAGTCAACATGTTGTCTAGGTCCGATGGCCCCTGGCTTATTCCTACACTTGAGCAGGTATATGAGTTTGGAGAATCCATGCCTTTAACGCCAGTAGAGATCAGCTACTGTGAGATTGTTGCCGCATCGGATCCTCCACCTCCTCAGCATGCTCCGATGAGCATGGCTCTCGATGTCTACTCCCAATCCCCTTGGCTTGGTCAGGCTGATTCACCTGATCCTCTCAGAGAGACTTTTCCTTCAGATGAGGCTATCATTGAAACTATGTCTCTTGAAGAGCTGCCCTGGGGCGATGGACATCATCGCTCCTCGTTTATGCCCAGCTTGGGGGCAATGACTGATTGTCTGGAGCGTTATGCTACTCAGGTTCCTTCCCCTCCTCTTCAAACGCCGATCTTGACACATGAGGTATTTTCGGAGGGTAATCTGAGTAACATTACTCAAACTGTTCCAATCAACATCTCCGTTAAATCGGGGATTGTTGAGAATATTCATGTGGGTGTGACTTGTTCTCCCGAGGAGATTCAAGTCTATACTGAGCTTTTCAAAGAATTCAGAGATGTTTTCGCATGGTCTTACGAGGAAATGTTGGGAATTGATCCTAGTATTGTCGTGCACGAGATTCCAACCTATCCAGGCGCGAAACACGTGCGCCAACGCTTACGTCCCATGCATCCTCGGAAAGTCGCCGCCATCAAGGCAGAAGTTGAAAAACTTCTGAACGCGGGTTTTATTTATCCCATCCCCCTTACAGAATGGGTGTCCAACGTTGTCCCTGTCGATAAAAAGAAGGGTACAATTTGAGTCTGTGTGGATTATCGCAATATCAATCGCGCCTGTCCAAAGGACAATTATCCCACTCCGTTTATCGATCAGATCATCGACGAATGTGCCGGGAGTGAGATCTATTCCTTAATGGACGGTTTCTCAGGATACAACCAAATCAATATTGCACCTAAGGATCAACATAAGACCACATTCATCTGTCCGTGGGGCACTTTTGCGTACAAAAAACTCCCGTTCGACTTAAAGAACGCTGGAGCCACATTTCAGCGTGCGATGTCCTACGCTTTTCATGACATTCGCCATATCGTTCAGCCTTATCTGGACGACTTGCCAGCCCATTCGGGCAAGCGAGAGGACCATCCTGAGCATCTCCGCCAGATCTTTCTTCGTTGCAGACGCTACAATATCAGGCTCAATCCTCATAAGTGCGTCTTCTGCGTTGATTCTGGCCGTCTTCTAGGCTTTATAGTCTCGAAAGACGGAATTCGCCTTGACCCTCTAAAGGTCGAGGCCATCGTAAATCTCCCATCACCCTCCTCCCTGTATCAGTTACAGAGTCTGCAAGGGAAAGCGAATTTTCTTAGGCGCTTTATCCCGAATTACGCCGAGGTGGCCAAAGGATTCACCCGTTTGTTAAAGCAGAACGTCCCTTTTCACTGGGACGAAATTGCTCAGGCATCCTTTGAGAAGCTGAAGACATTGCTAGTCAATGCTCCGTTGCTTCGTCCTCCAGACTACCACCGCGACTTCACTTTGTATCTAGTCGCCGCATTTAGCACCATTGCCATGGTCTTGGTGCAGGATGACGATGACGGTGATGAACATGTCATTTATTACCTGTCACAGAACCTTCTCGACCCGGAAACGCGTTATGCACATGTCGAAAAGTTGGCCTTAGCAGCAGTACACGTCGTACAACTCTTTCGCCATTACATCCTTTTGCGCACGATAACAGTGGTTTCAGACTGCAACCCTATGACGTATATTCTTTCTAGATAATTACTAGGGGGCAAGTACTCCAAATGGATTGTGATCCTGCAGGAGTTTGACTTGGAGTTCACCACTGCCAAGTCAACTAAATCACTGGTCTTCGCGGATTTGATATGTTCTCTCCCTATAGACTCTGTTCCCTCACACTCTGAAGACCATATACCGGACGAAACGCTTTTTCTTATCAGTACTCGTGATCCTTGGTACGGTGACATCATAGTGTATCTTTAGACCGCGACATTTCGGTCTGAGTTGGATAAAGCTGCCCGCCGTCGGATTCGGCACCAGTCCCAACCCTACCGTATAGTAGGAGATACCTTATATCGCATTGGAGTAGATTCGGTGCTCCGACGATGCCTTACCTTGGAAGAGGCTGAGAAAGTCTTAAATGACTGTCACGGTGGCGCCTGTGGCGGACATATGCCTGGGTATGCTACTGCCCAGAAGATTCTGCGGGCAGGTTATTTCTGGCCTTCCATATTCAAGGATTGTATCACTGCAGTCCGTAAATGTCATCCATGCCAGATTTTTTAGCGCAAGATGCACGCGCTGCCGTTGCCATTGCATCCCGTTATTACCGTCGGCCCTTTTGCAAAATGGGGCATGGATTTTATGACGTGTAACCCTCACTCGGCCGGGGGGCATGCGTATATCATTGTCGCCGTCAACTACTTCACTAAGTGGGCCGAGGCGATGCCTACACTAGCTGCTGACGGGAAAACGGCTGCTCAATTTGTATTCAACCACGTTATCGCACGGTTCGGGGTTCCTCAAGCCATCGTCACTGATCACGGTACTCATTTCCGCGATTACATGATGGCGGAGCTGACTTCAACGTTGGGCTTGCGTCACGACAGCTCAACACCATACTACCCTCAAGCGAATGGTCGGGTTGAAGCAGTGAACAAGGTTTTGGTCACTATGCTTCAGCGAACGGTTGGGATTCATAAATCCAGTTGGCATCTCCAACTGTTCTCAGCTCTCTGGGCATACCGAACATCTGCTAAGAGTGCAACCGGATTCACACCATTCCAATTGGTGTACGGTCTGGAAGCTACTCTGCCGGTTGAATGTGAGATTCCTTCGCTAAAATTAGCTATGGAGCTCTTACCGGATACTTCTGCTGAGGAAGAACGTCTTCTGTATCTCGAACGGTTGGATGAAACCCGTCGTCTAGCTGCTTTGATCATCGAAGCACAAAAGAAGAGGGTCAAAACTCATTTTGATCAATCTGTTTCTCCCCGTTCTTTCATCGAAGGAGACCTCGTCCTCCTGTACGATTAGGCACATGATAAGCTTGGAGCCGGTAAGCTCCAGCCTATGTGGCACGGGCACTATATAGTAAAGCACGTTTTGAAAAATGGGGCCTACGAGCTTATAGATTACGAAGGAGTTCTGTTGGCGCAGCCCAGAAATGGGTTGTACCTTAAAAAGTACTATGCCTGAAGTAATTTCTTGGTGTGGTGTGTGTACATAGGTGTGTGATTGTCATTTGTGTGCATGTATAGTGTGGTGTGCTTTGTAAACATCTTTCTGCTGATCGGGTCTTCCTGGTTGCGCAGATGTCTATTCATCCATTTGTTGGTTTCGCGGATGGTGCCTCCCGTAGTACCAGGAATCTGTCTTCCGCAGCCTAGGTAATCTACGATCCTGCTGGTGAGTTGATTGACCTGCAAGGTGTGTGTCTAGGATGTACCACGAACAACATCGCGGAATATAGTGCCGTGTTGGAATTATTAACCGAGGCAGTAAACCTTGGTATCCGTGAATTGCTCGTGTATCTAGATTCACAACTTGTAGTGTTACAGCTGAACGGACACTATTCGGTAAGGAACCCGTCCATCTTACGTCTGTATTTGCGTATTCGATTACTGGAAAGGAATTTTTACTACATTACATATCATCATATACCCAGGCATTTGAATACATTAACAGATGCAGTAGCAAATTTGGTATTAGACAGGCATTTGCGCAATTTATAAATCATCATCACATGTAAAGAAAGACTCATCCAGAAATAGATATGTATATATATATAGATATCGAAATGTTTACATAAGAGTGTGTCACATAAAACTCAAAAAATATACATAATCGTCTTAAGTACATCCGGAGACGGTATGTCTCTCAAAAAATAGGTGTGGTATAAATCCTAAGGACTAATCCGCATGGTGCTCATGATAGCACGTGACTGCACGCACTAAGCGCCTCAGGATTCGGTGGATCCGACTCGGAACTCCCACCGTGTGGCGCTAGTATGCCATCGGTACGTCTGCTATCCGGGCATAGTCTGGAATCCCGTGGGAAATCCCCTCGAGGTTCTGGATCAGCTCCTCTCCTCCGGTGCCTTCTCCCTGAATCTCAGGGGCGAGTTGTGTCCTCCGGGAGATTGGAGACATCCCAGCTGGTCTCTCAGGTCCCACATCTGCATGCATATATGATTGTGTTAGGACGAATGTGTATTAACAAAAAAAACATATAAATATAAAATCAAAAACATGAGGTCTTACCCAACTCCTCGTCCCAGTCGTCTCCCTCTGGCAGTGGGAGATCTGGGTCCCCGGTAAAGTCAGTTCCTGCATAGGGCCAGTCTTCCACGACAATCAGCTGGCGCCGTAACCACCTAAAAAACTCTG
The DNA here is from genome assembly GCA_034641835.2 of Pinus albicaulis. NCBI lineage: Eukaryota > Viridiplantae > Streptophyta > Pinopsida > Pinales > Pinaceae > Pinus > Pinus albicaulis. The sequence continues at coordinate 1,130,250,959 of CM076572.1, read as the reverse complement.
GCTTCCAAGACATCTGTTGGCCACCCCCAGATCTGGGCATCAATGCTGCCCAGCGAGCCATTCTTGGCTCTCGTGGTATCGGATCTGCCACTGCGGCCCCTTGGCCCTGGAAGATTGGTAAGCGTTCCAGAATGAACAATACCAAGATGGAACCATAACCAAACTGTTTCAGTTTCCCCTGTTTGCACTTTGTGAGCTGCCTTTTCATGTTGATTGTTACTGCTTCTGCCTAGTTAAACAGTAAGGGACCCATGCATTCTGAGGCCAGCAGGAGTTGGGCCTTTGTGGCCTCGTGCGGAGCCTGCGACCCAGCAGCCCGTGTGATGGTACGGAGAACCACTCTCAATGCCAGATCAGGGATAGTGTGGATATCCACCTTCTTACTTCCTGATCCTGTTTGTGCCCCTCGGCACACCCGTGCCATCACTTCTTCCATCTTCTCCCCAGATGGTCTGCTTCCAGTCAATACAAGGATTGGACCTCTGCAGGACAATCCAGTGATGAAATAAACATCGGTGACCTCCAGTTCTAATACCTGGTCTCGTAACCTGAACACCTGTTCATGTTCGTCCCAGATACTGATTAAATACTAGAGGAGCTCGGGCTGAGCTCGTAAACATGGTGTGAGGAAGAAATTTTTCAATCCACAGTTTCTAAGTGCATTCATGCAAGCTTGACTTTGCATGGCTTGTTCATCCTCTTCTCCGTGCTCTCGTTCTTTCCATTCGATTGCCATTTTGAGTGATTACCTGCATTCATATGGTCAAAAACCCTTAGTTAGATCTTTGATGAGCTTCAAATTCCATGCAATTTGGTCTAAATGTCGGAATTTTGGGCGGATTTTTAGGTTCGGCCGCTGGCGCAGCTGTTTTGTGAACAGTCGCGCCACGTGGCGCGAGCCCTTTGTATAAAAGAGCTCATTGGTGCGGGTTCGTGCCCGATACCCGCGCCAATGGGCGCAGCCCTAAAATTTTAAAAGTCGCCACATAGAACTGATTTTCAAGGGAAAATTATTAAAAAATAATGAAAATGAAGAGAAAAGGAGCGCCTCTTACCTGTGACAGATGAGAAGCTGAATGGTCAACTGGATTTGTCGCAATCACCGTCAGAAGTTTCTGCTCCAAATGGACCACTGTTGCTTTTCACCAAGGTAAATAGTAAAAGTAATTTTATTTTTACCAATTTGACATATTTATAACTTTTTCGACGTTAAATGAGTTTTAAAAGTTATTTTTATCAAATATTTGCATATGTTATGTCGAAAATGGACTTTACGCTTGCTTGGTATGTGCAGCAGCAGGTTTTTGCGACTTAAACAATGGAAACGAGTTGTATTTTATACTTTTTCGGACTCGGTAAATACACGAAAAAGTCACTTTGGAGTCATCTTTCAGCTCTTTTCTGACTCTCTAAACATGAAAAGATTGCTGAGGCCCTTGTCGTTTCGATCTCATTAAAATGGGCACGAATCGACATTCACCCAGTATAAGTTTAACCCTTTTTCGGGCTGGGATGGATTGATTACGAAAAAGGAATACCCTAGCCTATCGCGACTAGGAGGTTTTCCCGAATATTGTTTTCTACCTTTTCGGATCTGGGGAACTATTTACGAAAAGGGACCTGTGGAGTTTTCTTTTCCGCTGTCTTTTCAAACTCTCTAAACATGAAAAGACGCCGAGTTCTTCCTTTGTCAGACTCGTTAAACCCTGATGACATTGGATCTAGTCGAAATGACGTTCTCCGAGTTTCTCCTTCCTAGGACTCGTTAAATGCACTAGGATGGATTCGCCCGAAGGGCGGACTTATATTACAAGCATATGCTATCCCTTTCAAGCTTGTCATCAAAAATAATTGGGGTACTCGCCAGAAATGGTGGGGGAAAAATGGAACCATCGTCGTTGTCGTCGGCAGTATGTCGCTCTTGAACATGGCACTTGTTTGCATTCGTGTCGGGTTGGGGACATCTCATCTCATTTCTTCACTTTGCCTCCGTGGGTTTGGATAATCCCTTTTGACCTCTCATCTGCTCATTGCCTCGTCACCATGACCTCTGATCCGTTGATGTCAAATACTGCCAAGTCCACTGTCGTGCCGTTTATATGTTCAAGAGAAGTTGGCCTATGCAAATATCAACCTTCCTCTGATTCTCATACGATCCTGATTCACAACAAAAACATCATGTTCCTCTGTCTCGTGTCGATGATGTGGGAAACATTATGGCCCACCTTCGATCAAGGTCACTTCCTGTCGACTTCAGCTCATTATCCAGGAGGTTGGTCTAGAGACTCCTTATGGTACCTTGGAGCCTGCATGCCTCAATGGCAGGTTCGTCGCATTCGACGTGAGGTTTACATCATTGACCTCCGATCGAGTGATTCTGCGGGTGTTCGACGTCAGCTCATTTATTCGCACGCCGTAGATTGTACCTCTAGTACCTTGAGGACCATTGTCATCATTGGTGGTTTCTCTCGCGTCTGTTAATAGCTTTCATCATTGGCTGGTAATCAGACGATGTTCTTGCATGTTCGACTTCAGCTCACATATTCGCATGCTTGAACTTGTACTTTGTTTGGGTCGAGATGGAGCGCAAGACCCTGGATTATGTCTGTTGTAATCCAGGCTGCGATTGTGGATTATTATCATTATGTACATGACTCACTGATTGGATGGCTGCGACCATACCTGAGTCTATTTGTTTGATCCTAGTTGGATGGCTGCGCCCATACCCTGGATCCGGATTATAGCATACTCTGTTTCGGATGGCTGCGTCCATACCACATATACATCATGTACTTGAGATATCAGTTGTATCTTTCTACGCAAGTTTTCCGACGGCGGGCCTTCAGTTGAACATGTTCTCGTAAAGCATTTCACCCCTCTCTCTCTCGGGCCTCATACTTTAGGGGGCATCTGTTACACAGTAATTTGTCACCATCCCTACCATTCCCCATCCCGCACAATGGAGGACCCATTTTGTGACCTGTGAACATTGTCATGCCTTGAAAACCTCATCAATGCATTCCTCTAAGCATGAGCTTTAATTGCCCTTAAGACATCTCCTTGCAAGAATCATGAAAAACATCCCTTTTTGCATTGGCGCGGGAAGACAGTTCAGTACTCGCGCCAATGGGGAAAATCCTGCAAAGAGGTCGCGCCAATTGGCGCTCTGTCCCAGAGCAGTAGTCGCGCCACCCAATTTAGGGACTGTTTTTTAAATAAAGATGGCGGAAGTTGAGTTCCAACAAACTCAGAAACCATTGCCTATCTTGAGTTGGGAGGTTTGGCTGCGGGAGTTCTATGGAAGGGAAGTGGTTTTGCCACCTCCCATGGAACCTCCCTTGTTGATAGGGCCAATCCCATAATAATAGGGATCCCAACTCCCTCCTTCCCCATCTATAAAAGCCTGCTCAATTCCATGGCAAGCTAGTCTTGAAGTGCCCAAGCTTTGAATCTCCATATTCCCAAGAGCCTTTGTGCTGTAAAGAGCCCTCTTTTTCCCTTAAGGCCAACTCAAGTAAGGAGACCATCGTCGAGAGACTCTGGAGAGGTTTTGCCCTTTCCCTGGCGAGCTTTGCGAGACGTGAACGACTGGAGACCCATCTGAAGGAGACCACGACGTCAGAACTTGGTTGTAATCTCTCTTCGTTTGTTATCTAATAGATGATTATGGTTATGGTTCCACTCTGTTTTCCATCATGTTAATATGAGTAATATCCTTTCTGATTGATGTTTAGTTACGTATGCTGGATTTTATGCTTATATCTGTTTGTTTCTTCCATGTGCAGGTGTTCATCCGTGGAGATCGTGGAGGGATTGTGATTTGCCGAGGCTGAGGAACGGGGACGCTTCTTCTTCAGATCATAGCATTGGAATCTAGGTAGGCTTCTATCTCTAGTCTTTTCATTCGTAACTAGGAACTTGCGTCGTAACATTGTTTGATTGTTGCTAGACCCCTGCTGGGCTAGTAGGGATCGCCTCTGTCTGCAGAGGGGATTTACCTCCTCAACACTGGGCTTTTAAGATTAAAGTTAAATCCTTAAATGCATGAAATAGTAAAGGGATTGTACCTGATGATTTACGTCCGTGTTCGGCGGCACCACCATTGGCCATCCCACAAAGCTCGTCAGGGTTTTCCTACAATACGACATCCATCCATTCATTCATTCATTCGTTATTTGTTGTTTCTAGGAATTGGAAGCCACATCCTTGTCTTGGAGCTGAGGAAACAAAAAAATGCAGGCATATTAGTACTAACATTTTCGATGGGAACTTCGGTTATTTCTTCGTTTTTGAGAATATAGACTGCCTTTCCTCGACTTCTGCAGTCTAGAATTTTGACTCTGGTCTTCTGTAAAAGCATTGGAAATGTAATCCACTCAGGCAGAGCCTAAAAAGTTTGCAAGACCATATCCCTAAATTTCCAAGAAAGACATAAAATTACTCATAGAAATCTATTCAAGATAGAAAGACTCATTCTTACTCTCGTCAATGGCTAGACATGGAAAAAATTTTCAAATGACCAAAAAGCACAGAACAGTAGAAGTTTTAGCATTATCTGCCTCATAAATTAATAATATATTTTTATCTAAAAACAGAGGCTAATTGATCGTTTTGGTTGATCGATCTTACCGGAAATGCCTTTAACTGTGGATGTTCGAAGTAGGCGGCTGGAAGAAACATTTGCACTGCCATTTTCCCATGCCTTCCTTCACGATTCCTTTTCATGAAATCTATTATGCAGCTGACCAGAAATAATTTTTGCCAAAACTAAACTCTGAAATTCAAGAATCATCCAACTTTATCCATGCTACGAAGTCGACTTCTGACAACCTCATGCTTCCCAAGATCCCAGGCCTTATCGCATTCAAAAAATAATTTCCAGATTTATCGACCTCTGTTGTTCGCTGCCATAAACAGAGTCTTCGTCGTGCAGTTGTGCACCATAAAATTCAAGTTCACTGCCATAAACTCTATGAAGAATGCAAACTAAATCTCCTGGAACTTCGATGTAAAAATGGTGTGTTATGAAGAATTCAAACGGAATCCTGGAACTTCGACGTAAAAATGTTGCGCAAATATGTAAGTGGAGAGAAAAGCTACGTAAAAATCTATGTACACATGTCAAATGGAGACAGGAAGTGTAGACGAAAACCAAAAATACACTGATTCATAAGAAAAGGCCTATCGGCCTAATTAAATGCCAGGTTTTATCATGGTTAAAATGTGAGGTAACTTATGGTTAATAAGTTACCAACGATAAATTTAATTTTTTGGATTTTTGTTTTAGTAATATAAAGTTTTAAATTTTTGATAGTTTTTCTTTAAGAAGATATTATGGATATTTTGAAAAAGTCTCTTGTATAGAGGATGTATAGAGGATATTCAGAGGGAGGCTTCCACATATTTTGAAGGTATTTGTAAGGAAATGTTGTTGATGTCATTCATAATCAACTAAATTTTATTGAATCATATCCCACGATGTTCACAACTGATGATAACATTGAAGTTGACCAAACAATCATGTTGGAGAATATTTCCAATGTTCTACGATCCTTTTCCTGGGACAAATGCCTTGGGTTGGATGGGTGAACGTTGGAGATTTTCTCACATTTCCTGGACATTATGGGTAGTGATATGTTGAAGATGGAAAAATAATCCATATGCTCTAGACAAGTTGTTGGGGCAATAAATGCGACATTCTTTTTGTTAGCGCTCCTTAGTGTCCCAAGGCTAAGAAAGGAGATCGAAGGAGGTAACCTAAAACCAACTTTGGATTTGGTAGCTAGCCCTACCAAATCAGAGAGGGCTCTCTTTCCAATCTCACAACCAATGAAGTGACTAGAGAGAAAAATAAATCTTAAGCTAGATATTCATCTCACTGGGGTTTTTATTTTAGGGTTTTGCTGGATTGAGGTCAAAGGCCTAGGGAACTAAGCTAGGGTTTCAAATGATCAGTTGCAGGGATACAATGGGGTAAGGTAGGTATGTTCAATAACACATTTGAGTTGTCGTTGTGGTATAGGGTAGAAATAGAGAATGCTCAAAATGAGCATAAGATTATGAATTCATTTATCAGAAGAAATGAGACATAAACATGAAAATCTCATCAAAACAGAGCATATAAACTATGAAGTCTTCTTAAAAACTCATGAGATAATCACATGAAAGCATGCTAATGGTAATAAGGAGAAAATGATATTCAATATGATGATATAACAGAGGAAAAACATTGTCACTAAAGCATACCACATGAATCCCAAGATAATAGCTGCAACTGCCTGTATATTTCCTGCAAAAATATGATGTACACTAGCTCCAAACCTTTGTCTAACTGATTTCCAAAATTGAATATGACTTCAATCAAGCTAAATATAGATAAAAAACTACATTCCCCCCTCTCAGGGGTCGAATCCATCATGATAGGAATTGATTACACCAATTTCTCTAACCAAACATAAAACTAGGGGGTTAGGAAATAACTCTCTATTTAGCCTTTGTCTGACTTTTACAAGCATTAATGACCATGAATTTACATGAACTTAACCTTTACAAGCATAATTAAATTCAATTACATCATGTCAACTCATAAAATGACCAATTACATGATGAGAGAATGACTCTAACTGATAAAACTCGAAAATTTAACCTTCTGACAGAAGTGCAGTGAAATTTCTCAGAAGCGTAGTGTGAGAGACAAAAGTGCAGTGTGCTCTTTGAGGGAATTTTTGAGGGGTTTTCCTTGATCTTTTTTCTGAATTGAAGGCTGATGAAGATAGCTTAGGATGTCTACTAGCCCTTTGAAGCTTTAAACTTGCAAAAATCCTTCTCCAAGGCACCTAAAATTTGATTTTTCCAAGACTACTCTAGAAGTGCAGCGAGGGGTCCAAAAAGGTGGCAGAAACATGTTTTTTAGGTAGTTTTTGAGCTTTTCCTTGCAACCTGTGAAGTGTCATGGAAAACCAAGTGTATACCTAAGATGTACTAACCCATATCTATCCATCCATGCAAAAAATTTCTCATTTGGAGGCTCTGAGAAGAAGTGCAACATGAACTCGTTGCGCTTCTGTGCATCATGAAATTGTCAAATTTCTGGGTTTTATGCAAAAACAGGGCTCAAACATATAGAAATATCTCTCTAACCATAAACCTTTTTACAAAACTAGGATATTTTTTTGTTTTTAGGTATGTTACGAACAAAAACCTCCTCCAGTTTATACTTTCCCATTTGTTCAGAATCCAAGTTTGAAGTTGGTCACTAAAAACACAACGAAAATTGTAGAAGCGCAGCGTGCTCATTGTAGAAGCGAAACAAAAGTTTGAAGAGTGATTTGGAGGCCTTCCCAGAGGACTTTTGGGCTGCAAGTGGTATGGTTAGAAAGCTTATGATGTCTGCTACACAATAGAGTCATCAAGCACTGCAAACACCTACTCCAAACCCCTGAAAAACTGACTTGAAGTCAAGTTGTCCAAAAGGGCAACAACTCTCTTATAGCAACTGTATTTTGGGAATTTCTCTAAAATCATAACACCTGTCCATAAATTGAAAGAGGTTTTGTTCTTTGGTATATGATTGACAAAAACCTCTTTCACTTTTTTCAAATTCATCTTCATTACTTCAGAAACTAATTTTGAGGTAGAAGTGTCCCTCTGTGCAATGTAAACCTTAGCAAATGATCACAAAACACCTTAGTAAATGATCACAAAACTCTAAAAATGATGCCAATCACCTCCTTCTTTTGATTTATGAAATTTCACCCCTGCTATAATGGTCTTATCCCTCCTGAAATTAGTGGTAAAGAGGCTTGTCAACTTGGCATGACAACCTACCTTTTGAATCTTTTCACAAAACCCTAAGCATCCCACATATTCAAAAGATTTCTTGATGAAAGATGAGGCCATGATTTCTTGGATATGAGTTGGCTCACATATGTAAATTTTCCCTCCTTTGTTGTACTTTTTCTTCTCAATGTACATGGTTTTAGTCTGCATGATAAAACCCTAGCTAGGTAGGAAGGAAGGGTAGGGTATGATTGAGAAAACATGGGAAAAAGGGACCTTTGTATTGAGGGAAGGGAATGGAGGGGTTAGGGATTAGGTAAATTTGTGGGAAAATTCTAGGGGGTAGGGATAGATGTTAGGGCGTGTAGGGAGGTGGAATTTCTTGAAAAGAGTGAGGGAAAGGTGTGAAAAGGTCCAAAACACAGTCATAGCTTGGGAATTTTCCAAAAGCGCAGCGTAGGCTAGGGTTTGTAGGGAAAATGAGGGAGATGAAGGGAATGGGTATGGGAAATGTTTTGGGGGGGGGTGTGTGAGATGTGGGTGAGGGTGATATAGTATAAAATCTAGGTGTTTTACCACTGTAATGAAGCAAAAACACATAGAAATGAAAAGCGTAGCAAAACCCTAGGAGAGGGATTTTCACTGTGTTTTCTAAGAAGAATGATGCATAAGAAAGGTTAAAAATGTCTACTTACTTTCCAAGGAGATGCTAGAACCTGTGAAATGTTGAAAGTAACCCCTTTGATGCTTGCTTGGCCTCGAAATTCAAAAGCGTAGCATAGGAGCCAGAAGCACAGTGTGGGAGGCAAGCAAGTGTTTTGAGAAGGAATTTTGATGCCCTAGTTACCTGTTACCTGCTCCTATGGGGATAAGACACTGATCCCAGTGAGGAGTGGGGAATCTGTTCATGGATTAAGGAGAGAGTGTAGATTTTCCTGAGCTGGTAGAGACCAGTGGAATACACTCAACAATCCTGATTTTAATTTCTGGTGCTGACTGGACTAGGAGTCCTGAGGTCACAACAGAAATTTCCACTGTCAACTCGTACCTTTCAGGACTGGAGCACAGAGGAAAAAGGACATAATCGCCTCTCTTGAAGGTTGGGAGGACCTTAGTTGTGAAAACTGTGTAACCAGATAAGTATCTGTGCAATTTCAAGTGATTTAAGAACAAATATTGCTTAGTCTAAGTTGTAAACATGTGTTTATCTATTAATGACAGAATAGTGATTCTATGATAGAAAATGTTGGAATAGAATGATATTGTTTATACTTGATATTATAATATATAGCTCACAAGTTATATTTGAATACTGAAGCTGTGTTTAGTGCTTATATTGCATTTTAAGTTTAGTAGATGTGATTATGGTAAAGAAAGATTTTGGAATGATTACCACCGCATTAATCAACAGAGACTCTATGTTGTAGAAGTAATGAAAAAACCAAGATTTGGGGTTATTACTGTTATGAATATTTTATTATGGTAAAAAATGGAAGATCGTTAAAGAACCGTGGAAGATTAGTGCAGTAAACTGTACCAGTAGGAAGATAGTAAATTATTACTCAAGAAAAGAATAAATTGTAATACTATGTAGATACAAATGTATTTTGCAGGAAAATTCTTTAAGGTTAAAATACTACAGGGCGGACCGTTGATTGAGGGTGACAGGTGAAAACCCAACCCGCGACACATCGTCCCCTAGACTTGGTTATCTCAGACAAAAAGCAAGGTGGTCCGGTCACCTGGATAAATTTACCAGTCACTAAACTAATTAACGAAAGTGTTGTAATGATAATGTTGAGAAGAGAAAAATAGCCAATAATAGTAAACAAGTAGCTCCAATTCGGAAGGAAAATAAATAGCATTTATCAGTTTTACTTCTTACAAAACTAGAAAAAAATTATGCAAAGAAATGTTTAGATTATTCGGTCGGCCCGAGGCACAGACCCTATAGAAATCTAAGTATTCAATACTCTATTTAAATTGAATAACAGAAACATTTCAACGTATAAGTAACTACTAAACTTTCTTTTTTGAAAGTAAAACCCAGAAATTACTCAGTCAAATTTGATAAAGAATTGATGAAGGGTAAAAACAAGATGTGAGGAAAAAGTAACGCTAATTGCTCATTTAAAAAGAGTCTTCTCTGTAGAACCAAGGAGCGACATAAAATGTTTAGATTATTCGGTCGACCCGAGGCACAAACCCTGTAGAAATCTAAGTATTCAATACTCTATTTAAATTGAATAAAAGAAACATTTCAACATATAAGTAACTACTAAACTTTCCTTTTTTGAAAATAAAACCCAGAAATTACTCAATCGAATTCGATAAAGAACTGATGAAGGGTAAAAACAAGATGTGAGGAAAAAGTAACGATAATTGCTCATTTAAAAAGAGTCTTCTCTGAAGAACCAAGTAGCGACATTAATTGCAGAGAAACATTCACTTAGATAATTCATAAACAAACAGATTCCAGTGCATGGAATAGAAAGTAAACCTATAACCCATAAATGAGCAATAATATAACCAAAACCTAGTTTTCATTTTAACTTATACAGTTCGACAAAGTTCCAACCGAATATGAATTCGAAGGAAAACCCGCCTGGAGACAGAGTCGAGCCTTAAACCTCGTAGTCAATTAAACTTTTAATACAGATATTTCGGATAAACTACAGATACTGCTCTTCAGAGCTGAAATGAAAACTATCCTTTAACTGAACAAATTCCAGAGAAAATCTGAAGCTCATGATTGCACAACAAGTGCCAACTCTGACAACAAGAACGCAGACCCAAGAGATTTGTTTTGGAATACCTGGAGAGAGGTCAGGAAAGGTTAGCCAAGACTAATTCCTCTAGAGAAGCGACAAAACTTTCGACAGCAAGGAGCTTACCTGCAACATCCGAAGCAAAAGGCTAAACGAGAAAATAATGTGGTAGCTAGGGTGAGCAATAATAAATTGTTAAACAAATTCTAAATAAAGCTTGAATGTGAGATAGACAAATGCCCTTACCTATGGCTAGAATAACCTCTCTCCTGGAAGCCAAATGCCGAACCGTGATACAAAGGAAAGAGCGTTAGCAAATGTAGCAATACAATTCCCAAAACAGTATAAACTGAGACTTGAAAATGCGAAAATGAAGTATTAACCTCAGATTATCTCCTACTTGAGACGAAGGAGGGCGACGAGGCTGAGAGTTTAAGCAACTGGCTGAATCCTTGTGAAGTTTAGCTACCAGGTAAGTCACGCTTCGACCCTGACTGTTGGTAGAGTTAAATCCAATCTCGCTGAGAAGAAGTGCCATGGCGGAGTGTTCAGGCCGAAAAGCCATGACAGAGCCAACCAAGCAATAAGCGGCATAGCAAAATGATAGTGAAAAGTCGAGTAATCCGATCGACCTAGCCATCTCCCTCCAACAAAAGACCATCGTTGATCTGAAAAGTGATCAGACAGAGACCGCGATGGCAGGTGGCCCACACACAAATCTCACTTGCAAACAGCTGGCGTGGAAATTAATGAGGACAGGTTGTATCAATATCAATATACGCATACCACCAATCATAAAGAACCAAGATTGTGACTTAATTACCAAGGATAGAAGTCTTTAAACCGATAATTCGAAATGAGCAACCATAGAGTAGAACGTGTGAAACCTCGAACTTTGCTATTATTGGTATTTCAAACCATAAACATAATTCCTAATATGAGTTATATGATTATTGTACTTTTGAAGTATGATTAATTAAATCGAATGTAAGTTTTGTATTGAGTGGTTAAATGATTTTTCATGGGGTAAATAAAAAAAAAAAAAATTATGGTGGTTGGATGGGTGTTACAAAAGGTTTTGAATTAAGGGCATATCCTCTCTCTAAAGCATTTCCATTGAATCTGTTGCTCTGTACCACACGATTTGGAAATCAATCCAACTACTTATCCCCCCTCCATGTGTTTGTCGACTTTGAAATTGTGCCCAATCATCGTCGTTCTCCCCTTACTTCTTCATATTACTGAGTCTATGTACCTATGTTGTCAGGCCACTCCAACACTTCTATGTAGTGTAATTTTTTTGGGGTTGAAGTTGTCTTGCTATGGAGGTCGCCGTTGCAAGCCGTACTCACACTGCTCTCAGCTTATTGCCAAGTTTTATCAAAGTCCTTGGGCTGAGTCAATACATATAAAGATATGTTTTGAAGATTGTTTTGGCTAAGAGTATATCTCTCTCATTCATTTTCTTTGCATTTATTTATGGGTTTGTTTGTCTTGCTGCAGTGTTATATTGACAAGGAGATCTGGAACACATTTTATTTGAGCATCTCATCTTTGAGGTTGTACAAGTGAGGATCCTACGACAGACACCATTAGGCAAAACATTAAATGCTATGTAATTACACAAACTCCCTTTCCAACCTCTTTCTACTATACATTGGTGAAGCCCTTCACGATGAAGGCATTGATAAGGAGTCGAGCATATCAGCAACCATGGATAAATTCACATTTTTTAAACTTGATATGCAAACACATGGCTTTCAAATCTATTTTTCAACTTGAATAACATGACTGTTTAACAATGGATATCACAATAAATGCTCTAACTGATCCATTCCTCAGACGAGGAAATCAGAAATAGTTCGAGGAGATGGAATGTCTCGGGGAGCCCCAAGTGTGAATGGGCTTCAAATTGTAGAGCTATCTTGCGTGCAAAGTTGAGAACGTGTCTCATGGTGCTTGTCTAGCCATCTAGAGGCTTGTCTAGCCATCTAGGTTTATGTTTGTTATTTTTTTTGTAGCACTTAGGTTCTCGTGATTAATGAAATGTGTGTGATGCAAGGGGGACTTTTGAAGGCAATGTATTTATAGTGAATGCTATGTTGGGTGGATTAATACTTTATGAGGTTGGAATCTTGGACAAAAGCATGACATGTTGACCATGCTTGTGTACATATAGAGGAAAGAACAGTAGATGAAGATGGGGAAAATCAAATAAACATGCATACAAACATGATAATATGTACTTCAATGAGTTGAGGCACTTAGCTTCACAACATTAACACCAACCATACTTGAGACCCAATAGAACTATGAAAGGGGATAGGGGAGACAACATCATAGTGCATTGAAGATAATCAATCAAGCAATGAAAACCTACACAATGACCATTAACTCAGTCTATACCCTAATAGAATGACAAAAAAGCAACACGTGATATTTGACATATTGTTGCAACATTACCAAGAAGGTGGAAACAAAGGGCCCCTAACGATGCTCATCCAAGGTATAACTAACACATGGAAATTCTCTCTTATTGTTTGCTTTAAAGCTAGTTGCACTAGATGCTCAATCAATGTATGAATGTAGTTTATTACCACCTCCTAACCCTATTAGCTTTGTAGCATTCAACTTTCATGTAACCATTACATATGCAACCTTAAAGACTTTGACCTCTACACATAAATTTGTATTAGAGGTGAAACATATCTATTATATTCGCATTGATGAGATGTGCTTTTTAGGGATAATATTGTTTATGTAGTTTGAAAATCCACCTATGAGATGTGCTTTTTAGGGATAATATTGTTTATGTAGTTTGAAAATCCACCTATGCGACACATTCCCAACAAAACAAAAATTCTCATTTACTAATGAATTTATAATTCTCAATTTCCCAATGGTTTCCGATAATCTAAATCTATATTTGCTACATCATATGATATGGTGGTTCTTACTCGAGTTTTCTAAAATGATCATTTTCTTTTTGAATTCTCCTAGTGGAAAAAAAACTCAAAAGAAAATTTTCAAGTAATAAGTTAAGTATAGAGAATAATGAAAAAAATAAGTTGGGTTACTTGAAGGTTTTGAGTTGGGTTACTTTTGAATGCTCAATGCAAAAATGTATCACTTCGAGCACCTTTGTCATAAAAAATTCAATTATATCATTCCCATAACAATTTTAACATTTAGTGATTTGCACCATATTATTGTTGAAATTTTAGCAAGGAATGACTCCTTTGACTTTTGCCTTAGTCAAATATGTTAATTTGAATTCAGTCTCATGGTTACTTGAGTTAGTTGTCAGTTAACATGTGTGATGTGGCCTATCACTGAGTTATTGTTAGTTAATTCGAGTTAGATGGCTTTCAGTGAGTTGTGGAATAGTTGATGGCTAAAATTAGCTATCTAGTGGAGTTAACTCTAGTGTCTGTTAGTTAATTGATCTCTAGTTCTAGAATAGAGATAGATTTGAGTTTAGTTGAGTAGTTGACTTTCTCCTTACTCAACTTACAATCAGTTAACTGCGACAACTGCTATAATTAGCCCTAGTAGGTCATGCAATTTGAATTACCTATTGAGATTGGATGAAGGCACAATTGTAATTCATTATTCATATAGGTTTTGTATACAATCATTGTTGAGCAAGCAAAATAATTTCTCTTCGGAATTGCACAAGGAAATAGGAGAAATTCCTATTTTTTAGGGGCATGTTTGCACTAGGAAATAGGAGCTCCTAGCAGGCCTTATTTGCCTAAGTGTTGGGCAAGCCTTGAGAGATTTTTTGATCAGTATTGTAGGGAGTTGCAGGCTTGAAGCAGATTCTATGTAATAAATCATATTTCTCATTGTATTCAATACAAGCAAGAGGGGGTTTTCCTAGTTGGTTTCCCCAAATAATTTTTTTTATGTGTGTGATTGTGTTTTTATTCATTGTTTTCTTCTGCAAATTCTCGGTAGAGAAATATTGTGCCTTTTGTTATCAATTTGATCTTATGAGAAATTGAAAGGCTTCAAGAATTTTCTACATGGTATCAGAGCAAAAAACAAGATAGATACCATGTTCCTTGATTAGATTCAAAGTGCATTGGAGATTAGATTAGTTAGTGCAGGAATTATACAAGTGCAAGAATCATGTTAGTCTATGGTTTGAGGACAGAGCATGCCTTGGAAGGAACTTCGAATTTCTATGCATAGAAGGACAAAATGGAGGTTGGGTTAGATGATAATAGTGTTTTGGAATACATCAAGACTGATATTACTAAACTTGTTGCATTAGATGCACAACAACTGACTCAATGATAAGACACTACCAAATCTGGGAGGATGATCCTAGGAGTCAGGGATCATATTGTTCCAAATTTCCAACACCATTTCAAATGTGGAAGGCCCTTATCGATCTGTTTGAAAGAAATAGTGATGCTAGAAAATTTGCTTTGAAGGACAAATTGAGGAACATTAAAATGAGAAAAAATGAGCCCATTGTTTCATATCTATCTAGGTTTTCTCAAGTGAGGGATGAACTTGGAGGTGTTAGAGAGACAGTTCCACAGCCAGACCTTGTGAGCCTGACTCTTCTTGGGCTTCCCAAAGCTTGGAAAAGTTTCCAAGATGTTGTGAATGGCAAATATAATCTCCCCGATTGGGAGAGACTGTGGTCAGATCTTGTGCAGGAATAGATAATGAGGAGCACCAGGGATGGAGTCTTCGCTAGGATTGATGAGGAGGAGAAATTTGATTTATCTAACAAAGGGAAGAATTGAATCTAGTCAACATGGAAAAATCGAAATCTAGTCAAAATGGAGGCAAGAAAAAAAAATGATCTTAGCAAGATCAAGTGTTTTCATTACCATGAATTTGGACATTATGCTACAAAACATCAAAACAAGAAATCCAACAAGCATGTTGCAGCAAGAGCAGGAGGAGAAGCATGCTCTTCTCAATTCAAATTGGATTTATCGTTTATAGCTTGAATGGAAAGCTCAGTTCGAGGTAGTGTGTGGTATATTGACTAAGGGGCTTCATTCCACATGACAGGGAATAAATTGTTCTTCAGCAGTTTGGAGGAAAAAGACATGCAATTCCATATCGAGCTTGGAGATGATGGCAGATATATGACCAAAGGAGTTGGCACAATAAGCTTTAAGAGGGGGTCCAATTCCCTTCTCCATCTCAAGAATGTGATGTATGTTCCAGGATTGAAGAAAAATCGTGTCTGAGTAGAAATCCTTGAAGACAATGGGTACGACGTAGTAATCAACAAAGGGAAGAACTACCTCAAGCATTCTGCTTCAGGACAGGTCAAGTAGATTGGTGTCAGGATAAAGAACCTCTACAAATTGGAGTTTTATGTATGTGCAGCCTTAAATAGTAAGGAATATTTTGTTCAGGTCCAAGATGTTGAAGAGATATAGCACAGGCACAAGGGACTACATCATGGAGCTTTGAAAATACTGCAGTGGGTTACCATTGGGCTACCACAGTGCACCCTCGATTAGCATGATGTGTGCAATGGATGCACTCTTGGAAAGCATGCCAAATATTCCTTTCAGGGCCAAGATAGCGGAGTTGGAGCTATTCTGGAGAGAGTTCATTGAGATGTTTGTCGCCCCTTCGCCACAGTTTCACTCGCCAAACACAACTATTAAGTGATCTTCATTACTGCTTTTCCCTGGAAGTGTTGGATTTATTTCATGAAGAAGAAAGATGAGGTCGATTCCAAGTTTGTTGAATTCAAGGCCTTAGTGGAGAATGAGACGGGAAGGAAAATCAAGTCCTTGAGGAGTGATAATTTAGGAGAGTATATCTCAAATTCCTTTAGATATTTATGTGCCACGGAGGGAATTAGGAGAGAGTTTATTTCACCCCATAATCCTTAGTAGAATGGGTTTGCAGAGAGGAAGAATAGGAGTATTGTTGGGGCTACTAGAGCCATGTTGCATGGTCTAGGGTTGCCCTTATTATTGTCGACAGATGCATGCAACAAATTTGTGTACTTGTAGAATAGCAGTCCTTGCAGAGTTTTTGGGATGATTAGACCCAAGGAGGCTTTCACTGGTAGAAATCTAGATGTCTTCCACTTTCGCATTTTTGGGTCCATGGTGTATTGTCATGTATCCAAATATGGCAGGAAGAAGTTTGAGCCCATTGTAGAGAGGGGGATCTTTGTGGGATACACTGAGACAACTCATGTTTAGAGGGTGTACATTCTCTCTCTCAAAATGATTGTTTTGAGAAGGGATGTGAGATTTGATGAGGAGAAAGCCATGAAGAGTTCTCTAGAGTGAGAGATGAGCATATCACCATATGAGGATCCTATGGCTACCAAGGAGGAGCCTCAGTGAGATTCATAGAGTCAGTCCTTTCCTAAGGACAAGAGGACATTCTACGAGGATGATGTGGAGCCACCACATGATGAGGAGCAGAGAGTAGACCCAGTGGAGGTAGCCACTCACACAGTGAATCCCAGAGAAGAGAGGAAGAGGACCAGGTTGGTTGATATATTTGTGCAGGAATCTCAAGAGCAGATTGGACCTCCTAGTTCCTTGCACAGACAACGTAGATCACCAGATAAATACACAGGATACATGGCTTTGATGATATAGTTGATAGATTATGAGCTATCTCCTTTTGAAGAGGTTGCTTCCCAACAGGTATGGGTGGATGCCATGGTGGAGTATAAATATATCATGAAGAATGATGTTTGGGAGGTTGTGCCTAAACCTGAGGGAAATTCAGTTGGTTGCTCCAGGTGGTTGTATAAGGTGAAGCATGCAGCAAATGTTAGTGTGGAGAAGTACAAGCCCATATTTGTGGCCAAGGGCTTCTCACAAATTGAGGGGATTGATTATAAGGATACTTTTTCCCCAGTGGAAAGGTACTCATCTGTCAGGGCCATACTTGTATTGGTAGCATAGTTTTGGTGGAGGATCCACCCAATAGATGTCAAGAAAATTAAATTCCTTAACGGAATGGTTGAGGAAGATATCTACATTGAGTAGCTAGAGGGGTTTGAGACCTTCAACAGAGACACATGTATGTGTAGGCTGAAGAGAGCTCTTTATGGGATCAAGTAGGCACCTAGAGCATGGTACAATCACATTGATTCTTATCTCGTAGGATTGGGCTTTACTAAGAGTGAGGCAGATGCTAACCTATACTACATTATGGTAGATGGTAGTCTGCTCATCTTAGTTCTCTATGTTGATTATTTGATTCGGACAAGATATGACAATTTGATCTAGGATTGAAAGGAGGACCTCGCAAGAGAGTTTGAGATGAAGGATATGGGATTGATGCACTATTTCCTTGGTTTGGAGGTTTGGAAGGGTGATGGAGAGATATTTGTTACAAAAGGGAAGTACACCTCTGAGATCCTTCAGAGATTCCACATGTAGGTTTGCAAACCCAGAGATACTCCTCTAGGTACTAATTGGAGGAAGGAGGATGCCTCCACAACAAATTTAGTAGATGGTACAATCTACATGTAGTTGATCGGGTCCTTGATGTATTTGATGAACACAAGGCCTGATATTTGTTGTAGTGAACCAATTAAGTCAATTCATGGTTGATCCTTCCAAGGTCCACTAGCAAGCAACAAAACATGTTTTGAGATACCTCAGAGGCATAATAGTCTCTGGATTGTGGTACAAACAAACTGATGGAATGAGGCTTCAGGGCTTCACAGATGCAGATTGGGCAGGGAGTCCCACTGATAGGAAGAGAACTTCAGGGGCAATCTTTAGTATTGGGCCAACTGCAGTTTCTTGGTACATCAAGAAGCAGAGATCATTTTATCTTAGTTTAACAGAGGCCAATTACATGGCTATTTGGATGAGGAAGATCCTGGTAGGACTCTTCAGTTAGGGGATAGAGTCTACATTGATCCACTATGACAATCAAAGTTACATAAAGGTCCCTGAGAATCCAGTGTTTCATGATAGGTCCAAGCATATAGACATCAGGTACCATCATCTTAGATATTGTGTGAAAAGGAGGATTGTTATGCTACAGTACATTCTTACAGAGTAGTGGGATGTAGACATCTTGACCAATGCCCTATCAAGGAGCAAGTTTGAGTTCCATAGAGGCAGGATTGGGGTTGTGTAAAATCCCTTACTTGCTAAGAGGGAGTGTTGATATTGTAGCAAGGAATTACTTCTTTGACTTGTGCCTTAGTCAAATATGCTAATTCGAAATCAGTCTCATAGTTACTTGAGTTAGTTGTCAGTTAACATGTGTGATGTGGCTTATCATTGAGTTATGGTCAGGTAATTCGAGTTAGATGAATTTTAGTGATTTATGGACTAGTTGATGGGTAAAATTAGCTATCTAGTGGAGTTAACTCTAGTGTCTATTAGTTAAATGATCTCCAGTTCTAGAATAGAGATATATTTTAGTTTAGTTGAGTAGTTGAATTTTTGTTAATTCAACTTACTCTCAGTTAACTGCAACAAATACTAAAATTAGCCCTATTAGGTCATGCAATTCAAATTACTTATTAATATTGGATGAAGGCACAATTGTAATTCATTATTGTATACAGGTTTTGTGTACAAGCTTGGTTGAGCTGGAAAAGTAATTTCTCTTGGGAATTGCACAAGGAAATAGGATAAAATCCTATTTTTTAAGGGTAGATTTGCGCTAGGAAATAGGAGCTCCTAACAGTCCTTATTTGCCTAAGTGTTGGGAAGGCCTTGAGAGAGTTGTTGATTAGTATTGCAGGGAGCTTCAGGCTTGAAGCATATGATATGTAATATATCATATTCCTCGGTTGATTTAATTCAAGAAAGAGGCTCGGGTTTTTCTCACTTGGGTTCCCAGATATATTTAGTGTTCAATGTGTGATTGTGTTTCTATTCATTGTTTTATTTCTGCAAATTTTTTATAGAGAA
Source organism: Pinus albicaulis (assembly GCA_034641835.2). Taxonomy (NCBI): domain Eukaryota; kingdom Viridiplantae; phylum Streptophyta; class Pinopsida; order Pinales; family Pinaceae; genus Pinus; species Pinus albicaulis. The sequence goes on along the minus strand of CM076572.1, from coordinate 1,130,231,518 downwards.
ATATTATGTCTTTTTTTATCAGTTTAATCTCGTTAGCAATTGCAAGGTTTCAAGGATTTTCTACACTTATATGCATTTGGGAAAAGAATTGTTTGGCTTCATATTTTTTTCCACCACTTTGTTGATATAATGGACATGTTGCTTATTTTTTAGTTTTTGGTTTTAATTTAATTTATAATTTATTTCTAAGTTATTTATTTATAAATATGTTTAATCTAAAAATGGATCTAATGGAATAATGCTAGGCTTAGGCAAACTTCAACATTATAAGATCATTTTGTTGTGGTATTTTGGTAAAATTTATTTTGAAGAATTGGGTTATTCAAGAAAGATCTCTTAATAACAAAAATTATGGACTTGAAGAACAAATTTCTCTATGGCTACAGAGAAGAGGCCATGGAATCTAAATATAAGTATGATCATCGATACAAAATCAATGCATATAAGTATATTCTATTAAAACAAGATATTGTTGATGACTTTTTCTGTCAAAGGAAAATTGACCAACATCGAGAGAAAATATTATCAAGAACAAGAAAGACTCTTCGTTTTTATAGAGGTGGTACTCCTCTCTTGATAAATGGAATATTATTATTTTGTCTTCAAGTGAATGTAACGAGTGAGCACCAATGAACAATCCAAACAAATCTTCCAATAGAGCTCCCATATAGTAGATTTACTTGTAGTGCACGTAAAGAATAATCATAAATGTAAATGCTTTTATTTAGTGTGTTGCGTTCAATAAATATTTTTCTGTTTTTTAAAGAAAAATGTGAATTTAGAATCAACTGTAACTTTGAAAATTGAAAGAAACATATAATGGACGGATCATGAAAAAACTTTAAAGGATTGTTTCATTAATATCAAACGAGTTTGTAAATTATAACATGCCTGAGAATCCATTGATACATTATCACAAAGACTCATAAAAACAAGATGACATGTAAATAGTTATTTGAGGGAGAAATCAATAATTATCCCCAAATGTAATAAGTTTAACAATGTCTGAAACAAGAGCGTCGAAACAACCTCAACAAGATTTAATTGAATATTAGATTAATTGGAGTCAATTGAATTTGTGTTTTTCACAAGCAATGATTTTGCTACTCTAGATCTAAAATATTATAGAAATGCTTAGAAGAATACATGGAGTTGATCAATCAAATATCCTCTTTTTGTAAAACCAACATGGAAAACATAATGGGAATGAAACAGGATGAGACATTGCATAGTTTGTGTATAGTGTAAAATTTTGGTCACCATTTCAACACCCAATCATCATGTTAAGTGTGACATCCCCTACGGGTTAATTCCCCTCTTAAAACTTTTTCGTTGTAATTATGTAATTATAAATTAAAAATGGCTAAGAGAGGGATGCATATGCCATTGCTTGAGGAGGGAGATTGCTTGAGGAGTTGGTTCTTTTAAATATCAATCATGGGCTTCTTGATATGTTTTTAATAGATTTTATTGTGCATTAAATTCAATTGAAAAAAAAAGGACATGCCCATGTTCCTGTTGGGAAAAGACTATAAGTATATAAAGGGAAAAAATTAAAGGAGCGGTATGGGTTGTGTTGTCCAATGTTTGTTGGTCTGAGTAGACCACTCAGAAAAGGATTGAACCATCGTGGCTGAGAGGAAGGGGAGATACTCCTTCATTGAGAAACATGTTAGAATGATCACTGAGGGGGGAGAGGGTATTCTCTCTATTCACATTTTTCATGCTTTGGAGGAGGACACCCGATGCGCACAAGGGAAGTGATTAGAGGCCGAGAGGCTTTTGATGAATCGATTGGAGGTTGAGAGGCTTCTATTGAAGCGACAGGAGGCCAAAAGGCTCCTGTTGGGAAAATAGATTATGTGTGAATTATAGAGAAAGAATATAAAAGTGGGGGACGTCGAGAGGCTCTTAGGAATATTCATTCTTCCATTTGGAAAGGGCATAGTCAATGTAGGGGAAAAGAAAGCAAGAAATTCCTCACGAAGAAGAAGGAAATAGGAAGAGGAAACTTGACAGAGAGGAGGAACTCCTAGAAATATAGCATAGAGTATAATAAATAAATGAGAGGAGACTCACAAGTGAATTAGAAGAAAACCCTATGTGTGAAGTGAGGAAACTAGAGATAGAAACAACACACATGGGAGTGCAAGAATAGAGCAGAAAGATAGACAAATAGGAAAAATATTGATGAGATATATAGATGAAGGAGATCGACTTCATAACTCCTCCCTTGTATTTCTTAGCAAACTTCCCTAATAGCTCCACGGTATATCTCAAGGGTGGTCAGTTACAAGAAATATTGCAATAGAGTTGAACCTATAGTGGGATGGAATGTGGCTCACCCTTCATCAGTTGCAGGAAGCATTTGTTTATAATGAGATAAGTTCCCATAGGGTAATCTAGTCATGTGCAAGTAAATATAACTAATGTTGATGGACTTTTAATCTATGAGCTTTCGTACTCAATGGATATCATAGCTTATGTGTTGTTTTTTTATGAGATGGTAGGATAAATCTAGTTTTAATGGTTGTTATAAATGTGTAATGTCCATGTGTATGCTTGTGTATATTTTATGTACTCTTATGATGTGCTTGAGGAAGATAGGATGAATAGACCTACATTCCTAGTTATTGTTTATGTCCTGGAAGTTACAAGCCCTCAAAAAATAAGAAGTAAGGATGAGAAAGCTAAGGGAATCTACCTTGGTTCGTGTAGATTTGAGGGTCGAAACATTAGAGAAATTTTGAGGTATAAAATGGGCTTCCTAAGAAAAATGTACAACCAAAATAAACTTTATAAGAACCAATAGGATTCAAGATGATGATGTAGACCATGGGGGATGATCCACCATTTTTGGGGTAAAAAAGTAAAAAGATTAAAAATTAATAAAATAATAAAATTGTTTTTTCAACTTATCTCTCTAAGGTTTTACTCAAATTTTGAGTGAGAGTAATCGTTGGATGCAAAATTTAGTTCCTCATTTAAGGATTACCCATGTTGCATACTTTTGATGGACCTTCCTATATGAAAAATGAGAAATACATGAAAAAAAATGATTGCAACCACGTTTTTCATCTATTTCTCACTTTTCGTGTAGTAGGGTCCATCGAAAGTATGCAACATGAGCACTCCTTGGATGAGGAATCAAACTTTGCATCCAACTAGTGTTCTCACTCGAAATTTGAGTAATCCCATCGGGATATAAGTTGAAAAATAACTTTTCCTTTTTTCCCTCTAAAATTTGATGATGTAATCTAATATTATTTTATTATTTCTATTATTATTTTGTAATTTCCTTAGGAGACCCATTTTATACCTCAAAATTACACTAATGTAAGCATTGTATTGTTTCATGATTCCTTGACGTAATACATAATATAGATAGTGTTAGGTCCCTATAATACTAGTGTATTCCCTTATTGTTATTGTTAGTGTACCCCCTTATTGTTATTGTTTTACCCATGTAGTCCCCATATTTTTATTAGTGTTCCCCATAGAATCCCACTATTGTTATTGTTGTGCCCTTAAATTATTATTGTTATGTAGGCTCTGATTATGTTGGGACCCCTTCGACTCCTATATATAGAAAGTAGGTTTTATCATTTTTATCGTCGAAGAATTGTTTATTTTTGTAATGTAAAGAAGGTTTCCCCCTCGAAGAGGCTTATTTCTAAGTCATTGATCTATCTTTTATTCTATTTTGTGAGTTGGTTTCATAACATTTAGTATGAGAGCTTTGGATTATAGGGTTTTGTTGCTGCAAACAGATCATATGGGAATTTTCGCTATAACTTATTTCCTACAAAGGCTTAGAAGCTAAAAAAAACCCATTTGAGCCGCAATCCTGACGAACGTTGTGTAAAACTTTTAGATCTTGATTCACAATATTTTTGGAGATATGATATGTGTAAGTTAGGGTTTTTGCAGGCTCCAGAATTTCATCTCAAATAGGTGGTCGAGGGAAAATTGTCATAACTTTCGTTTCAGACATTGGATTCAAATTTTGTAAAAAGTGGCCAAAATTCTGTAAACTGTAGTTTCTTGTGTATCTATTTCATATCCGAAGGATGAAACAATTATATGTGGCATGTTGTACAAGTTCGCTCTACTGAACCATTCCATAATTAGGTCATTGTGGGAGATTGGGCATAACTTTTACCTTAAGAATCCAAATCAGGTCTGACATGTAGCATTGGAAAGAAGACTCACAGGGCTACTAAAGCCTTAAGTTCAGATATTGGATATCCTAAATTACAGTGTTAAAACCATTTCAAGATCGAGCTCCTAAAAGAAAGAAAAATGTGTGTATGTTTTTAAAACAATTTGCATAACTTTTGTTTGAAAAATTAGTTTGAAGTGATTCCAAGGGAAAATTGAAGCATAGATATCAGTATTGAGTCCTAAAATGCCTCCAAAAAATAATTATACACCCATTAGGCTTTCATAAAACTCTACTATGATGCATGAAGAGGAAGAATTGCAACATGATATATCAAAATTAAGAGACCAAGTACAACAAATTTCGCTCTCACATAGAACAACAAAAAGTGAACTAAAAGGTGACATAGATAGTTTAAAAGCATACATGGAAGCTAATATGGATGGGTTTAAGGATGACATGAAAGGCATGGAAGATAAGATCAATGGTATAGAAGGTAACATGGAAGATTTGAAGAAATACATGGAAGGTTTGAAGGAAGGTTTGGCAAAGTTGCTACAAGAAAAGCTTCCTAATGGCGAAAAGGTAGTAGAGGAAACTCACAATGAGAAAAAAAGAAATTTTAAGAATAATTTCATAGACTCTAATATGAGATTTAAGACCCACCATATTCCAAATATATATATGAGGAAGTTTGATGGCAACGATCTGATAACATGGATACTACAAATGGAGCAATACTTTGAGCTCCATTATGTGCAAAACACACAAAAGGTACGCATTACAACTTTATATTTAGAAAAAAATAAGTTTGTATGGTATCGATGGCTTTGTTATCATAAACCACTGGTCACTTGGTCAATTTTTATAGAGGAAATGATAGCACATTATGAGGATAAAAAGAGCGACAACTTCTTTAGCCAATTGATAAATCTCAAACAAAAAGGTTTAGTGATGGATCACATTGAGGACTTCAAAAAAATTAAGTATAAGGGTAAATATATTCCAGAGGAACCTATGATTGATGTCTTCATATGGAATTTAAAGGATAACATCCAACATGAGGTTTGCCTTTGGGAACTTGATATATTGGAGAAGGCATTCGAGTTGGAAAGAAAAGTTGAAAGCAAAATTATGGAAACGAGTAAGTCTACCAATCACAACTATAAAGATGGAAATGTTGTTGCTTCTAGCCTTCCACAACCTACAAGGTTGACACCACAAAAATTAGAGGAAAAAAGAGCAAAAGGGCTATGTTATAGTTGTGATATAAAATACACTAAAGATCATAAGTGTGTTGAGAAGAAATTAATTTACATAGATTATGAAGAGGAGGAATAAAAGGAAGAAGAAAATTCAAAAGAAATGGATATACACCAGGAACCAAGCTTAGAGAAAGAAGAAATGAATCTGATGATGTCTTGTAATGCATTGGCAGGAATTACCACTCCTCAAACTCTCAAGGTTGAAGGACATATCAAGAAGAAAAAGGTAATAGTATTGATTAATTCAGGCAGTACCCATATTTTTTTTTCTTTTGGGTAAATTAGGCTAATCTATATTAATTCGAAAATAGAAACATTACATATGCTACAGGCTCGGTTGGTAAGATGCGCTTAACCAATCCTAGCCTTAGTTGCGTGATTTTAGGGCTGCCTCCATGGAGGAAACCAATGCGGAAAATACTTTAAACAAGAAATTACAAAATGCACAGCAGTGCTGGTGTATCCAGAAATAACAAAATGTGCAGAAGCATGAGTATAACTTGAGATTTCGTGGTAATAGCATGCATGAAAAAAACCAAGGAAGAACTGAGCAGATTCATAGTCCTTAGTCTTCAACTTCATCATTACTATGAGGTTCTTCCTCCATTATGGGGCAAGTGTACGCCTGCACAGCTACTTCCTCTATATCTGTGTGTGGATGTGTAGGTTTGGGGACCCATGCACAGAGGATGGGAGCCTCCGGATACTCAGAGTCAGGGACGCACGTCCAAGTGCCTTCAAAATCCATAATCCATACATCTGATTCATCATCCTCATCCTCATGAGCCAGCAGAGGGTCAGTCTTGCGAGGTGGGGGGTGCGCCTGATGCGCAATGGTAGACTTTCGAGGTCCACATCTACCTCTCTACGAAGCTTGCACATGGGCCTACTCCTCCTGCTCAGGATCAGGGCTCTGTCTAGCATAATTACCTGAGGAGGAGCCTTCAACAGACTCTAGACGATTGTCTGTCCCACGGTGGTAACGATCAGGGAGTGCCCCTCTCTGCCCTCCACGGATGGTTCTTTGGCGCAGTCTAGGAGCCATTGCCTGCAGAAGCAGAGGAATGGTAGAGGTGGTAGGATGCGCGACAAGGGAAGAGGAACAGAGTAGGGGAAATGCAAGTGGACAGGGGGAACGATAAGAGGGAAATCATAGACTAAAGGGTGCGCATAGACAATTGAGACTGGAGGAACATATGGAGTTGGGATAAGATGCGCAGGCTAGATAATTGCAGCCTAGAGAAATCTGCGCAACACAGCTCTAGGAAGAGGGTTGCGCAGCGGGCTGGTGGCGTAGGAGGGCAAGAACATAATCAATATTAAACACTGAAGGAACTAACTGTGGGTCTCTTTGTGCTAAGGGGCCTTCCTTTTAAAGGGTCTGTGACACATGCGGGGAGGAAGGTCATGATTGAGCCTCACACGCAGCTGCATGCCATAACCGATTTCCTGAGCAAGCTCGAGTGAAGAGTTATGGTTGATTGGCATATAAATCCAGATAATCATTTAGGATGATTGATGTAGAGGGGTACCCTAGAGGGGGTGACGTTGTCCAAGCGTATCTTCATCATGCCTTATCCCATTCATCTCTTGCAGATGGTTACCGGTTTAAGGATCCAAATCGGGTGAGGACCTGCGTTGCAGATCTTTGTTCTCATGGGTGTGGGAGAGATGATTTCAATTCGCACTGTTGTTGTCACCCGCATCTGGGGGATTACCCATAATTTTATTAAGATAGCCAAGGAATTAAATTTCTTCCTATATCCAATGCCACAAGTGATGGTTGCAAATGGAGGAATTGTAAATTGCTCTGGAAAGTGCCATAATATCAAGCTAACCATGGGGTAATATGTATTGAATAGTCCAATGATTTATATTCCAATGGGTGGTGTTGATGTTGTACTAGGAGTCTAAGGGTTACAGTCCTTGGGGACTATAACTTTTAATTTTCAAGAACTTTTCTTGAAATTGTTTTGGGAAGGAAATAAAGTTGAATTACGGGGTATTGAAGGGAGACCAGGAAATATAATCAGTTTTAATGTCATGAAAAAACTTCTGAAGAAATAAAAACAAGGCATAATTGCACAATTATGCTCACTACAGGTTCAAGCAGTGGAAGATCACATCGAGAATCAACAACAAGTTCTCCAACTCTTAAAGGATAACCTCACTTTAGTGCACAATCGAATGAAACAACAGGCAAATGAAAATCGAGGTGAAAGAATTTTTTATGTAGGTGACTGGGTATTGTTACCACTACAACCATACAAACAAATGTTCCTCAAGCAAGCTAATAAGGATAATAAATTATCACCAAAGTATTATGGTCCTTCCAAGGTGTTGCAAAATATTGGTACTATGGCATACAAATTGGAGCTTCCAACATCTTCCCGAATGCACCCAATCATCCACGTTTCATGCTTAAATAAGGTTATAGGTGACAAGTTCTCATCTCAAACAATATTGCCAGAACTTGACAAGAAAGGAAAAATCATGTTGGAACCTTAAGCAATCATGGAAACAAGAACGCGACAACTATGAAATCGATCAATTTCAGAGCATCTCATCAAGTGGAAGAACTTACCCGCTGAAGATTCCTTGTGGGAGGATGAGAATTTTATACAGAAGAATCCAAAAATACTCAAGCATTGAGGACAACACTTTTTTGAAGGAGAGGGGCATGTTAGGTCCCTATAATACTAGTGTATTCCCTTATTTTTATTGTTAGTGTGCCCCCTTATTGTTATTGTTGTACCCATGTAGTCCCCATATTTTTATTATTGTTCCCCATAGAATCCCACTATTTTTATTGTTTTTCCCTTACATTATTATTGTTATGTGGGCTTCGATTATATTTGGACCCCTTAGATTCCTATAAATAGAAATTAGTTTTTGTCATTTGTATCATCAAAGAATTGTTCATTTATGCAATGTAAAGGAGGTTTCCCCCTCGAAGAGGCTTATTTCTAATTCGTTGATCTATATTTTGTTCTATTTTATGAGTTCGTTTCATAACATAGAGGTGTTTTTAGCAGTTGCTTTCCCCAAGAACATCTTGTGTTGTGTGATTGATTTACTTATTTCTCTTACTTTCATGTGATTGAGCGATCGTGTTTTGTATTCCACAAATATTGTAGAAGGTTTTGATATCTTGTTTTAGTACATCACAAGATCATATTGAACCCTGTTGGTAGATTTTCTACGATCCTAATATCTCGGGTGAGCTCCCTATCCCCCATTGCTCATGCCCAAAGTGTGAAGGGACAACATCCAAATTGTTTGTGCATGTAAGTGATGTATAAGACAGACAGGCGTGTGATTCGCCATGGATACCATCGAGTATCACTCATCTGCGTCCCCGTCGATCCTGGGTGAACTACACACAAAGGTATGTCCAGTGTCTCCATCCATAAGTCTCCTTGGAGGCAACCCTCCAAGACCTCGTTGTGCAGCAGCATATGCCCCTGAATCCCACTGAGTATCCTAGTACTCCTAAGCCTAGCACCATACCATGTGGCCTATCCATGTACACCATTGGATACCCTGTGCTACTCTTGTACCATCTTGTACCATCTCATTTTATGCTTGTGTCATTATAATTGGAACTCCCCATGTGTATTCGATGTAATGTGAGTCGCTCAATGAAAACCAACATGCTACATCAAACAACCACGCATCTCCATGCTCCTTTGTAGGCCACTACTCATCACTGCATACCTCTATACACACTAGATGCTAGGTCTAAAATTGGGTTTGTATGCATCAGGTCACATACCTCTACATAACACTGGACTCTACAGCATATCTTTGTGCACCCCGGGGTACCACTGCCTACTTTCATACCACCATATATCGTATGCCATCCTGCATGCACCAACGCATCCACCACTTTGTTAGTAAGCCATCCACGATGTGAGTTATATCTGCCCATCTCCTCAAATATATCTAAGTGGCCTAACTCACATGCTAATGTGAATGACACTACTAATCTTATCCTCAGTAGATCATTTGTCCAATATTCCAGTGAGAGAGCATGGTCTCCATACAATACCTTATCTAGTGGTATGTCGATGCCACCTCCTCCTACCAAGTCCTGTCATAGTAGGCTAATCAACCTACAATCCCATGTACGCCCAACATGCCATGACAAATCATGAAGTATGCCTGCTCCCCTGTCAATCCATATTTTCACTAGTATTTTCAAGAACTCTGAAGGTAATATGAAAAGGTGCGTGCACCCAACCACTAAGTCCATCATGCAACTACTACCATCACCTATCGACACCACGATGTGATGGAGAATCCCACCTGGATCCCAACAACAGTATGGCCCTTTAGCCCCTCTAGTAATCCATAGCCTATGTTGATATGTGGCCATGGATGCATCTAACCTCCTACCCAACTCCACTCGATACCAACACAATATCTCTCGTCATCCAACCCCGAGAGAAGGATTGAATGCACGAATAACTATAATAGCCTTGGTAAAAATCCATGTAAAACATATATAAGACCATGGCTGATGGGACATGTATTCCAAGCTTAATGGTGGGCAAAACATCCTAGCGAGTGTTCATTTCAATTAATATGGCTAAGGAAATTGGCAAAGGGAAAAACAAAGGCTTTGGAAAGGCATGATGCATTAATTGGCATTTTATTTATGAAAATAATGGAAATTAGGAGAAAAGGGAGGTGAAAGGGCACAAGTTGCATGTGAGGAGGAAAATGAAGGAAAATTATGGAAAAATGAGGAAAATAGAGGCCTCATTAATAAAAAGGCTTCTGAGGATCAGTTGGTAAGATTTTTGTCAGTTCAATTTTGGTAGAGCACTCATTTTTTGTCAGTTCAATTTTGGTAGAGCACTCATTACTCTATCTCTCTCTCTCTCTCTTCAACACTTAGAGTATTCTTGGAGCACTCTTGAGAGTGTGGCATACTTGGAGATTTGGATCAAGAAAAAAAGAAAAATTTGGAAAGTGGAAGAGGACATCGGGATTAGCATCTACAACAGGTTCTCAGTGCAAGTACCGAGTTGCATGTATGATTTCCTCACTATTTTTGGCATGCATGGTATTGCATGTGGTTTCTTGATTATGATCTGCCATTGGCATGGAGGATGGCTGGGATTGAAAATGGATTTTGCTAGCCTTGCCATTTCCTGGATAGCGATGGTGATTGTGGGTTTATTTCCATTGATTTTTTTCTGGTTGGTTCTCATGATTCCTATAGTTGTTGGTTTGATTTACTAGTTCCTGGAGCCTTGGTTGGACAAACACTTTAGAGCTCTATGTGGGTTGAGTTACTAGTCCTAGAGCTTTGGTTGGAAAAATTCTCTGGAGCCCTAGAACAGCTGGGGTTGAGTTACTAGTCCTGGAGCCTTCGTTTGAACAAACACTCCGAATCCCTGGAGCAGCTTGGATGGAGACCAATCTGTGATGGTTAACGATGTCTGATCGTGAGGTGGAATCACTAGTTTGGGGTTGAGACGCTTTTGTCTCTGGAGCCGTGGTTTGGTGTTGATTGATGTGTTTAATAAAGTATCACATTCATGCTTGGAATATGGCACGGGGTGACTGGCTGAAGTGATATTTGTCTCATCTATGTTTATGGTCAAGTGGAACGTGGAAGTCTCATTCTGTGTTGGTTTTTACATTCATTACTGAAAAGTTCAATTCCTGGGTATTTTATGTGTATATGCAATGGTTTATATGTGGATTACATTGCCAATGTATTCATCATATTCCTGTTGGTATTATGTTGGTTATGAGCATGTATTGTGACAGTGATGAGGTATGGCTCTCTCCATGTTTTTACTTTTAAATGAATATACAAAGTATCTATGGTAAAATTGATTGTATTATAGTTTATGATGTATGGGAGCAATGCTTTTTAACCGTTATGAGATAAGAAAGAAACCCCTTTGTTTAAATATTTTGTTTATACTTGTAGATGTTATGGCTAGGTGGGGTCGGATGAGTTCCGGTTGATGTGATTTCTTCCATATGTTTGTTTCAATGTTATTTATCCTCTCCTGAAGTTAGATTAAGTTCTGGGCAAGGACGTAGGCTCAGGGGCTGAAAATGTGGCACAAATCTCGGAGCCAGGCACAGAAATTTGTTGTTTGGGCCGAAGTCGCTAGCTTAACATGTCTAGCCTGCAGCTCTAGTGTCTAGAGTCGCTCCCTTGCCCTTACAAGCCCGCAGCTCAACCTCAAAGGGGCTAAAAATCAGCCCCCTCAAGGAATAGGTCCGTGAAAGGTTGGGTTACCTCATTGGGATGTCAATGATGTAGTGTAAGGTGTGTTTTTGTTGTTTCCGTTGGTTCCACTCCCTTAAGGTAATCTAAAAAGTTGAATCTCATATTAGTAGCCTTTCGTCACATGTTTACCCCATTTTTTCGGTTACATGGGTAGATGTGGGAAGAGGGTCTTACAGAGTGGTATCAGAGCATGGTTCAACTCTCAGACTAGATGGGTGGTTTGTTGATCATGCATTTATGTTGGTTGCATATGTGCTTGTTCCATCCATGTTGTGTTGTCCATGGTGGCAGTGGTGTCGCCACGGAAATGTTTATGGTTTTGTCATCAACATGTTATCATAAGTGTATGATTGGTTATGTGTTGTTCATGCTTGTGTATTTTTCGTGCATGCTTGCTTACATATTGTTACATATTGTACATGCATTGCTTGATTATGCTAGGGTTACATATTGGTCATGCTTATGTGTCGTCCATGTATGCTTGCTTATGTGATGCTATATGTTGAACATGCATTGGTCGTTCATGATTGGTTATACATGTCAAGTGGATGCATATGGTCAAGTTTGCATTTGTTTGATTGAGATTGTTGTGCATAAGGTCGTTGTATGGAATTAGGTCATCGTGATGATATTGGTATGTTATGATGCTAATGTGTTGGTTGAGATAGAGTAAGAGATGCAGATCATTAAAGTGGCGTTGCAACAATGGACTTTGAGGTAAGAGCAGATCGTCATACAATTTTGTATGCTTGGCATGTAGGTATGTGATACATGGTTGTTGTAAGTATTAGGGTTACTTATATGTTTGTCATTCTATTTTTATTTTGGTTACATGTGTGATAAATGCTAGTTGATTAGCATAGTCATTTGAATTATGGTTATGTGTATGTCTTTCATTCTATTGATGTTATGGTTACATACACGGTAGATGTTAGTTAACTAGTGTGATTATATGTACATGAGTTGGTTAGTCAAGCATGGTATTAACTCGATGATTATGTTATATGTTGTTGATGAGAATGTTATATGTTAACTTGTAGCTAGCCCAATGATTATGTTATATGTTGCTTGATGAGTATGATATAGGTTAACTACTTGTTTTTGTATGATGGTTAGCTCGATTATTAGGTTACATGTTGTTGATGGGTATGCTATAGGTTAACTTCTTCTTGTTGTATGATAGTTAGCTTGATGAGTAGGTTACATGTTTTTGAAGAGCGTGATATATGAACTTCTTGTTGTTATATGCTAGGAACTTGTTGATTAGGGTTATTGCATTAAGAACTTGATGGTATCTGTATTATGTTAATTAGGATTGGCTACTATATACTCCAAAAATGTTGGTTTTGGAGTCATTAACAAGAAAGAAATGCATAAAATAAGAAACTGAAATTATGCACGTTAACACAAACAAGAGAAATAAATATAACAAACAAACAACAAATATGTTGTGAAGCCAGCTCCAAAAATAGAAGAAAAGAGATATCAACGCCTTAGAAATAAGCCACTTCGAGGGGGCAACCTCCAATACATTACATGAATTAACAATTCTTGGATGATTCAAATTACAAAACCTCCTTTCTATATATAGGAGTCCATGGGGCCACAATGTAATCCTAGTGGGGCTACAATGTAATCCTAGCCGACCTAACAATAATAATTTAAGGGCACAATAATAACAATATGGGGGTTACAAGGGTACAATAATAACAATAAGGGGGTTACACTAACAACAATAAGTGACTATACTAGTAATATAGGGACCTAACATGCCCCTCTCCTTCAAAAAAGTGTTTTCCTCAACGCTTGAGTAGCTTTGGGTGCTTCTGTATAAAATTCTCATCCTCCCATGTAGAATCTTCAGTGGGTAAGTTCTTCCACTTGATGAGATACTCTGAAATTGATCGATTCCGTAGTTGTCGAGTTCTTGTTTCCATGACCGCTTCAGGTTCCAATATGATTTTTCCTTCCTCATCAAGTTCTGGCAATATTGTTTGAACTGGAAGATTTTCACCTATAACCTTCTTTAAGCATGAAACATGGAAAACTGAATGCACTCGTGAAGAAGCAGGAAGCTCCAATTTGTATGCCATAGTACCAATCTTTTGCAACACCTTGTAAGGACCATAGTACTTTGGCGATAATTTATTATCCTTCTTAGTTTGCTTGAGGGACATTTGTTTGTATGGTTGTAGCCGTAAAAATACCCAATCTCCTACATCAAAACTTCTCTCGCTGCGATGTTGATCTGCCTGCTGTTTCATTCGATTTTGTGCCAAATTCAGGTTATCCTTTAAGAGTTGGAGAACTTCTTGCTGATGCTCGATGTGATCTTCCACTGCTTGAACCTTCAAATTTGCCCTTAAAGATGATGTGATGGATGGTGGATGATATCCATAAAGTGCCATAAATGGGGTCATTTTTGCTGCAGTATGGAAGGAAGTGTTATACCACCATTCAGCAAGAGGTAACCACTTGACCCATTGTGTTTGTTTATCAGATACAAACAACGAAGATATCCTTCCAAACATTTATTTACGATCTCAGTTTGACCATCAGATTGAGGATGATAAGATGAGCTATGAGCTAATTGAGTACCCAAACAAGAAAATAACTCCGTCCAAAAATTTCCAGTAAAAATGGGATCTCTGTCGCTCACAATAACCCTTGGGTTTCCATGTAGCTTTTCAATTGTGTCCATAAATGTAGTAGCAACTGTACTTGCTTTAAATGGATGAGATAATGCACAAAAGTGTGCATACTTGGTAAGTCTATCAACTACCACCATGATGACATTCTTTCCTTCGGACTTAGGTAAACCTGTGATAAAATTCATTGAAATATCCTCCCAACGTTGACTTGGAATGGATAAAGGTTGTAGAAGTCCCGGGGTCTTAATTGTCTCCACTTTATTCTGCTGGCAAACCAAACATTCCGCCACAAAATTTTGAATATCAGATTTAAGGCCATCCCAAAAAAAAATATTTCTTCACCTTGTGGTAAGTTTTTAAAAATCCTGAGTGTCCTCCTAAAGGAGAAGTGTGCAATTCCAGAAGAATCTTTTGTTTTAGTTGGGAATTCTTACAAAGATATAAGCGATCTTTGTACCATAAGGAATTATTTTTCCAACTAAATGTATCAGATGTACTAGGATCTTGCTGCAACTTTTGAATGAGTGTCCATACATCTTTCTCCTTCTTCCATTCATCTCTTGCTTCGGTTATCCAATCTGGTTGGATAATAGAAATGGTACAAAGCAATGCTTCCACCTCTTCATTCTTTCTTGAGAGTGCATCTGCAACAACATTAAGCTTTCCTTTTTTGTAGATTATTTCAAAGTCATAACCCAACATCTTTGTGACCCATTTTTGTTGCTCTTCTGAAGATATTCTTTGTTCCAAAAAGTGTTTAAGACTATCATGATCATTTTTTACCTTGAAGTGTCTTCCCATTAGGTAAGTTCGCCATTTCTTTAGTGGATGCAGTATTTCTAACATTTCCTTCTCATAAATAGGTTTCTGTAAATACTTTCATTTGATTGGACGACTTTCAAAAGCAATGGGTCTTCCTTCCTGCATTGAAACAACGCCAATTCCATTTCCTGAGGCATCACATTCCACAATAAAGGTTTTTGTGAAGTCTGGCGTAGCTAAGAGCGGTGCTAGGCACATTGCCTCTTTAAGATGTTCAAAGGCCTTAGTTGCTTCAAGAGTCCATGAAAATGCATCTTTCTTCAATAATGTTGTTAGAGGTGCTGCTATTCTCCCATAATTCTTAACAAACTTGCGATAATACCCTGTTAACTCGAGAAATCCTCACAACTACTTTATGGTTGTGGGGACTTTCCATTCCTTAATGGCTTTAATTTTGTTAGGGTCTACTTTAACACCCTCGTGAGATACAATATGACCCAGATATTCCACCTCTTGTACTCCAAAGAAACATTTGGATGTTTTTACATATAATTGTTTCTCCTGCAATAGTTTGAGCACCTTGTCAACATGTTCAACATGTTCAACATGATCCTTCCAAGACCTGCTATAGATTAGTATATCATCAAAAAATACCAGCAAAAATTTTCTAAGGAAGGGTTTGAAAATGGAATTCATCAACCCTTGAAATGTAGAAGGTGCATTGGTAAGGCCAAAAGGCATGATCAAAAATTCATAATGACCCTCATGAGTTCAAAATGTTGTTTTTGGAATATCTTCAGTCTTCATTCTAATTTGATGATATCCTAAACGAAGATCCAACTTGGTAAAATAAATTGCTCCATGTAATTCATCCAATAATTCATCAATCACAGGAATGAGAAATTTATCTTTAATGGTGAGCTTATTTAGCTCCTTATAATCCAGGCATATGCGCCATGATCCATCCTTCTTGTGTACCAATACTACAGGAGCAGAGAAAGAACTTTAACTAGGTTGAATTATACCCGCCCCTAACATTTCTGCAATCATACGTTCAATTTCACTCTTTTGGACATAAGGATATCTATAAGGCCTAATGTTTGGAGGAACACTTCTTGGAATCAAGTGAATAGCATGATCATGATCACAAATAGGTGGGAGTCCTTTGGGAGTTTCAAACACCTTGGAATGATTATCCAAGACTTGTTGGAGATCTGCAGAAATAGATGATTTTGATGTTGGAACTTATAGTGAGCATAATTGTGCAATTATGCCTCGTTGTTCTTTCTTTAGAAGCTTTGTCATGACATTAGAGTTTATTATCTTTCCTGGCTTCCTTGTAATACCCCGTAATTCGACTTCCTTTCCTTCTGAAAAAAATTTCAAGAAAAGTTCTTGAAAATTAAAAGCTACTGTCCCCAAAGATTGTAACCATTATACTCCTAGTACAACATCAACACCTCCCATAGGAATGGAAAGCATTGGACTATTCAATACATATTCCCCCATGATTAGCTTGATATTATGGCATTTTCCAGAGCAATTTATAGTTCCTCCATTTGCAACCATCACTTGACATTCTGGTGCTGGGTATAGGAAACAATTCAATTCCTTGGTTACCTTACAATGAATAAAATTATGGGTACTACCTGAATCAATCAACACTATTACCTTTTTCTTCTTGATATGTCCTTCTATCTTGAGAGTTTGAGGAGTGGTAATTCCTGCCAGTGCATTACACGATATGGTCGAATTCATTTCTTCCTCTTCTAGGGCTGGTTCCTGGTGTATATCCTCTTCTTGTTCATTTTCTTCTTCTTCTTCACAATCTATGTAAAATAATTTCTTCTCAGCACACTTATGACCTTTAGTGTATTTGCTATCACAACTGTAGCAAAGCCCTTTTGCTCTTTTTTCTTCCACTTGTTGTGGTGTCAACCTTGTAGGTTGTGGAAATCTAGGAGTAGCAACACTTCCATCTTTATAGAAGTGAGTGGTAGGCTTCCTTGTCGCCATAATTTTACATTCAATTTTTCTTGCCAACCTGAATGCCTTCTCCAATGAATCAGGTTCCAAAACGCGAACTTCATGTTGGATGCTATCCTTTAAAGTACCTATGAAGAGATCAATCCTGTGTTCCTCTGGAATATTAGTTACCCTTTTATTCAATTTTTGGAAGTCCTCAATGTGCTCCCCCACTAAACCCTTTTGTTTGAGATTTATCAATTGGCTAAAGAAGGTGTTGCTCTTTGTATCCTCATAATGTGCTATCATTTCCTCCGTAAAAATTGACCAAGTGACAATTTTTTTACGGAGCAAAGCCATCGATACCATACAAATGTATTTTGTTCTAAATGTAAAGTTGCAATGCGTACCTTTTGTGTGTTTTGCACATTATGGAGATCAAAATATTGCTCCATCTGTAGTATCCATGTTACAAGATCATTTCCATCAAACTTCCTCATATCCATTTTTGGAATATGGTGGTTCTTCCCACCAACATTAGAGTTTATGAAGTCATGATTAACATTTATTTTGTTCTCATCATGAGTTTCCTCTACTATCTTTTCACCATTAGGAAACATTTCTTGTATCAACTTTGTCAAACCTTCCATGTCTGCTTTTAGATCATTCTTCATGTTTTCCATGTTGTCTTTCATTTTTTCATCGATCTTAGCTTCCATCTCATCCATCTTAGATTCCATGCCAGCTTCCATGCCATCTATCTTAGATTCCATGCCTTTCTTCAAACCATCCATCTTCGCTTCCACGCCTTTCTTCAAAACTTCCATTTCATTTTTTGTTGCTCTTTGTGAGAGCGAAATTTGGTGCACTTGCTCTTGTAATTTTGATAGATCATGTTGCAATTCTTCACCTTCGTGAGTCATAGTAGAGCCTTCTGAAGGCTTAATGGGTGTTGAATTATTTTTACAGGGCATTTTTTAGAACCCAATACTGATATCTATTCTACAATATTCCCTTGGAATCAATTCAAATTGATTCTTCAAACAAGACTTATGCAATTCAGAAAAAAATACACACCTTTTTCTTTATTTTTAGGAGCTCGATATTGAAATTGGATTATATCTGTGATTTCGGCTCTTCAATATCTGAAATTTAGCACTGAGGTAACCTTCTAAATTATCTTTCGAATGCCACAGGTCTGATTTGATTTGGATTCTTCAAGGCAAAGTTATGTCCAATCTCCCACAATGACCTAATTATGGACTAGTTCAGTGGAACGAACTTGCACGACTTTCCACATGTCACTGTTTCGTCTTTTAGCTCTAAAATTGATAGAAAACAAACTGCAGTCTATGTACTTGCAACCACTTTTTATGGCACTCCAATCCGATGCTCAGAGAGAGAGTTATGAAGATTTTCCCACAATCACCTCTTTGCGATGAAATTCAGGAGCCTGAAAAAGCACTACCTTCCACAGATCATATCTCTGAAAATATTGCGAACCAAGCTCTGAAATTTTGCGACGAGTTTCCTCAGGATTTCAGCTTCATGCCCAAAAAATTTCAGATTCTGAACCTTCGTAGAAAAAAAGTTATAGCGCAAATGCCACGATGGCCTGTTTAGATTAAATTGAGGAGCCTGCAAAAAGACCTAACTTCCACAGATCATATCTCTGAAAATATTGTGAAACAAGCTCTGAAATTTTGCGACGATGTTCCTCAAAATTTTGGCTTCGCACCCTAAAAATTTAAACTTTTGAAACTTCGTATAAAAAAATTTATAGCGAAAATTCCACGATGACCTGTTTGGAGCAGCAAAACCCTAGAATCCCAAAGCTCTGATACCAAATGTTGTGAAGCCAGCTCCAAAAATAGAAGAAAAGAGATATCAACACCTTAGAAATAAGCCACTTCGAGGGGAAACCTCCAATACATTAAATGAATGAACAATTCTTGGATGATACAAATTACAAAACCTCCTTTCTATAAATAGGAGTCCATCAGGCCACAATGTAATCCTAGCCGACCTAACAATAATAATTTAAGGGCACAATAATAACAATATGGGGGTTACAGGGGTACAATAATAACAATAAGGGGTTACAGTAACAACAATAAGGGACTATACTAGTAATATAGAGACCAAACATATTCAAACCATGTACACCGTGATTTATCTGAAAATCCCCAATTGGGGAAAAACCAGCCAACAATAGATCTATTATTGCCCTTGGCTAAAACACAGCAAGTCGGCCAACAACCTGAGCTTTCACCGCTCAACCATGGCTCAATACAACGGAGAATGCACAAGCCTTTTAACGGCTTCAATTGCATGCAATACCATGAACTTATTACCATGGGTGCCCAAAACCACAACTGTTAACCATAGCTGTTGACACAACCTCAATTCTATCACAAGGTCAAGTTTATCTAACAATTCCCTTTAAACTTGACCTTGTGATAGAGTATAAACTTGACCTTGTGATAGAATTGAGGTTGTGTCAACAGTTATGGTTTTGGGCACCCATGGTAATGAGCTCATGGTATTACTTGCAGTTAAAGCCGTTAAAAGGCTTGTGCATTCTCCATTGTATTGAGCCATGGTTGAGCGATGAAAGCTCAGTTTGTTGGTCGACTTGGTTGTGCTTTGGCCAAGGACAATAATAGATCTATTGTTGGCTGGTTTTTCCCCAATTGGGGTTTTCCAGGTAAATCATGGTGTACATGGTTTGAATATTTGGTGCTTGTGTGTTATATTTATTTCTCTGGAACCCTAACAAAAATTTTTGCGTGGTCTAAGCACCACACATTTGTAGAAATTCAGCCAAAGGTATCTAGCAGTATGCTACGCACTTCCAACATCATCATGGTCACCTCCCGCCAAGGCTTGAACTTTAATTGTTGTGATCTGTTTAATTAAGTTTTGCTTCATTTTGTTGAAATATGGAGCTTTCATCCTGTAGTCAGTTTTGTATTAAGATTGAAGATTTGTTAGTTTCAACAATTTGGTCTTGAGCATATTTTGGCAGTCTTAATTCTGCATCGTCAATTTTTTTTATGATGAAGATCTTGGAGCATTCGTTGTATTGGTTGTGTCCAATTTGGAGCTGCTTTTTGAAGATTCATTAGGTTCCGAGAGTTTTGATGATTTTAGCTAAGTGATAACGTCAAAATTATTTTGACTTTAAGAGGAGAGTTTTCATAAGACTTTACCAGTGTGTTTTTGGAACAAGCTTGGCAGAGGCTCGTGTTTGGTTTTTGGCCTAGTACTTGTGATTTCATGGTTTGTTGAGTAACAAATTGACTTCCAGCTATGTTGTGACTTCAAATTATGTCATTTTGTTGTTGCCTTATATATACCTATGTAATGTTGGTTATGGGGCATTAGCACCTCTCTTTGCGCAAAATGGCCAAATGTATATTTTTGGTGCAAATTCCAATCCCCCAACCTATTTTGATACCACAAATTCCTCAACTAAAGAAAGGACTAAAACTTGAATGGGCGCTTAAAGAATTTTCTTAAACAAGAAAAGGGCTAAAGCTGAGTGATGATCTAGAAAAACCAAAAATGAAAAGTTTGTGATATACAATTTTGGAATCCAGACCAGTCAGTGATATTGAAATATAATATTTAATAACCTTGAAAATTTTGCCTCTATTCTGGTCATTTAAATCAAGCATTCATTGAAGGACTTGAGCAAATTGAATTTTGAAGGCGATATTCAAACAACAATTAATTTTGTTTGGTTTTGTTAGCTTCCAGCATCAATTTTTGTATGGAGGGACCGTAAAGGGCCTCATTTTTCCAACAGGTTGAAGGCAACTCATTATTTGATTTAAAAAAAAAACTCTAGAAATTCTTAGGCTCAGTTACATGATGACACTACAGATTTAGATGTATACAAGAATTCCATTAACACAATGGGAGTTATGTAAATTTCTATGATTGTCAACTATGCTCACATTTGGTTGTTCCAATATAATTATGATTGTAGAACTTGAACTTGATGGATACCACCGAAAATTCTTGCTAAAGGTTGACTGAGTTGGTTTCATGCCAATGCTTTGCATCTGAAAAAGTTGTTTTATGGTATCAAAAATTTAACAAATATTAAATATGTTAAATATATTTACGACACAACTTCCAACTAACTTATGATAGGTTCCCAACCTTATGATGCAAGCGTTGCAATATTTATTTTTGTTTGTTGAGTTGTCTAAGTTGATATTCATATGCTTGAACTTTGGCTAGAGAAACCACAACCTAGGGGCATCTAAGTCGTCAAAATCATTCAGGGATTGCATCTGGCTTGGCCACACCAACGTATAACATGATTGGATTTTTTCCCACAGAGTTTCGAATCAGTGACCTTCACATCACAAAGTGACATAGAAATACACCCCGTGGGCAAACATTGCAATATTATAAAACCAAGTGCATATATTCTAGTAATTTTTTCCTGATGATTATAACTTTAAGTTTTCTTTATTGTTTAGGCATAGTCTAACTTATAGACGAATTAGCATTTTCCACTGGAATGTGGTGATACAATTTCAAGCAAGAATGTGATTTTTTTGTTATTTAAAATACATTTTGAAATGCATAAATGGATTTAATACCCTCAAAAAACCTCCTAGGACACTCAAATTTTACAGATTAAACAACTTAAACTCATAATTTTAAAAATCTTTGTGAGATTTTGGTTAAAATTAACAACAACAAAATATGTCGTGAAAAATGTCATTTCATGATGATGATGATGGTTAACGTCCACTAAGACCAAACATTGGTCTATCGGACCTAAAGAAATGAATTATTTAGTTTGTTTTAAAATTGTATTACTATGCTCAAAGAGTTTGGAGAGAAGTGTCTCGAGCTCACTATAATTTGACATGTTAAAAGGCTAGGAAGATCGGTATTGCAACAAAAATTATGAAACTGAGATCTAATGTGGTTGTACGCAGGGCACTCTACGAGGAAGTGAATTTCATCCTCAATGTTCATATTCTCACGGAGATGGCAGATCCTTTCCACCCATGGTGTTTTAGGAACTGCCCAACGACCTGTTTCACTATGGAGCTCATGAGTGTTCGTTCTAATCTTGGTTATATTAATTTTTTTCTTTGAGCTAGTTAAAACAAAGAGATACTTTTGATCTTCTAGAGTAGGCTTGATGACCTCCTTATAATATCTTAATTTTCTTTTAGCCTTTAAATCTTTTTCACACCACATTTTCTCTTTAAACTTAGAAGTAACAATATTTTTAATGTTATTAATATTTTGCAATGCAACATTTTCGTTGATCTCCCAATGGTTTAACCATGCCCTTGTATCTTTATACCAACCTTGTTTGAGCCTTAGGTGGTTTTGGCTGGAATTTAAAGCTAGCTTAGGAAGTCTATGATCTCCCATGTTATTGATTTTGTGCTTGTACAACATAAACCTAGTCATAGCTAGGCTCTCGATAGGGGAAAGACCCACTTCTATAAGGAGAATAGGATAGGCTGCATTGCTTTTAATTTTGAGGTTATACGTTATAAAATGCTTCTGGATTTGCTCAATCTTTCTCCAGGATTCTCTAGAGATTCTGCAACCCCAAACCTCACATCCATACAAGATAACAGGAGTGACTAAAGGTTCAAAGAGGAGCTTCTTTCTGTCCCACATCACAAGGTTTGTTGTTTTACAATTATTTCCAAGACCAAAATAAGCTTTCGACCCTCCATTAATCCTTTTCTCAATGCTATAGTTCTAGTTGAGCTTGTGGTGAATATCAACTCCTAGGTACTTGTAAGAAGACACTTCCTCCAAGTTGCTATTGTCATACACAAAATTAGCATAAGTGTCCTTGGATTTGATAATCATAACTTTTGTTTTGTCCGTGTTAACAATCATACCCATGGTAGAGAAAAAATCCTTAAGAAGTCTAAGTTGCTTATCAAGATCAGATGGGCACTTTGCCAGAAGAACAATATCGTCGGCAGAGAGAAGAAGGATGATGACTATTCTAGCTAAGATCGTGACAACACAGTCTGCTTCCCCTAAACAACCTTCTAACTTGTCGATGTAGATGCCAAATAGGGTAGGAGAGAGGGGGAAACCTTGTTTAACTCTGATATTACACTTAATATCTTTCGACCACCCCTCATTTTTTTTTAAAACTTGGCAATTAAATTCTCGTATAGGCTTATAGCGGAAACTCTCAACCCAAAAGGATCCTTTAGCTCTTCTAATATATTCTAGAGGTTGTCTCTAGGTACCGTATCGAAAGTCTTTCGAAAGTCCACAAAGCAACAAAAGAGATTGGATTTATCATTACGACATTCCTCCACAATGATCTTAAGCGTAACGAGGTGGTTTGTTGTTGAGTTCTGCCTTCTAAAACCCGCTTGGCCTTTAACCCGCTTACCTTCACTTTCAAGCCATATGTTCATTTTTTTTTCCAAAATAATACCATATAACTTAGTTAAGAGATGGCTAATCATAATTGTCCGATAATTAAAGGGGTTATTTGTATCCCCACTTTTAAAAATAGGGATAATGAGGCTCTGAGTCCATGGTTTAGGGAACCCTTGCTTGACCGCTTGATTGAAAAGCTTCTGGATGTGAGGGATGAGGACATGACCTCCAATTTTTAAGATTTCTGCCTGGTAACATTCAATGTCCTTAGCTTTTCCATTTGTCAAGCGCTTAACCCCAAAATATATGTCTTCTAATGAGAAAAC
Organism: Pinus albicaulis; assembly: GCA_034641835.2. NCBI lineage: Eukaryota > Viridiplantae > Streptophyta > Pinopsida > Pinales > Pinaceae > Pinus > Pinus albicaulis. Next base: position 1,130,207,729 of record CM076572.1, on the reverse strand, counting down.
TTCTTCCGTTATGAGCAAGGTTTCAAAGTTATCTATGACATTTGGAGATTCATAAAGCTTTTTAAGATAGGAATTTTAGTCGTGTAAAGCAATTCTATTATTATTTTTAGTTTTTTTAGTTAGAAACTGCCTCCAGAACTTCTTAGGAGCTATTTTAAAGAGGTGTAAGGGATTTTCTTGTCTTTTATGAATATACTGCTTTTTTCCCTTTTAGTTAGGGATTTGTATATTTTATCTTGCCAATTTTAAGAGATTCATCAATGGCTTCCTTAATTTCTCTCCTCCCACTTTTACAATCTTTGTCATACCAAGAGTTGATTTTTCTATTTCTTTTATTACTCGATACCCCTATTTTTCATAGGAGTTGTCTTTAGTGCAACTTTTTGGAGTTTCAAGTGCCGGAATCCGATGAAAAAATTTGGGGTAAAATCTTGGTTTTTGTTATTTTAACTGTTTTTTTGACTCTATATATGGATTCAGCACCCTCAAAAATCTAGGGTCACTTCGATTATGTAAGGTTAGAAATCAAACTTCTCTTTTCAATAAATTCCTTCCGGATTTTAGAGAAATTACATCGGAAAAAACTACAGTAAAAGCCTTCAAAAAGTCGCACTATAAAGACTATTCATTTTTCATATATTGAATACCTAATAGCTTAGAATGGTATGTATTCTACTTTTTGGCAAAGCACATGCTCGATTTTATGCATCCTTTCTGTAGTCCCCAAGTTTTATGCACCTTAGGCAGCCAAGATCGAGTCCTGGTGTTCTTTAGGCAACTGTTAATTCTCTCTTTGCCATTGAGTTTTCCGTGCCTTTTGTTGCATGGAGACCATGTCTATTTAGAATATATGCAAATGATTTATAAAGAACAATGCTCCATGGCCATGAATCTCCTACACTCTCCTGCATTCACTGCAAGGCCCCGCCACTTTAATTCGCTAATATCTGCACTCAAATAGCAACGCCATCCATAACCCTAGACGGGGGTGTTGCCACTCAATTTCTCATAGATAAATGTGGTTGGACTCTCAAAGAAATTACTAAGCCATTAGACATCACAATGAATTGCATCGAGTAAAATAGAGGTAGAATATGAAAAACTTTTTGGAATTGTTCAATGGATGTGGTATGACTAACGCTGCCCAGATTCAAAGGGTTGTCCTTTACAACCCTGGGCTTATCTTTTGTAGCATCAAAAGAAACATAGAGTCTATAAGCTTAGCCTCCTAAGGAGTTGCATGAATAGCATCTCTCCAAACTCGTTTCTTCCAATGCAAAAATACTTTATCTCACTTAACAGAAGCTTAAGTCAGGTCTTCGATTTCACTTTTGCAAAAATTGGGGGTCGAGGGGAGGCGTTATCAGAAATTTTAGCATGGCATCCCATTTGCTAGCGGCTTTAGAGGAAAAAGTTATGGATTCATTTAAACAAGCCGAGGATTTAGGGTTAAAAAAGGGATCAAAGATATTTAAAATTGCTGTGCGTGCATATTTTGGTGTAGCGTAGGAGAAACTAGATTGAAAACGACAGTGTTTAACCAGTTTAGGTTTCTCTGAACTTTTAAAAAAAAATTGAATTTAGGAAGCCAAAGGCCGATGGTTCTAACGCTTTCGGAGGAAAAAATGAAGCGTGATGTGGATTTTTATTTGGAAAGAACTTAGAGACAAGGATGATTCCTCAGTATATATTGCTAGAGGAAATGAAGTTTTTCCGAGGATTATTGGGCTGAAAAAAAAAAAACATTTCCCAGAAGAGCATGTTCATTCAAATGTGGAATTCTCTTCAGTTCTCCAAGATATTTACTGTAATAACCTCGTTTTCCAAGATATTTACTGTAATAACATCGGTCACATTTCCTATTTATTTTAAGCATTGTAAATTTAATTAAACTAAATGGGTTGAGTTGGGGACATGGATTAGGTGGAGGGGAAGACTGCTGGGGATATTCACTTATTTGGTGGCAGCCTCTTGTGACAAACAAGGGCCAGGGCAAGATTATAAAGGGAAGACCACGGATGATAAAACAAATGAAAAAACAAATCGAAAAAAATCAAGGGAATATGGACAGGTGGAGCAACATTGATTGGTCAGAAGGGTTTCAAGGCCATACTAGAAAACAAGCACTAGAGAGGTCAGATTTGAAAAGCTATAAGATTAAGAAGGGGAAGGATTTCTGACAGAGGGGGAGATGGAGCTTCTGTAGGGGTAATATGCAGGAATGAAATCGTCGAGGACTAAACCAAGACTCAGAAACATGCCTTCAATAGAAATTGACGATCCCTGTAGGCATGTATGTAAAGTCAAGAAAGGGAGAGAAATGCAACAGTGCAGGAGGATTGATGAGAAATTGAGCAAAGGCAGTTGGTAATGAATGGGAGCTGACCAGGCCTCTGGAGCCTCTGTTCTTGCTAGCTTTAATCCCATAAGCAGGCCCCCTCGCTCATGCACTGGAATTTGGCTCGAGGTGACAACCGCAAGTGAACCTGGCTGCAACTCGTCTACAGGTGGGTGGAAAAACAAAGTCTCCACCTCAGTTTCCAGAACCATCATTAGGAGATGAATATTATTTTACATGGTATGCCTTTGCATTAATTTGCTTAGTAATCAAATGCATGGTCTGTTGACGATATGGGCATTGCCCGACAACATTCAGTAATATCTTTGTTCCTGTTTATTAATGTATTAATACCTTCATAATCCTCAGCCCATGATGCACTTGGCACATGTTCTTCTTAATAACAAGGATTACTACTTTACAAGAATTCATCATTTCAATGTTTGCTCAAGTCTTTCATTATCAAACATCGAGTTGCAGTATTTCTCCCTCTGCAAGGATGGGCTTAAACTTTTGCTGCTTCTGCAAGTTAGACTGTGGACCTGCTATCGCTGCTGATTGGGTTGTAAGTCTTAAGATTCTCTTTTAGATCATCGGATTCCACAATCTGTCATTAAGTCCCATTGTTCTTGCCCTTCTTGCACTATATTAGGGACTGTGGACGCTGCCATTTCTACAGACTCTTACAAATACACAACACAAACTTTTCCTTTTGTGTTCCATATGTTGTTCACTAAGTTTTGCATGCCATATATTGCATACTGATCCACATAAAGTCATCCCCTATTCCGAGAAGACAAATCCACACACTGCGAGTTACTCCCAGGACTCATCAGTGGTAACAACCTCAGGAATTTGACAGATAAGTATTTATTCCTTTGCTATGGGAGGTTCCCAAGGTAAATTGACTCAGTAGTGGATATGGTTAGGAGCACAGAGGGTTTAGATGCTAGATAGAAGGTGGGAATAAAATTCATGCCGATTAAATGTGATTATTTTCAGAGGCACTAGAGTTGGTTAGGGGATTCATAACTTTGTAACGTACATCGATAATGTGTGAATACATATTCACACTTTTTCTTTGTTTTCTGCAAACATATCTATCAAACTCAGTTGGTTGATGTGAATGTTGTAGTTGTATTGAAACTGTAAACATACATGAAGATAGCTTGAGCGAGGAGTGAATTGGTCTTGTCACAGGTGAAACATCTAGCCAAGCGAAAACAAGGAGCTTGCGCGGAAACAACTTAGAGCTAGAGGATAGGCTGGATTTCGACCTGAGCACCAGACTATTGACCACATCCTTACACTTGGGGCCATCATTGAGGAGGCACGACATCGCTCTTCGAAAGTCTATTGTTGTTATGTAGACTTTCGAAAAGCTTTTGACTCGTTCCCTAGAGAAGCATTATTCCAAAGACAGATATTGGCATTTCGTAGACCCTCTTGTCAGCGATCATGCGCTTATATGAGTCAGTCCTTGGTCGTCTGCGCACAGTACATGGGCTATCAGATTTTATCCGGAGCACTATTAGGGTAAAACAAGGTTGTCCCTTGTCCCCCACACTTTTTGGGATCTATATTGACGAGTTGGAGTCCTTGCATGAACACATACAGGACGGTGATGGTTGCCTTCTACATCATGTCTTGATTTCTATCTTCTTGTTTGCAGATGACGTGGTCCTTCTAGCCCCATCCCCTGACGGATTGCAGAGGCAGTTGGATGCCTTGGCCGGTTTCAGTGATCTTCGACAATTGACGGTTAACCTAGGTAAAACCAAAGTTATGATCTTCAACATGTCGAAGAAGTTCCTCTGTGACCTCCATTTCTTTTTCAGAGGAGAGGAGATTGAGATCACCAGCTCATACACCTATCTTGGGGTACTATTCATAGGACCTCACTTTAGCTGAGATTTAAATTTAAGTGGGGAGGATAATAATTTTGTCACCTAACCACCCATATTAGATCCAATCATATTTACCAACTTACATCAAGGAAGAGTCTTGAGAATTTTTTATAATTGAAATATTTAAAGAACTTATTCATGGTGTTAGATGAGTACTTCAGTTGTAATTTTTTTTTTTTCCCAATAAAAAAATCGATATTTTTCATATAGAATTTAAGATATACAAAATTAAGTCTTTCCAGCATTCCCATAAGTCTATTTCCATTCAAATGACCTACATAACTCCCTACTTTATACATTGATCCATTGACATTTAGCTGACACTGCCAAGTATATATTCAACAAATTAAATAGTAAAAATACATAGAAACAAAAAATCTAGAGAATCCAAGAAGTTTTTAGCTTCTAATTTACAACACAACACCTTCTTATAGTGCATTACCATCTTTGGTTTCTTTAATTGCATAATCTTGCTATTTTACCGAAATATCAATTCCAAAATGGGCAAGAACATAGATCCCAAATTCCAACAGGACGTCTATCTCTCTAGCTCAACCCTACCCCTCACCGGTTTTGAACCTGTGACCTCCCAAGAGAAATCACAAGTTTTTAACCATTGAGCCTGTTGTACATTTTTACTCCTGCATGTAAATTTTCGGTCTGCCACCTTTTTCAAATTTCTTTCAGATCCCTGCCGTGGCTTAAGATCCTGATGCTCCTGCCTGATTTTACCATATTCGCCCAAAAATGCATTATCCGAAGGTTAAAAACACGCTATTCAAGTTATATTGAGCCGAGGCCCCAGAGCCTTCGCCCCTTTTGCTGTTGTCAACACATGACCCGAGCCTGAAAACCACGAGCCAAAGGGAAGAGAGCTTATTGTTTTATGTTATCGGGGGCGATAGCAACCGTCCGATCGAATTAAATCAACGGAGCGAAGATATTTTTATATGGTGGCTCCCGCGTCCGTATCTCACTACAGAAACCAGCGGTATTGTCCCGCACCGCTTCCACCTGGCCGACAGTATTTACCATATGGGCAGCGATTCCACTAAACATGCGCCGCGTGTCCCTGAGTACGGTTTCCAAAACCGTTTTCCCCGCGCATTAAATGTTGTACAAAGATCGGGCAGCGGAACTCCCCCGCGCCGTTGGATCTGGCGATGTCAATCCAACGGTGGATATCCTTCAGTGTCGCTCGCCCTTTAATCCCTGTCCGTCGTGTTTCGTGGCCCACCACCGCAATGCTCCCGTTAGCTCCCAGCCATTGATCTGTGATCTTAATCCAACGGCCAGCAATCAGTCTCCCCGTCTGTCGACTCCGCTGCCACGTTGTCTTTCCACCTGTCCCCCCGTACACCCATGTGTCGTGCCCCCGTGTATCCGTGGCGTCATCCCGTCATATATATATATATATATATATATATATATATATATATATGCACGAGTTTTCATTTATACCCTCCGTTCTTATTCATCCCTCATGTTCAAACTGCTTCACGTGGAGAAGTCGCACTCCGTCTGTTTAATCGAAGTCTCCATTGTCTTTCCTCCGCCACCCTTCGCATTCCTGTCATCTGTTCGTGTCCACGACGTCATTATCATCTCCACCTCCACGCTCCTTGCCTCCGAGTTATGGTTTCTCTAATGTTTTGTGGGTTTTGCAGGTTTTAAGATGATAAAGAGGCCTCATAATTTATCGCCTCCATTGCAGAGGTTAAAAAGCATGTTAAAGGACGACATTCTGCTGGTGAAATTTAAAGAAGAAGCCGAGGGTAGGTGTGAGAAATGACCACCATTAAAAGAAGACAAAGATGTGAATCTACAGAACCCTCCAGAGAAAATCAAGGAACGCTCCGCCCTGTATTAAAGGTCCAGGATTTAAATTCAATGTTAAAGGGCCGAGAGTACAATACAGAATTGCAGACTATCTCAAGGTCCTTACGGCAGCAGATTTTCCCCTCAGCAAAAGGCAGAGCATTGCATATATTTTATTATTTGTGTCTTGTATATAAGGAGATTTTCATCTCCCAGCATTTATTTCTATAGACAGATTGTAAAGTACAGTCATTTATAGTTAGTCATTCATAGAGTGGGCACGAATGTTTTCCGCCATTTTATTCAAATTGGGTCATTAAATGTGCTCCATCTACCTCCTTCTCGAGAATTCTCTATCTTTTCTATAAAGACCCGAAAAGAAGACATTGTAAGGGTTCCAGATTTCTATCAGCAAAATGTGCAGTGAAAAGGCTTTTGTATACATTTTGTAATATTTATGTATGAAGGTTAAGAGCCCGTAGGGTCTCAGTGAGGAGGAGTTATAACTGTAATGAGGATTATGGTCTTTGGTATCTCACAGTATGTAATTTCTCTTATGTGTTAATACAATATCTCATTTCATGCTATTTATCTTCTTGTATCATGTTCTAGAATGCGAGTGGCTCACTAGTTTGCAGTAAGGATTCATCCTTGTTGGTGCCCTTTGTAGAATTAGTCAAGCGCTTTAAATAGGCCTAGTCATGATATATTGTTCCATGTTCATCTCTTCCATATTTTCTGCTATATTAGTTACTTGAGGAGGGTGCTTTTAAAACGCCATTGTCATATAAGGATTCATAAATTAATATGCCATTATGTGGTTCTGTTGTGTATCTGGGTATCAGTCTCAAGTTGACTAATATCTTCTTTATGCTTCCTCACTGCACTCACTTCCTGATATTTGATTTCTTTGATATATTATTTGAACTAGCCCTCTTTACAGTAAGTTTTCTCTTAACTGTTTGATGCCTTTGTATTGGAGTTTTACATGATGTCCCTACACTATTCTTATCTTTGTGTCAGCTTCTGAGAGAGTTTGGTCCTGTTCAAAACTTATTTCCTTGTTTTACAAGAGATAGTAAGTGAGCTTTTGGATTGACAACCCAAGCTATATGAAGAGCTCCTTACTATATTAAGATGTCCTAGGCACTGGTCTATGGCAACTCTAGACTGTCTCTAAGGGGTGACAAAATTGTCCACAACATCTTTCTGGCGCCGTTGCCGGGGATCAAATTCAAGAATATCAGTTTCCGTGGGCCTCGACAAATTGTTTTCACTCTCTAATCAGGTGAGCACGGAGAGTCGAAGAGTTGCATATCTCTCACCTTGGCGACTCCACTGGTCTTTATTTGATAAATTTTATTGGTAGTCCTGGCTTCTCGAAAGCCACATTTGAGGTCAGATACATCTCAGTCGAAAACACCTTACGTGTCTGACCCAGAGAAGATCATTCATAAAAGAGTTTAGAAGGAGAGGAAGTTAGTTCGTGCTGAAAACCCTGAATATTCCATTGAAGATTATCTGCCCTCTTCTTCTCAAGAAGTTAGAACAGAAAATCCCGAGTTTTACTCAGAAACTCCACGTAGAGGAAGTGTCCGGATTGAAGAAGATTCTCATCCTACTCCCGAGGCTGAGGAAATTAAAGAAGTCACAGAAGTAGTTGTTGTTAACCGTGAATTATTCCCAGCTACGCCTCAGTCCTCCATATCATATATTCCCATTGTCATTCATACTCCACTTCCTCCTACTCCTCTCCCTTCATTTGTATCTCAGACTGTTGTACAACCTCCACCTCCCCAAATGGCTAATGTTCCTGCTTTTCTGTTGAACAAATACGCTCCACTGGCCTTGCCCCAAGTGCTAAATGATATGCCACAGGATTATCTAAAGATTCTGCCAAGATTTAATGGTGAAAATGAGGTTGATGCTCAGAAACATCTTGAGACTTTCTGCTCCTTTGCAGAAAACTTAAATGTTGAACATTTAGATGTGGTCTTGAGATTATTTGTGCAGTCTTTGGAGGGTGAAGCCAGAAAATGGTTCAATACATTGGGAAACCGTTCAATAACCACCTGGGATATTATGGAGAATACTTTTCTTAGGAAGTGGGGAGAAAAGAAAGATCATGGTCAGTGTCTTACTGAGTTTAATACTATGAAGAAGAAACAGAATGAAGGGGTATCAGAGTTCATTAAAAGATTCAATAAGTTATATCTTAGCCTGCCTCCTGAAATGAAGCCCCATGAAGCTGCTGCAAAGATAATTTTTATAACAGCCTTTGATTTTGACTTTGGATTCTCATTGAGAGAAAGAAAACCTGCCACTTTAGATGATGCACAGTCAGATGCTCTGGAATTGGAAGCAAACTTTGCCTCCACTGGGAAACTGAAGAGAAAAATTGAACAAGATACTAGGAGGAGAGGAAAAGAAGAGGTTTCCACCTCTAATCAGGAAAAATATTCAGATAAAATGGATGAAATAAGCAAAATGATAAAGAAGATGGTCAAGCTTGAACTGGAAGCTAAAAATGTAGCTCCCAAGAACTATTACAATGCTCCAAACAGAGGATACAATCCTCAGTATAGAAGGCCACCATTGCAGATATTGCCGAGAAAAGCAAAGGAACAACAAGACCAGGTACCTCATCCCTTATACCTGGAAGGACCAGCAGATGACTCCACTGGAGATGCAGCTTATGGGTTAGAAGATTCAAATCTGGATTTTTCAAACAATGATGATATGGAATGCCCATTGCAAGATGAAGCAGAGATTGATCATTATTGTAAGCAATTTGCTGATTTCATGCAAGCACAATTCAATGTAAAATATGATCTCAGATCTTCAAGGAAGAGGACCAGAACTCAAGACCAAGAAGAGGAGCCACCTCAGAAAGAAACATCTGCTCAGAAGGAATCAGCAACAAATAAGAACATAGAAAAAGGTAAGAATCCTCTAAATACTCCTTTGCGGTCCAATGATCAGATTCCTTCTTCTTCAAAAGTAGTCAGTCCTCCTAATGTTGAGCCAGTGTCAAAAGAAGTCAAATATTCAGCTGAAAATAAGGAGTCAAAAGAAGTTGTGATAGAAAAACCCCCATCCGCTTTCAATTTGCAAAAAGAACTTGAAAAGATTAAGATTCATGTTCCCCTGATTGAACTGTTAAAGCAGCCTGTATACCAGTCTCAAGTCACTTCCTTTATGCTTCCTCCTGAAATACCTATTGCACCTGATAGTCTAAACCTACAAGAAGAAAGACCCATGGTAGTCTTTGGCCCACATGTCGAGGAGATAGACCCTTCTACTACTCCTTTTTATGTTTCTCTAGTTATACATGACCTGTTGTTACACAATTGTATGTTAGATTCTGGGGCTTCCCATAATCTTATGCCTTTGTCTGTCATGGAGCAACTAGGGTTGCAAATTACAAGACCATACAAAGACTTATATTCATTTGATTCTAAAAGAGTTAAATGCCTGGGAATGATTAAAGATTTAGTGGTCAATTTGGCTCAAATCCCAGCAAAGAGTGTGGTCATGGACATTGTGGTTGCTGATATCCCAGCCCGCTTTGGCATGCTGCTGTCAAGGTCCTGGGGTACAAAGATTGGGGGATCAATTAAATTGGATTTAACATATGCTACTGTACCAGTCTTTAGAGGTCAGGAAAGGAGGTTGTACAGGGAGACTAGATTTGTTAAAATGGTAACTAAGGCTGACTGCTCAGAGAATTCTCCGATTTATAACAAAGAGGGAGATTTTTCATGCTTGATGCTAGAAGAAAATCAAAATTATGCTCGTGAGCCCCCTTCTGGTCGAATCCAAGCTGAGCAGCCTAAAGAAGATCAGGAATCAGAAATTTGGACTTTACATTTTGATGGGGAAAATTCAAGAGAAGGCAATGGAGCTGGGGTATTGTTGATCTCCCCTGCAGGAAAATGGGTGCCACTGTCCTTTAAATTGGAATATGAGGCTACCAACAATGTAGCCGAATATGAGGCACTATTATTGGGACTGCAAACAGCTAGAAACATGGGCATCCAAAGTTTAAAAGTCTTGGGAGACTCTGATCTGGTGGTGAGACAGATCAAAAATCAATGCCAAACTAAGCACCCACGGCTGAGAGCTTATAGAAACGAAGTGTGGGACATGATAGAAAATTTCTTCTCAGCGTTTAACATATAGTTCATGCCCTGGGAGCAAAATAGAATAGCCGATTCTCTTGCTGTAGCTGCCAGCACATTCCATCCTCCTCATAATCCTCTTTTAAGATATGAAGTGGAGATACGTTACAGACCATCCATTCCAGATAATATTAAGCATTGGCAGGTATTTGAAGATGATGAACAGATGAAGAGATTCATGGAGACAGTGGGAGAGTTCTCCAATATAGAGATTGATGATAATGAAGAGGAGGAAACTGAAAATATTGCAGAGAACAGATGGGAAGAGAAGATAGCAGGTAATAGAGTGCTGCAGCTAAAAGGAAATGTTATACCTAGAGTTTTGGTGCCTCTAGAAAGATTATTTAATAAAGATGATGTTCCAATGCAGCCCAACAGAGTAATAGAAGAAGATCAAGTAGAAGATTTGAATATGGGTACTTATGCTGATCCCAAAATTGTAAAATTATCCAAAAGAGTCCCAGAGGATTATAAAGAGAAATATTTGAAGTTGTTTCAATATTATAAAGATGTATTTGCCTGGTCCTATCAGGACCTAAAAACTTTTGATGTTAATATAATGCAACATAAAATTCCTTTGAGGGAAGGTGCAAAGCCTTATAAGCAGAAGCTCAGACAGATAAATCCTCTGCTGCTTCCCTCTATTGAAAAAGAAATCAAGAAGCTGCTGAAGGCCAAGATAATTGTGCCATTAAGATACTCAGAATGGATAGCAAATCTTGTTCCTGTTCGGAAGAAAAATGGGGAAATAAGGCTGTGCGTGGATTTTAGGAATTTAAATAGAGCATCTCTCAAGGATAATTATCCACTACCTAAAATGGACCACATCCTGCAGAAAGTAGTGGGAGCATCCAGAATGTCAATGATGGATGGTTTTTCTGGTTACAATCAGGTGGCTGTACTTCCAGAAGATCAGAAGAAAACCGCATTCACTACACCATGGGGAACCTTTATGTATGCCAGGATGCCATTCGGATTAATTAATGCAGGAGCCACTTTTCAGAGGGCAATGGACATAGCCTTCGTTGGGGAGTAGGACAAGTTTTTGGTAGTATATCTTGATGATATCACAGTGTTTTCAAAGAATGATGATGAGCATATTGAACATTTAAGAAGACCTTTTGAAAAATGCAGAAGGTACGGCCTTTCTCTCAATCCTCAAAAATCTTTGTTTGCATTAGATGAGGGAAAACTCTTAGGGCACATTGTAACTAAAGATGGCGTGAGAATTGACCCTAAGAGAGTTGAAGTAATAAACAGTATTCCTCTACCGAGAAATAAGAAGGAAGTACAGGTGTTTTTAGGCTGAAACAATTTTTTGAGAAGGTTTATTCCTAACTATGCTGAGATAGTTAGGCATATAACTGATATGTTGAAAAAGGAGAATGAAGTAAAATGGTCCCAGGAGTCTAGAGATGCATTCACAAGGATAAAACAGGCATTTGCCGAAGCTCTTGTGCTAGCTGGACCAGATTACAACAAGCCATTTATGATCTTTTCATTTGCTTCACCTCATACAATAGCTGGAGTATTATTACAGAAAAATGAAGAGGGATATGAACAGCCTATAGCTTTCTTCAGTCAAGTACTTTATGATGCTGAATTGAAATATAATATATTGGAGAAGCAGGCATATGCCCTGGTAAAGTCCCTTAAAGCTTTTAGATTATATGTCTTGCAATCTCACATTACTGCATATGTTCCCACAGCAGCTGTCAAAGACATTCTTGTTCAGGGAGATAGCGAAGGTAGAAGAGGAAGATGGATTGCAAAAATACAGGAGTATGATCTGGACATAAAGCCTACCAAGCTGATTAAAGGACAGGGACTTGCTAAGATGTTATCTGAATCAAATCATCAAGCCTTGGGCATTAATCTATCCATGTTAGCAAATGAAAAATCTGAGAAAGGAGAAGAACAGCAAGGACTAGAGATGGCCACTCAAAAGATACATATGAAATATCTAACTAGCCCTTGGTATAAAGAAACAGTTGAATATCTTTTAACACTCAGTTGTCCTCCGAGTTGTGATAAGATAAAATACAGAGATGTAAGAATGAAATCCCAGAAATATGTAATTGCTAATGGACAGCTATATTGGAGAGACCCTTCAGGTATATTACTGTTATGCCTCATAGAAAATGAAGTAGAGAATATATTGACAGAATTCCATGAGGGAATATGTGGAGGGCATTACAGCTAGAGGGCTACAGCTCATAAAATCCTGAAGGCTAGTTTCTACTGGCCAAAATTGTATACAGACACTTTTTCTTGGGTCAGAGCATGTGACAAGTGCCAAAGATTTGCAGAAAGACAGAAATTAGCAGCTTTGCCCTTGATTCCTACTCATGTAAATGAACCATTTCAGAAATGGGGATTAGATTTTATAGGAGAAATACATCCCCCATCAAGTGGCCAATATAAATGGATACTAACAGCCACAGATTACTTCATGAAATGGATGGAAGCTATACCTACAAGAAATGCTACAGATGCTGTGATAATGAAGTTTATGGAGGAAAATATCATATCTAGGTTTGGCTGTCCTGCTAGAATTGTAACTGATAATGCACAAGCTTTTAAATCTGCCAGGTTTGTGAATTTTTGCCAAAGGTATAACATCATCCTGACTCATTCCACAGCATACTATCCACAAGGAAATGGTTTAGCAGAATCTTCTAATAAAACCCTGGTGAGGGCCCTGAAGAAAACAATCAGTGAAAATCAGAAAAATTGGGACTCTCAATTAAAGTTTTCTCTATGGGCAAATAGAATAACCAGCAAAAGAGCAACAGGGAAATCTCCCTATGATCTGGTATATGGGAGAGCAGCTGTGTTTCTTGTGCAATTGGCTTTGCCAGTGGCACGCTTCATGCAGGAAAACCATGAAGAACCAGATGACATGGTCCGAAGAATTAATCAGTTGGTAGAATTAGAGGAAACACGGAACCAGGTGGATCAGAGATTGATAGAATATCAGGAGAAAATGAAGAATGTCTTTGATCGGCGTGTGAAGGATAGAAAATTTCAAATTGGAGACCTGGTTCTCAGATGGGATATTCGCAGAGCAGAAAAGGGCAAGCATGCTAAGTTTGATCTGCTATGGTTTGGTCCATTCAAAATCGTGAATCAAGGAAGAAACAATACTTTCTCGTTAGAAAACCTGCAGGGTGATCTGCTAGATGCCCCTGTGAATGGCCAATTCCTCAAGCCATACTTTCAATTCTGACCCAAGCTAGGGGGCCTGACTGTATTATATTGTATATAAGCTGCTTTGGTTTTCATTTTATAAAGAGAGAGTGCTGACATTTACCTGAAGAAGAAGCGCAGGGGAAATTGAATAACAGAATGAAATATTTAGTGGTCTGCGTGTTCTCGACATGTCCGAGGACGGACATGCCGTCCCCAGATGGAGCCGATGTTGTACATTTTTACTCCTGCATGTAAATTTTCGGTCTGCCACCTTTTTCAAATTTCTTTCAGATCCCTACCGTGGCTTAAGATCCTGATGCTCCCGCCTGATTTTACCATATTCGCCCAAAAATGCATTATCCAAAGGTTAAAAACCCGCTATTCAAGTTATATTGAGCCGAGGCCCCAGAGCCTTCGCCCCTTTTGTTGTTGTCAACACATGACCCGAGCCCGAAAACCACGAGCCAAAGGGAAGAGAGCTTATTGTTTTATGTTATCGGGGGCGATAGCAACCGTCCGATCGAATTAAATCAACGGAGCGAAGATCTTTTTATATGGTGGCTCCCACGTCTGTATCTCACTACAGAAACCGGCGGTATTGTCCCGCACCGCTTCCACATGGCCGGCGGTATTTACCATAAGGGCAGCGATTCCACTAAACATGTGTCGCGTGTCCCTGAGTACGGTTTCCAAAATCGTTTTCCCCGCGCGTTAAAGGTTGTACAAAGGGTCAGGTAGCGCAGGCTCCCAGCATGAGGTGGATATGCGTGATCTCAGTCAGATGGATATCCTCCAGTGCTTCTTCCTTTAACCCCTGTCTGCCGTGTTCTGTGTGGCCCTGCCTTTGTAGTTAGCTCCCGGTAGTTGATCTATGATCTTAATCCAACGGCCCAATGATCGAATCTCCCTGCGTCTGTCGACTCAGTGCTCGTTGTCTTTCCACTGTCCCCCATGCCGTACACCCATGCGTCGTGCCCCCGTGTGTCTGGCAGCAATGGCGTCATCCGGGTCATATACATATATATATATATATATATATATATATATATATATATATATATATATATATATATATATATATATATATATATATATATATATGTATGCACTAGTTTTCATTTATACCCTCCGTTCTTATTCATCCCTCATGTTCAAACTGCTTCACGTGGAGAAGTCGCACTCCGTCTGTTTAATCGAAGTCTCCATTGTCTTTCCTCAGCCACCCTTCGCATTCCTGTCATCTGTTCGTGTCCACGACGTCATTATCATCTCCACCTCCACGCTCCTTGCCTCCGAGTTTTGGTTTCTCTAATGTTTTGTGGGTTTTGCAGGTTTTAAGATGATAAAGAGGCCTCATAATTTATCGCCTGCATTGCAGAGGTTAAAAAGCATGTTAAAGGACGACATTCTGCTGGTGAAATTTAAAGAAGAAGCCGAGGGTAGGTGTGAGAAATGACCACCGTTAAAAGAAGACAAAGATGTGAATCTACAGAACCCTCCAGAGAAAATCAAGGAACGCTCCGCCCTGTATTAAAGGTCCAGGATTTAAATTCAAAGCTAAAGGTCGAAGTACAGTACAGAATCGCAGACTATCTCAGGGTTCTTATGGCAGCAGATTTTCCCTCTTTCAATAAGAGGCAGAACGATGTATATTTTATTATTTTGTATCATGTTTATAAGGAGATTTTCATTTCCCAGCATTTATTTCTATAGACATATTGTAAAGTACAGTCATTTATAGTTAGTCATTCATAGAGTGGGTGCGAATGTTTTCCGCCATTTTGTTCAAATTGAGTCATTAAATGTGCTTCATCTACCTCCTTCTCGATAATTCTCTATCTTTTCTATAAAGGCCCAAAAAGAAGACATTGAAAGGGTTCTAGATTTCTATCAGCAAACTGTGCAGTGAAAAGGCTTTTGTATACATTTTGTAATATTCCATGCATGAAGGTTCAGAGCCCGTAGGGTCTCAGTGAGGAGGAGTTATAACTGTAATGAGGATTCTGGTCTTTGGTATCTCACAGTATGTAATTTCTCTTATGTGTTAATACAATATCTCCTTTCATGCTATTTATCTTCTTGTATCATGTTCTAGAATGCAAGTGGCTCACTAGTTTGCAGTAAGGATTCATCCTTGTTGATGCCCTTTCTGGAATTAGTCAAGCGCTTTAAATAGGCCTAGTCATGATATATTGTTCCATGTTCATCTCTTCCATATTTTCTGCTATATTAGTTACTTGAGGAGGGTGCTTTTAAAACGCCATTGTCATATAAGGATTCATAAATTAATATTCCCTTATGTGGTTATGTTGTGTATATGGGTATCAGTCTCAAGTTGACTAATATCTTCTTTATGCTTCCTCACTGCACTCACTTCCTGATATTTGATTTCTGTGATATATTATTTGAACTGGCCCTCTTTACAGTAAGCTGTCTTTTAACTGTCTGATGCCTTTGCATTGGAGTTTTACATGATGTCCCTACACTATTCTTATCTTTGTGTCAGCTTCTGAGAGAGTTTGGTCCCATTCAAAACTTATTTCCTTGTTTTACAAGAGATAGTAAGTGAGATTTTGGATTGACAACCCAAGCTATATGAAGAGCTCCTTACTATATTAAGATGTCCTAGGCACTGGTCTATGGAAACTCTAAACTGTCTCTAGGGGGTGACAAAATTGTCCACAACAGAGCCCACTCTGATTGCCCATCAAGAACATAGTTTTCACTTCAAAGGAATAGTAATCAATAAGAATACTCACATGGCACATCAAATAAATGACACATGCAGCATAAACTACAACTCAACTGTCAAAATACTCTCAATTTCTGCCTAGATAAAGAGTTATAGATGATAATGTGTTGTAAGTTAGAAGTTGGAAACCTTTTCGACTCTCCCAATTTTTGTTTTCATCATTTTTGTTTTTTTTTGTTTTTCTCAACATTTTAACATAGATCTGGCAGTTTAAGCTAGATGTCAATGGATGATTGTATCAAAGTGGAGAGTTCTGTAGGTCACTTTGATGAAATAGAATGGCAGTGATGGACTTATGAGACTACACATATAATTATGTACATTTTAAATTCCATTTGAAATATGAATATAGAATTTTTTTTCTCAGGGCAAAGAAAAATTACAACTTAGCTACTTATCTAGTAGTGAAAACTATGTTCTTGATGGGCAACCAGAGTGGGCTCAATGGTTAAGAACTTGTGATTTCTCTTGGGAGGTCACAGGATCAAAACCGGGTGGGGGTAGGGTTGTCTTTGGCCCGTCATGACCAAGCTAGAGGGATAGACATCCTGTTGGAGTTTGGTTTAAATCTCCATTGCAGGCTGTTGCATATACCCGGGGAAGTTGTTTAGTTCCCTGTAAAAAAAAAAGCTATGTTCTTGATTCATACTAGTTCTTTTTGTGTGTTATCATCTTCTTACACATTAGTTTTAGGTTGAAGGCATTTATTGAAGGTGTGGCATCAAAACTTGTAGTTGTTTTTGTTAGCCTCTTGTCATCGTCTTATATATTGTTTTTACATGCCAATGGTCTTGATTTAAGGGTATATCCTCTCTAGAAAGCACTTTCATTTTTTACATGCCAAAGTTCTTGATTTAAGGGCATATCCTCTCTATAAAGCACTGCATTGGATTTGTTTTTATGTACTGCATGGTTTGGAAAATCGTCCAACCTCTTATCCCCCTCTGTGTTTGTCAACTTTGAAATTGTGCCTGGTCATCATCGTTCTCCCCATGAATAAGTTCACATTATTTGAACCTGGTTTGAAAACACAAGGCTTCCAAATTGATTTCTTAACTTGAATAACATGGTCGTTTAACAATAGATATCACGACATCACCTAACAGATCCATTCCTCAAACAGGGAAATCATAAATAGTTCGAGGAAATAGGATTGTCTCATGGAACCCCAAGTGTGTAGACATATCTTATGTGTGCAGAGTTGAGAATGTGTCACATGGTGCTTGTCTAGCCGTTCAAAAGCTTTCACTTTAGGATTTTTCAGGTATGATTATATATTCCACAATGCAGTGTTGGATCCCTGCATAATGGAACTACATCACATTCTGGAGGAGGGCTTCACAGTTCATAATATTTGGAAAATGAAGACGTGACATGTGAGAAAGTGGTCGAAAACATTTTTAGGTCATTTGATTTAAAAAGCAGCACATGTTTTTTGGAAATGTCATGAAGCTCAAATGTTATTGGTGTTGTCCTATTTTAGTTTATCATGCCTTATTATATGGCATTTGGTGTTTTCAAACTCAAATATTTGTTATTTCCATTACGGGGAGCTTTGAACTACACTACCATTGCTACATTGATTTCGCTGGGAGTGTTTTTGTCCACTTTCTTAAAACGAAACAAAAGTGCGTTAAAATGATCATTAGGTGATATTTAGATTTAAGAAGATAACATGGATACAGGTGAAACAAGAGGCAAGGTGACTGACTCATAATGATGATAGGTTATACTAGCAAGCAATTGCTTTTTTAAAAGTGCAAAGATAGGTAGGATTATTAAATTGAAAAACACATAATTATTAAAATGAAAAATTTATACTTTGATTTCCATAACCAGATAAATAATAATTTATATATTATATTTAGATATTTAAATATATGTATATAGAGAGAGAGAGATGTACTAAGTAATGTGCATTATATGTTGTATTAGTAAAACCAATATGTTTTGAATATTAGCCAGATGGTGAATCTGAGTAGCGTTTGTTGAAACTCAATACTTAAAAAAATCACTAATCACCAGCAACCAATTAATCAAATACAAACTTACAAAATTACAAAGCAATTTCCATTGCACTGTTTTTGGCCTCTAACTCCTTAGTGACATTTTTCCCAATAATATTCATGTGTATATTAGCATTGTTATGCATCAATACGTCCTTGTGGATCTTCTAAGATCATATCTTCCGTGGGCTTCTCACTAGTTCTGGGAATAAACCAACTCAAAGTGAGGTTGTCAAGATTGTCAGTAGTCAAACCTCGTATTGAAATTCCCCCGAAATGTTGGGTCCCTGATGGATTTGTTTTCATAATCTAAAATTCTAAACTATTAAGTTTTAACAAGTTCAAAAAACTTTAGTAAATAAGAACCCAGCCAACAACAAGCTTAGAATATCCAAATGACTATTTATCAAGATAACAAGAAGAATAAGAAAACATGTACTAAGTGACCATAGCATAAATGAAACATAGGAAATCATGAAAAATGCTTCACATATTTAACAACATAAGCATGAAAAGTACTTCACATATTTATAACATGAGAAATCCAACATAGAGTTTGTTTATGTATGCTCTAAATCAATGAACCAAATATGCACAATTTTTAAATGACAATAATGACAACATGAAAAATACTTCACATATATATATATATATAACATGATCAATCCAACATAGAGTTTGTTTGTAATATCCAAAAATAAGGGATTTCTACAACAATAAGAATATCTTAAGATATTCTAGAGTTGGAGAGGTAGAAATATAGCTCATATGATGTGTTAATAACACATATTCTTCATTCAAGCAACAACAACAACTTCTTCTTCATTTTAGGACCCAGAAAGTGGGGAAAAGTAACAATTTAAGCCCTAAAAAGGTTAATTTCAGAGATTTGCGTAAAAACAGAGGAAAATGACGGTTGGATCCCTTAGAATATGTTATAGGGGACTCACATATTAAATTTCATCAAAAACAAAGCACTCTAGCTATGTTAAACATATCTCCTCGTCCCAGTATGGCTCAAAAAGGCCCAAACCCCATGACTTAGCTAATGCAGAATTTACTGAAGCCTTCACATCGTCTTTTTCAAAGGGTTTATGATACAATATGATGGAAAATACATACATACATTGTATTACATCAGATCATGGAGTTTATTGCTCAGCTCATGAGAATAATGTAAGAATGGATTAAGAAACCCTCAAGAATGAGGTGTCGTAACACTTTATTTCTTTGCAACAAGAATGTAAAACGTAATATTCAGGAGCTATAGCAGCTATACATTAAATATCAAATCTAAGACGGATCTGTGCACAAAATATCAGATCTATAACAGATCGGTACACTAGATTGTCTTTACTTTACATTCCCTTTGGGGATTTCGGCAATACATGAAAGAACAGGAGTAGATCTGAGTTTTAATGCAGCAGATCTGCAGAATGATTCAAAAAATCTGAAGTACGCACAACAGTAAATAAATTAGATCTGAAGTAGACATGGATTAGATAGCTAATCCATGGATCACCATGGTGAAGGAAGGATCCATCAACCAGAGATCTCTTCTCCAAATGAATACCAAAAGGCCTTGCAACCTTGCAGCTAGAAATAACGCAGTCCAAGAGAGTAAACTGCGTTGTAAGCTTGAAGCATAGATTGGCCTGATGCCAAGATCAAAATCTCAAGCCCACAATGCTAATACACTCTTCCAGAAAGTTAAAAGACACACTCACTGAGAAGAGGCACTAGTACAATCTAGATCTGTGCAGATCTAGTGTTTCCACTTGTTGCAGCTCACTGAAACAAGTAAATCACAATAGGATTTACGCTGTTTAAGGGAGATGGAGCTTGGCCATATGCCTGATAGTGGAAGAGAAATACAATGCCCTCCAATAGCTACTTAATGGAAGGGGAGAGAATTCCTAAACAAGAAATCCTCACAATTCTCTGCTAAATAGCCAAGAGAATGAGATATGTCTAAACAAACAATATACTCTGAAAATATAATATCATGAACAACCTTCTCTTGAGCCTTCCCCTTATTTTTATAAGATGAGAGCTTGAGAAACCCTAAACCACTTTCAAAATCCTAACTCCTTTCACATGAAGATCCTCCATCTAGAACTGCGCTGATCAACAAGGAGGTTCAATGCATCTGGACAGTGCTGTGATTTGGTCCTGTTGACCTAGTCAATCTCCTCAATCCTTGTTCACATGCAAGTGTATTTTATTGAGACAGCCCTGATTTTCCTCTGTTCACATTGGGCATTGATTTATTTTGATGTTTTTAGGAGTTTACATGTCCTCCTTTACATTTTATTCATCAATTAAGAAAATCTAAACAAAATGAAATATTCCTATTAGCTTGGCCTAATTAGGAATATTATAGTCCTCCCCTCCAAAAATGTTGCTTGTCCTCAAGCAACTGCAAGGATAGAACTGAAATGAATTGGGAAAACATCTTTCCCCAAGCAATCATCCATGCAAAATGAGTCACCTCCCAACAACGTAACTCCAGAAAATTCTCCTCCACCTTGAGTGCATGCAATGTAGGTGGGTTGAAAACATGAACTTGGTAGACAAAATTGCCTACCCCACGCTGTCCTCCTCTCCACTTAAGAGAAGTGTAGAGTTTTTGCTAATCTTGGGTTGCAATGATATTGCCCTCAAGTCGCATCATGGAGATTAGATCTGCAAAGATCCTCCCTCCAACACTGTAAAACCAGTTGGCCCAACATTGGTCATGGAGAAAAATTAAGAGCTTGCTTACTTTTGGAGCAATGCACTGCCAAGAGATGGTAAGAGCATGCAAATATCGTGTTGCACAAACAAAGCTCTTACCATATGTTGGAAGTAAGAAGACACATAGATCCATGAATGGATCCTCCATAGTAGTTTGGCACACTTCCATGAAGAGAAATGAACCAAGTGCCGCTTGCAAACCCTCTCCCTCATGCTTGGAAATCCAAGACAAGAGGAGTACATCATAGTAATAGATGTCCTCATCTACTACCTCATATTCCTTACCTCCTTTTTGCCCATCAAGTGCATCAAGTGTGAAAAGATCCTGGGGATACTCCATCAATAAACCCCAGCTCCAAAGTGGCAACGTTGTTGGCCTATGCAAATAGGGTCCCTCCAACTCATAGCTCCAATATTTGACATGCAGAATGTCAAAGGCATCTCCCATAATGCTGCTACACATAAAGAGTCTCTCCCATGCGGAAAGTATCTCTTGAACATATAAGGCCAAGGAGTAGCCCCTTTTCACTATGATAGTGCCATCTTCTACTCCTGCAACATCATGAAAACTGTGAGAGCAAATCTGCCCTTGCTCTCCCAAGAACATCCCAAGCAACAAAATATTTTGCTGCCTCCTCATACTTCCATCATCCAGATCATGTAGTGAAAACATGGTGATTGACATGAAGAATGTTATGTCAACACAATGTGTCCATACTCCTTGCTGCCCCATGATGCAAGTATCCTGCCACATACCCTTGGAAAGAGGATGATGAGCAAACTATTTCAAGAGTAACCAACGCAGCCAAGCCTCCCGCTGCCTGGTATCATAAATTTGCAAATAGCTCACCAACTTCTTGCTCACCATCCACATCCACTCAATCATTTGTGGATGTCTCCTTCCATCCTCCATCTTGGTACTCCTCCCATGAGGGCTACCATCATCCCAAATCAGATTTCTGTCTTTGCATTTCATGGGATTTTGAAATGCAATCTTCCCAAGGATCAATTTGATCCCATAAGAACCCAAATAGGTGGTAGGCAAAAACCTCCCATCATGATGTGTATGGCTCAAGAAGTGTCCAATACAATCATGAGAGATGTTATCCATCCGAAGATGTCCTCCATCATCTATCTGTCCCTCCTTGAATCCATGAAGATCCAAGTGTGAGAAGGAAAGAGCCTCCTCAGACTGTTGAAGAACTTTGCACTTCATGATGTGAAGTGCACCTCCAATGAAATCTCTCCATGAGGTTTCCTCCTCATGCATGGTCCTCCAAAACCAAAGAGGCCTTGGATCTGCGGCAGGTGGAAGTTTCTCTTTGAGCTGGGGAGTGCTCATTGAGAAAGTGCCATCTAGAAAGGAGAAAGGGTTTCTCATTTCAAGATTTCTACCATCTACCTTTCCTTCCTCCATTGCTTCATGAATGAAGCTGCCATGTGAATGCTCCCATAATGAATGGTTCCTCCTTTCTTTCTTAATGCTTTTGCACAGCGCAGTGCAACTCTTTTTCTCTAAATAAACAACATGCAAAGATGTAGATCCCTTCATATGATTTGCTGAAATGACAAGAGATGGAAATTTAAGCATACCTTGGTGAGATGTAGAAGCAAGAGCTCCTTCCTCAACTATATTGTCTTCCTCCACTGCTGAACATGAAGGCTACTCCTCTAAGGTTGTGACAGCGCTGGTATAGGCTTCCTCAAGTGGTGGTGAGGGCCTCTCTCCCTCTGATATTTCTTTGCCAAATGCTTCAATCAGTGTTTGAGACAACTCAACAAGAGTGGATACTCTTGCATGGCTCAAATGGCTGAACCACCAAATATTTGCTTCACCTTCAAGGTGCAGCGCTGCAATCTCTACAGCCTCTCTCTCTACTACTAGATGTATTAGGAAGAAAGCCTCTAGTTTCATCACCCAAGTATTTTTTGCACATGTGAGTGATCCATCAAAAGTGGGCAACAGAAACCTATTGCCTCTCATCATCCCATAGTTGTGGGGTCTCTTCCCTTCCTCTAGCTGAATGAACTGAGGTAAAGCTAGAGTCTCCTTGAAGGCTCTAGATTTAACTTTGTATTCAGAAAGGTATTCGCTTAGAATCTTAGATCCTAAATGCCCTTCATGCCTCTAGTCTTCCTCTCTTTTAGAATAGGAAGTGCATGGCTCTTCCTCTTCTCGAAACCCTCTAGGAGTTTCACTGCAACTCTTCATATGCTTAACCTCCTTGGGGAGGTCCTTCTTGGATCTGAAAAGTGATGAGATCAAAATCATTCTCTTCATCATTCTGATCTTCTTTGGCTGAAACTCACAGGCTGAGCCAAGAATCTTGCTTTGATACCACTATAATATCCCAAAATAAGGGATTTATACAACAATAAGAATATATTAAGATATTCTAAAGTTAGAGAGGCATAAATATAGCTCATATGATGTGTTCATAACACATATTCTTCAATCAAGCAACAACAACAACTTCTTCTTCATTTTAGGACCCAAAAAGTGGGGAAAAGCAGCAATTTAAGCCCTAAAAAGGTTAATTTTAGAGATCTGCGTAAAAAAAAAGGAAAATGACGGTTGGATCCCTTAGAATATGTTATAGGGGACTCACATATCAAATTTCATCAAAAACAAAGCACTCTAGCTATGTTAAACAGATATCCTCTTCTCAGTATGGCTCAAAAAGGCCCAAACCCCATGGCTTAGCTAATGCAGAATTTAATGAAGCCTTCACAGTGTCTTTTTCGGAGGGTTTATGATACAATATGATGGAAAATACATACATACATTGTATTACATCAGATCATGGAGTTTATTGCTCAGATCATGAGAAAAATGTAAGAATGGATGAAGAAATCCTCAAGAATGAGGTGCTGCAACACTTTATTTTTCTGCAACAAGAAAGTACAGCGTAATATTCAGGAGCTATAGCATCTATACGTTAAATATCAGATCTAAGACAGATCTGTGTACAAAAGATCAAATCTATAACAGATCGGTACACTAGATTGTCTTTACTTTACATTAACCTTGGGGATTTCGGCAATACATGAAAGAACAGGAGTAGATCTGAGTTTTACTGCAGCAGATCTGTAGAATGATTCAAAAAATCTAAAGTAAGCACAACAGTAAATAAATCATATCTGAAGTAGACATGGATTAGATAGCTAATCCATGGATCACCATGGTGAAGGAAGGATCCATCAACCAGAGATCTCTTCTCCAAATGAATACCAAAAGGCCCTGCAACCTTGCAGTTGGAAATAACGCATTCCAAGAGGGTAAACTACGCTATAAGCTTGAAGCATAGATTGGCCTGATGCCAAGATCAAAATCTGAATCCCACACTGCTAATACACTCTTCCAAGAGGTTAAAAGACACACTCACTGAGAAGAGGCACTAGTACAATCTAGATCTGAGCAGATCTAGTGTTTCCACTTGCTGCAGCTCACTGGAACAAGTAAATCACAACATGATTTACGCTGTCTAAGGGAGATGGAGCTTGGCCATATGCCTGATAGTGGAAGAGAAATACAATGCCCTCCAAGAGCTACTCCATGGAAGGGGATAGAATTCCTAAACAAGAAATCCTCACAATTCTCTGCTAAACAGCCAAAAGAATGAGATATGTCTAAATATACAATATACTCTGAAAATATAATATCATGAACAACCTTCTCTCGAGCCTTCCCCTTCCTTTTATAAGATGAGAGCTTGAGAAACCCTAAACCACTTTCAAAACCCTAACTCCTTTCACATGAAGATCCTCCATCTAGAACTGCGTTGATCAACAAGGAGGTTCAATGCATCTGGACAATGTTGTGATTTGGTCCTGTTGACCTAGTCAATCTCCTCAATCCTTGTTCACATGCAAGTGTATTTTATTGAGACAACCCTGATTTGCCTCTGTTCACATTGGGCATTGATTTATTTTGATGTTTTTAGGATTTTACATGTCTTCCTTTACATTTTATTCATCAATTAAGAAAATCAAAACAAAATGAAATATTCCTATTAGCTTGGCCTAATTAGGAATATTACATTGTTTTTGTAAGCTCTAAATCAGGTGACCAAAAAACCAGACAATATTGTCCCTCCAAGAGTGAGGCCACATCTTGGTCCCCATCGACACCCAGGGCCATGAGATAAGGCCTTGACATCCTCTCTCTACCCATCGACACCCAAGGCCATTCGATAAGGTCTTGACTTCCTCTCTCTATTGCTCGACACAGAGATCTCCAACCTCTAGCATTCTGATTGTGTCATTGTATTTACAATGTTTTAAATTATTATGACATTCCACAACACCATATATAAGTTTGTTTTAACGAGGAAATACAAACAAAAAAAGAAATAAAAACATAATTGAAAACAAGAATCCTTACAAGTAACCATAATCACCAAAGACATTCCTCATACATAACCATGGCCATAGCTATCTTGAGGACTTGAGTGGTAGGAAACCCTCTCTAAAAACAAACATTAATTTTATTAATATAGTGTTTGAGTGTTACAAATAATGAAGTAATTTATAAATTAAAAAAATAATAATAAATTACATGTTATATTTCTGAATAACCTTCATTCTCCATGACTGTCAACACATTAAAAGAAATTAAAAAAAGCTGAATTAATATTTTTTTTATGATGATAATGAGAAAACATTTTATTGTTTAAACTTTGAAAAATATTTGGAAATAAAATTGAAATTAAAACAAAACAAAAATTCTAAGAAATTATTAAACGTAGTCACAAGAAAATTAAAAAAAAAAAAAATCTACTTCAATTTTTTCTTAAATTTCTCAGAAATCTAAATAATAATAACCATAATAAGAATCTAAATGAAAAGAGATATGGAATGGGTGTAAAAATAAACAAAAATCAAATAATCACTAACCTTATATTAGTGAAAAAACTTCTCTCTCTTTCCTTGTTGGGTGAAGGAAGTGATTGATTCCAGTCCATTTCACTCCATTTCTTGGAACATACTCCAAGATAGGCGAACCTTGCAAAACTATAAGCAGACATTGAACCCCATTATAGGTTTTCATATTAAAAAAAATTATAGGCTTGTTTGAATTTGAAATAATCTGCAAAATGTTGAAAAAAACATTTGAATTAAATAATTTACAGAATGATAAAAAAACATTTGAACCTCGACCTTTAAGATTAGAGTTAAATCCTTAAATGCATGAAATAGTAAAGGGATTGTACCTGATGATTTACGTCCGTGTTCAGTAGCACCACCATTTGCCTTCCCACAAAGCTCGTCTGGGTTGTCCTGAAATACGACATCCATTCATTCATTCATTCATTATTTGTTGTTTCCAAGCAGTGGAAGCCACATCCTTGTCTTGGAGCTGAAGAAATAAAAAAATGCAGGCATATTAGTACTAACCTTTCCGATGGGAACTTGGTTATTTCTTCGTTTTTGAGAATATAGACCGCCTTTCCTTGACTTCTGCAATCTAGAATTTTGACTCTGGTCTTCTGTAAAAACATCGAAAATGTAATCCACTTAGGCAGAGCCTAAAAATTTTGCAAAACCATATCCCTAAATTTCCAAGAAAGACATGAAATTACTCATAGAAATCTATTCAAGATAGAAAGACTCATTCTCACTCTCGTCAATGGCCAGACATGGAAACAATTTTCAAATGACCAAAAAGAACAGAATAGTAGAAGCTTTAGCATTATCTGCCTCATAATTTAAGAATATATTTTTATCTAAAAACAGAGGCTAATTGATCGTTTTGGTTGATCGATCTTACCGGAAATGCCTTTAAATGTGGATGTTCGAAGTAGGCGACTGGAAGAAACATTTGCACTGCCATTTTCCGATGCCTTCCTTCACGATTCATTTTCATGAAATCTATTATGCAGCTGACCAAAAATAATTTTTGTCAAAACTAAACTTTGAAATTCAAGAATCATCCAACTTTATCCATGCTACGAAGTCCACTTCTGACAACCTCATGCTTCCCAGGATCCCAGGTCTTATCGCATTCAAAAAATAATTTCTAGATTTCCCAAACTCTGTTGTTCGCTGCCATAAACAGATTCTTCATCGTGCAGTTGTGCACCATAAAATTCAGGTTCAGTGCCATAAACTCTATGAAGAATGCAAACTAAATCTCCTGGAACTTCGGTGTAAAATGGTGCGTTATGAAGATTCAAACGGAATCCTGGAATTTCGGCGTAAAAATGTTGCGCAAATATGTAAGTGGAGAAAAAAGCCGCGTAAAAATATATGTACACATGTCAAATGGAGACAGGAAGTGTAGACGAAAACCAAAAATACACTGATTCATAAGAAAAGGCCTATCGGCCTAATTAAATGCCAGGTTTTATCATGGTTAAAATGTGAGGTGGTTAATAAGTTACCAACAATAATTTTATTTTTTTGGATTTTTGTTTTAGTAAAATAAAGTTTTAAATTTTTGATAGTTTTTCTTTAAGAAGATATAATGGATATTTTGAAAAAGTCTCTTGTATAGAGGATATTCAAAGGGAGGCTTTCACATATTTTGAAGGTATTTGTCAGGAAATGTTGTTGATGGACATTCATAATCAACTAAGTTTTATGAATCATATCCCACGATGTTCACAAATGATGATAACATTGAAGTTGACCGAACAATCATGTTGGAGAAAATTTCCAATGTTCTACGATCCTTTTCCTGGGACAAATGCCCTGGGTTGGATGGGTGAACGTTGGAGATTTTCTCACATTTCCTGGACATTATGGGTAGTGATTTATTGAAGATGGAAAAATAATCCATATGCTCTAGACAAGTTGTTGGGGCAATAAATGCGACATTCATTTTGTTAGCGCTCCTCAGTGTCCCAAGGCTGAGAAAGGTGACCGAAGGAGGTAACCTAAAACCAACTTTGGATTTGGTAGCTAGCCCTACCAAATCAGAGAGGGCTCTCTTTCAAATCTCACAACCAATGAAGTGACTAGAGAGAAAAATAGATTTTAAGCTAGATATTCAGCTCACTGGGGTTTTTATTTTAGGGTTTTGCTGGATCGAGGTCAAAGGCCTAGGGAACTAGGTCAGGGTTTCAAATGATCAGTTGCAGGGATACAATGGGGCAAGGTAGGTATGTTCAATAACACATTTGAGTTGTCGTTGTGGTATAGGGTAGAAATATAGAAGGCTCAAAATGAGCATAAGATTATGAATTCATTTATCAGAATAAATGAGACATAAACATGAAAATCTCATCAAAACAGAGCATATAAACTATGAAGTCTACTTAAAAACTCACAAGATAATCACATGAAAGCATTCTAATGGTAATAAGGAGAAAAAAATATTCAATATGATGATATAACAGAGGAAAAAAATTGTCACTAAAGCATACCACATGAATCCCAAGATAATAGCTGCAACTGCCTGTATATTTCTTGCAAAAATATGATGTACACTAGCTCCAAACCTTTGTCTAATTGATGTCCAACATTGAATCTGACTTCAATCAAGCTACATATAGATAAAAAACTACATTCCCCACTCTCAGGGGTCGAATCCATCATGATAGGCACTGATTACACCAATTTCTCTAACCAAACCTAAAACTAGGGGGTTAGGAACTAACTCTCTATTTAGCCTTTTAGCCTTTGACTGACTTTTACAAGCATTAATGACCATGAATTTACATGAACTTAACCTTTACAAGAATAATTACATTTAATTACATCATGTCAACTCATAAAATGACCAATTACATGATGAGAGAATGACTCTGACTGATAAAACTCAAAAATTTGACCTTCTGACAGAAGCGCAGTGAAATTTCTTAGAAGTGCAGTGTGAGAGACACAAGTGCAACGTGCTCTTTGAGGCGTTTTCCTTGATATTTTTATTGAAATGAAGGCCGATGAAGACAACTTAGGATGTCTACTAGCCCTATAAAGCTTTAAACTTGCAAAAATCCTTCTCCAAGGCACCTAAAAATTGAGTTTCCCAAGACTACTCCCAAAGCGCAGCGAGGGGTCCAAAAAGGTGGCAGAAACATGTTTTTTAGGTAGTTTTTGAGCTTTTCCTTGCAACCTGTGAAGTGTCATGGAAAACCAAGTGTATACCTGAGATGTACTGACCCATATCTATCCATCCATGCAAAAAAAATTTCATTTGGAGGCTCTGAGAAGAAGCGGAGTGTGAGCTCGTTGCGCTTCTGTGCATCACGAAATTGTCAAATTTTTGGGTTTTCTGCAAAAATAGGGCTCAAACATATATTAATATCTCTCTAACCATAAAACTTTTTACAAAATTAAGAGAGTTTTTTGTTTTCAGGTATGTTATGAACAAACACCTCCTCAAGTTTTCAAAAATACTTTCCCATTTGTTCAGAATCCAAGTTTGAAGTTGGCCACTAAAAACACAGCAAAAATTGAAGAAGCATAGTGTGCTCACTGTAGAAGCACAACGAAATTTTGGAGAGTGATTTGGAGGCCTTCCTAGAGGACTTTTGGGCTGCAAGTGGTATGGTTGGAAAGCTTATGATGTCTGCTACATAATATAGTCATCAAGCACTACAAACACCTGCTTCGAACCCGTGAAAAACTGACTTGAATTCAAGTTGTCCAAAAGTGCAACAACTCTCTTGTAGCAACTGTATTTTGGGCATTTCTCTAAAATCATAACACCTGTCCATAAATTGAAAAAGGTTTTGTTCTTTGGTATATGATTGACAAAAACCTCTTTCACTTTTGTCAAATTCATCTTCATTACTTCAGAAACTAATTTTGAAGTAGAAGTGTCCCTGTGTGCAATGTAAACCTTAGCAAATGATCACAAAACTCTAAAAATGATGTGAATCACCTCCTTCTTTTGATTTCTGAAATTTCACCCCTGCTATAATGGTCTTATCCCTTCTGAAATTAGTGGTAAAGAGGCTTGTCAACTTGGCATGACAACCTACCTCTTGAATCTTTTCACAAAACCCTAGGCATCCCACATATTCAAAGTATTTCTTGATGAAAGATGAGGCCATGATTTCTTAGACATGAGTTGGCTCATATATGGAAACTTGCCCTCCTTTGTTGTACTTTTTCTTCTCAATGTACATGGTTTCAGTCTGCATGATAGAACCCTAGCTAGGTAGGAAGGAAGGTTGGGTATGATTGAGAAAACAAGGGAAAAAGGGATTGTTGTATTGAGGGAAGGGAATGGAGGGTTTAGAGATTAGGTAAATTTGTGGGAAAATTCTAGGGGGTAGGGATAGATGTTTTTTTTTTTTCTAAGTAAAATTATCTATTAACAAGCGGTAAAATTACATCTGGACCGTAGTCAAAAACTGCTGCTCATGAAACAGAAAATCAGAAAAAACAGTGTTAAAAAACTGTCGATGCCCACGCAGGGGACGATAACCACGGTGTTCTGTATCATACTTGGAACCCAGAGACACAAAGGAGGGCCATAAACATAGCAAAAACTTCCATAGCAGAAAAAACCCGTAGGTTGGAGAAACAGAGACATAGGGATGACCAGACAACCAACCATTAATCTTCCGGGGGCACCTCTTCGATTCTGCACCATCCGGAGGCGTGCGGGCCTGAAGCAGGTTCGTCCGGAGCAGCCGGAGCAGCTTGAGAGACATTCTCGGCAGAAAGCATTTCTTCATCAACGACCGGATTAGCATGGCGAGACGGAGGCGGAGCAGGAGGATTGCGCCCATCAAGATTAAAGGCCGAGAACTGAGTGTCCGGAGCACAGACAGTCGCAGCCGGAGCCGAAGGAAGCGGGTCATCCCCAGGAACCAAATCTTCAAGGAAAACCACTGAAAGGATAGCTGTAATGCGAGGGCGGTTGAGATTGCTGTTGAAGGTAAATCTGGCCGTGCCGGTGGTTGGGGCATAGGAAGCAGGAGGCCTGTGCGTGTGAGGGCCCCAGAACAGACGATGGCCATGAGAACTCCCTCGACCAGAACGAGTACGAGGATAATGACTTGAGCCTTCCCCAAAGGAGGAAGAGTCAGGAGAGGGACTGGCAGGGGAAGGGCAGCTCCTCGAGCTGCCCCGACTGCTTCTCATTCGATGGCGAAGTCTGGGCATGTTGAAGGGGAGCGGAAACCTGAGAGTCTTCCAATCCGCAGAGCGAACCCTCGCGAGGTTGTCCTGGAGACACACCAAATGCAGCACTTGTTCAACCTTCCACCCGGCGCAGAGCAATCCACGAGCCCCACTTCCACTGAATTGCTGCAAGTAATGGTCTACACTAAACTTTCGGCGAACGCTGCAAATGGTAACAGCAGAATGAAACATTGTGGGAGCCGAGAGCAGGTATAAAACAGGATGCGAGTGAATGCCTCCCATAGCGCGCCGAATCACCTCAGTCTCCCAAGCCGTCCTTCCCAAGCAAATCCAATCTACAAGCGTGAATTCCATCATACTGTGAATCCCTCTCAAGCATGCGGAGGGATGCTTCACCGCCATCGGAGACGAGCGAAAGCCAGAAATTGCAGGGCGAGCAGCGTTGGAATGGGGGGAGCATAAATGTTTATTTGCTATGGCCATGATGCCATTTAACACGTTGTACTCAACAGGCAGATGGCGGCATAGAGGAGCGGTCCACCAGCCCATCCATTTAATGCGCATTTGTGACACCCGCATCCGGGGGGGTAGGGATAGATGTTAGGGAGTGTAGGGAGGTGGAATTTCTTGAAAAGAGTGAGGAAAAGGTGTGAAAAGGTCCAAAACATAGTCATAGCCTAAGAATTTTCCAAAAGCACAGCGTAGGCTAGGGTTTTTAGGCAAAATGAGGGAGATGAAGGGAATGGTATGGGAAATGTTTTGGGGAGGTATGTGAGGTGTGGGTGAGGGTGACAGAGCATAAAATCTAGGTGTTTACCACTATAATGAAGCAAAAACACATAGAAATCAAAAGCGTAGCGAAACCCTAGGAGAGGGATTTTCACTGCGTTTTCTAAGAAGAATGATGCATAAGACAAATGTCTACTTACTTTCCAAGGAGATGCTAGAACTTGTGAAATGCTGAAAGTAACCCCTTTGATGCTTGCTTGGCCTCCAAATTCAAAAGCGTAGCATAGGAGCTAGAAGCACACCGTGGGAGGCAAGCAAGTGTTTTGTGGAGGAATTTTGATGCCCTAGTGGCTGGGATGAAGCTCAATGGTAGAGAGGTGCTCAATGAAGGTGAAATGAGCAATTAGAATGCTTGGATGGTCTTCTTATAGGCTGGAAGTTGACTTTTTTCTTTGGGTCATGAAGTGACATCACTTGTCTTTTTGAAAAAGTGAATGGTAGGATAGTGTACAACAACTTTATCACTTTATTATGCGAAGTTACATCTTCATAAGGAGTAAATGTACCTTTGAAATATTTTGAACACTTTTTCTCTAATTACTAGCTCCCATGATGGTGACTATGGTGATGACATGACTCTTTTATGACATATGATGACCTGAACTAATAATGACATCAAATGCATATATATAACTCTGATTGGGACCTTTGAACCTTGTAGTATGCATAATCATGATTTGATGACCAAAATAATGACCAAGACACTCTTTTGAGGACTTATCACAAGGAGTGATGACATAACCACTATAGCATTTATGCCCTTGAATATGGAGGGAACAGTAATAAAACCCTGGACACTAACCAATGATAAAATTTTATTTGAAAATTCATTTGAAACCATAACACATTTCTCTAATTTCAAAATCTTTTTACCCTACACCTTTTATGGATTTCCATCCAATCTCTTTATGTAATATTACATATAAGTTGGTCTCTAAAATAATTGCTAATTAGGTATAAAAGATAAATTATTAATATATACCAGCTGAACAGTTTGGATTTCTTCAAAATCAACAAATCCAAGATGCGGTTACCATCGAATAGGAGTGTATCTACTCGATCAAGACCAATGAAAAAGAGGCTCTGGTGTTGAAGCCAAATCTACACAAGGCTTATGATTGTGTTGACTGGAATTTTATACGGATGATTCTAACAAGGATTGGGGTAAGTCTTGGCATTGTTGACTGGATAATTGTGTGTGTAACCTCTATTAACTATGTTGTGTTGATTAATGGGGTTCCAACACATTTATTCAGGGCCCACAGGGGTCTTCGTCAAGGCTACCCCTTATCACCATTATTGCCTTTAGTAGTTATTGATGGGCTGAGCAGGAAGCTTAAGGAAGCTCAAGTTCAAAGGAACTTTCATGGTCTACAGGTAACAAGGAATATATTGTTTTCACATTTGATGTTTGTCTATGACGTGCCCATTTTTGGACAATTTTCAATGTCCCAATGGAGACTCCTTTATTCAATCATTTCAAAAATTAGGGACACGTCTAGGTTATTCATGAACAAAAAAAAAACTATTATGATTCAATCATTTGATCAACATGATGTTGTATCTGAGATTGCTAATTTATTTGAGGTGGAAACATCAAGTCTTGAAGAAGGTTTCACATACCTGAATTTTAAGATGAAAGAAAACAAATATTCGATCAAGGATTGGCAGTGAAACATAAAAAAAAATAATTGAATGTAGGTTGTCTCTCTAGGCTCATAGATGGTTATCCATGGGGTACATGTGTGTTCTCGTGAAATCAATTTTACAAAAAATATTTGTATATGAATGCACTTATTCTTGATCCCTTGTAAGATTATACAAAAAATCAAAGCCATTATTGTTAATTTCTCATGGTATGGGGTGTGAAAATTTCATCTATCACAACAACTGGAAATTATTTTCCTAATTGTTAATTTATTTAACAATTTATTTGTAGTTTGCTACAACAAATACCAAATAATGCTCACTGTGATTTTCACAAATAAATTGCGGAAGAAAATAGCTTTGGAAACTGAGAAAATCTAGAACACAAAATAAAAATGACAATTATTTTTTGACAGTTCTTCCCGGAAAAACCCAACTTGGGAAAATTGGTGCAGCAGAAAAGGGTTTTATTATTATGCAACAGTGAATTTGGAGTACAATATATGGATTCCCAATTGGCAATCCAAACAACAAGAAAATATGGCCAAAATTATGTAAGAAAATTACCCTTCTTCCACAAGCAACCCTAACACAACTTTCCTTCAGAAAACTCGTCCTCCTGGAGCATCAACCTCTGCACAAGCCCTATGACGTCTAGCCTTTGAACTGCCTTTGATGAATTCGTTCTACCTATCTCTGTGGAGGAAATTGATTCTCCGACCCTCTAGAAAAATTTCCTGACCTCTGGAAGTTGAATCAATTTTTCTTCCAGCCAAATCGAATTTCTCTTTTGAAACAACTGCGCAGTCCTATGTGTTGCTTCAATGGGAATAATTCGACCTTCTTGCTACTGCCTCTCCAGATCTGGAGAACCTCCTTCGGATCATTGTCTTTGCCCTTCACTATCTCTGCTTCGATCTCTTGCTCTCCGACAACTGTTGTTGCTCTCTGGAAATCGATCTGCAAAGGAAATTGAACTTGTCAAGTGTGTTCTCCATCACCACATTGATACCTTCTTATATCTTCCTGTTGGGACTCCAACAACCAAGATTAAATCTTAATCGATGGCTCAGATCATTTCTGGATCGATTCATGTGAGTTTCTAGATAATTCGCACTTTGACTCAATTAATTTTGATTAATTAACCAATTTTTTTAAGTTTAGATTAAGAAACAGTAAAAAATAGGTTAATAATCTAGTTAAGTCATTTCTTGGTGGAATTTCCATAAACGATTTCTGAGTTTTGGAGATCTCATATATTCTAGCCACTCCACCAAATTTCTTGGCAAGAACACATTCAATGCTACAGAAACTAACACTCCCTCTTAGCGAGAACTATATTATCTCCAGTGCTGCACATCCTGCCACAACACCCTGTCTCTGTATCACCTCCTGTCATGTTGCTGATGTCTAGTTACTACTGCCCACCAACTATTGCGCAACTCTGATGCTACATCTATGTTGCTGCTGACGCTGCTATACTGCTTCCAATACTTCATCTGCACTGCAACTACCTCTCATTTTTTGTTGTTGCAACTGCAACTACTGCAACTGATAAGTATCCAAAGTATTGAATCATTTGTGTTCAGTATGATGCATTTTTCTATCGAGCATCTGACTATTTCTATCATTTGCATTGTCATTGAAAAATTTGTGTTGCTTCCTAATCTGCACTGAGCCACCTGCTCTACTGTCAACATTGTACTGTGCTACTCAACATCTAACTGCTACTAGTCTGTAACTGTCACCATGGGACTGACTGCATCAACTGCTACTGATCCATCCTGCTATTGAATATTGTAGCCCCCCCCCCCTTCCCGCAGCCAGGTAATGATCCATGAGATAGACTCC
This sequence comes from Pinus albicaulis, assembly GCA_034641835.2. Taxonomy (NCBI): domain Eukaryota; kingdom Viridiplantae; phylum Streptophyta; class Pinopsida; order Pinales; family Pinaceae; genus Pinus; species Pinus albicaulis. The sequence goes on along the minus strand of CM076572.1, from coordinate 1,130,172,474 downwards.
TCAAGGACCCTTCCCATATTTGTAGATATCTGGGGATACAACACCAAATCACCCCACCTCACTCTAATAGGTATATCTATGAACATCACAAAATCTTCCTCCAACTTGGAGGACAAACTATCCATCTTAGCATGTGCCGTTGCGTGGTCTTGCTTCTCCTGCTTGTCCTTCTTTTTAAGAGGACACTGGGTACTGTAGTGGCCAAACTCGCCACACCTGGAGCACTTGACTGTAGATAGGTCCTTCTTCTTCTTCTTATTCTCCCCCTGCCCTTGACTAGGACCCTTAGATGCAAGGGCCACATTCTCCACCTCCTTTACACTCTTTGATCCGCTATTTTTGATGCGACTAATGGAGCTATTTAATAGAGCTCGCCGAAACTCTTCTTGTTGCAAATCTACCCACATCCTATCCCATCTAGGTAGCATGTCTCTGCCCAATATACTTTGGACGAAGACTTGCCAATCCTCCGAGACACTATTGAGTGCCAATCATACTAGTTCTGATGGTTGAGGCACTGCTCCAACAACTGCAAGTTGATGTCCGACCTCCTGAATCTTGGTGAGGAAGAGATCTATGTCTTCTCCCTTTTACATTATTATGCATCTCAAATTTTCTTCTAGGAACATCTTTCATTGCTCATAATTACCTTGATATAGCGTGGAGAGAGATACCCACATCTCTCTGGTTGTAGCTTTATCTGCAAGATGTCAGACTATATGATCTCAAACTCCAACCAAGATCATTCGCTTTGCCCTTGCTATCTCCTTCCTATATTCTTTGAGTTTATTTGCATCCTGGGGAACTGCCACCACATTATCTATGTAGGATTTTAGGCCATATTCATCTAGAAGGAAGGACATCCTAGCCTTACAATGATGTAGTTGGAAGCTTCGTCCAATCTATCTTGATCTCTAACCCATGTTGTGGGCATCTATGATCAAGTTGAAAACTCCCTCTTTCCCTCTACTTGGATGTTGCTCTACTACACACACTCCCTTATGGAATTCACAAATCTACTGGTTGCTACTGCTAATCTGTTTGGAAAAAAAACCAAACTTCTAAGACTCGAAGTTCCCCGAGAGAAAATTTCCCTCTGTTGTGTGTGCTTTTCTCTTCAACTCGACGTTGGTTTTATTGTTGCAAAACCCTCTGCGTCCAACCAAGGAATTTTCTCAGTGAAAAACTGAGCTGCAGTTGCTCCTTTGACTGCTGGAATCACTAACCCGAACAACTCGACTTTTCTGCAACCGTGCGAGTGAAAATCGAATTCCTACCTCAGTAATTCAACCTGTATGTCTCAGCACTACGTTGCCTCTATTAATTTCAGCCTGCTGCTCCCTCTGAGCAGTGAAATTATTTCATCTGCTTTTGAGCTTTCCGTTTGATCACTCACGCTCTAATACCATGTGAAAATTTTATCTATCAGAACAACTGGAAATGATTTTCCTAATTGTTTTTTTTTTTAACAATTTATTTGTAGTTTGCTATGAAAAATACCAAATAATTCTCACTGTGATTTTCACAAATAAAATGTGGAAGAAAATAATGTTGGAAACTTAGAAAATCTAACACACACGCATAATAAAAAAGACAATTATTTTTGGACAATTTTCCGTGGAAAAACCCAAATTGGGAATGCCCAACTGGCAATCCAAACAACAAGATAATTTGGCGAAATTATGTAAGGGAATTACCATTATTCCATAAGCAACCCCGACACAAATTTGCTTAAGAAAAATCATCCTCTTAGACCCTCTGCGTCAACCTCTGCATAGTGCTTGCACAATCTTTATGATGTCTGGCCTCTTAATTGCCTCTGATGAAGTCGTTATGCATGTCTTTACTGAGGAAACTGATTCTTGGCCCTCTGGAATACTTTTCCGACCTCTGGAAGTTGAATCGATTTTTCTTCCAACCAAATTGAATTTTTCTTTTGAAGCAACTGCGCAGTCCTCTACGCTGCTTCACTAGGAATAATTCAGCCTTCTTTCTCTTGCCTCTCCAGATCTGGAAAAATTCCTCTAGATCATTATCTTTGCCCCTCATTCTCTCTGCTTCTATCTCTAGCTCTCCGACAACTGTTTTTGCTCTCTGAAAATCAATCTAGCAAGGAAATCGATCTTCTCAAGTTTTTTCAACATCACCACATCGATCCCTTCTTATATCTTCATGTTGGGACTTCAACTACAAAGATTAAATATTAATCGGTGACTCAGATCATTCTGGATCGATTTTTGTGATTTTTTAGATAATTCACACCTTGGCTTAATTATTTATGATTTATTAACGAATTCTCCTAACTTTAGACTTAGGAAACATTACAAAAATATGTTAATAATCTAATGAAGTCATTTATGGGTGGAATTTCTAGAAACAATATTTGGGTTTTGGAGATCTCATGTATTCTAGCCTTTCCACCAAATTTTGTGGCTAGAACACATCTGATGCTACATAAACTAACATGGGTAAAGGAGGTGGGGAGAGTCCATTTGGTTTGATTGGATGCGTTTACGCATATGAAAGATATTGAAGGATGGGGGTTAAAGGACATCAAGGCTTTGGGGTGGGAATTATTAACAAAGGGTTTTTGGAGGCATATAAATGGTTGTGGCACTGGCAGGGTACTATAAAAGAAAAATACATGAAAGCATTGTCTATCATGGACTGGTACAAACATGGAAATTGTTCTATTCGAAGTGGTTCTCATATTTGGAATGTTTTCTTGAAAATTAAGAATTGGCTATTTGATAATATTTAGTGGGTGTTTGGAAATGGATATAAGATTTTGGCAGGTATTGACTCCATTCAAGTCATGCATACCAAGTATATTCTACCTAGGGCGGTACTAAATGAATTACATTCCAGGGGAATTTTTCTATTATCGCAGGTTCAAGATGGTTTTCATTTAAGTGATCGGAGGCTTCCACAGTTGTTCATATTATAGGAGATTTCCAAAAGAGAATTGTGTCATGATTTAGTTTGTCCAACGTTTTGTATGGTTACTCCATTCATCATCAAGAACCAAAAGTTTGTCGTTACTCTATCCATTTAAAATGTTGGACGGACTAAATCATTACACAATTCTCTTCCAGAAATCTCCTACAATAGCTTTGATTTGCTGAATTACCCAATTTGGAAATTAGCAGAGGTGCTGGGTCTTTTTGGTGAGAATGTTGTAATATGCAACCAATACATATATGATCTTAAGTCGGCAGGTATTTCTATCAATGAAAGTGTAGATGAACTATGTTTGAATGACGTCCTGCGTGAAGGTCAAATTGTGGCCTCATATGTATACAAACTACATTTCTCTTTCACTTCATAAGCATGTGGCTCCATGCTGGTATAGGATTGTTTGGTAATGGAATATGCTATTGTAGATTAAAATTTTCAGGTGGCTCTCTTGGAAGGACGTGATCTTCACATGGGAAAACTAATGTAAGAGAGGATATAATGGTATTGGTCGGTGCTATTTTGCATGGACGCTATAGAAAATGTTCTCCATATTTTCTTACAATGCTCATTTTCCATAGAAATATGGGGTTGATTTTTACAAATTTATAATTTAAAATAGGGATGACATTTCAATTTGCTGGAGTCGTGTCTTAAGTGGTGGATCCGCAGGCTTTGTACACACAGGACTCTTCTGTTCTTTATCATTTGGGATATCTGGTGAGCTAGTTACACATTGATATTTGAAGGACATCCTTTTGATATAGCATGCATCAGCAATATAATATGTGTTCAATACAATGAACATGCCCAGAAGGTATACAAAATAAATTCGCCCATGATTATGGCCTCTGATCAAAATGTTATATTTCTGGTTGGATACTTTTATGGTGTTGCTCGATAAGGTCATTATGGATATGGAGTTGTTATTAAGGTGAGACAAAATCTATGGGTTCATTACTATTGGTATAGTGGTTGTGGAACAAATACCAAAGTAGATGCACTCGCCTTGTGGGGACTGTTATACTGCACAAGGAGACTAAATATGGAAAATATTTCAATTTTTGGTGACACTCGGATTATTATTGAGTGGATCAATTGTTGGGCCAATCTTTCCACTTCCCCACTGATTAATTGGATGTGTTGGATCAAGGAATTGAAAACCTCCTTTCATTGCATTACGTTTGAACATGCATACATGAAATACAACTTTGTGGTGGATGTGGTTTCTAAAAAGGGTCTTACTTCAGGACATCAACGTATTCACGTTTGTGTTTATTGCAATGGCGAGTTGGCGAGCCTTATTTCCCAGTCCATCAACTTATAAATGCGCCGAGGTAGGAAATGCCCACCATAGAATGATGTACTGCTTTAATCTTACGGTGGGCATTTCCTGCCTCGGCGCATTTATGGGCCGATGGATTGGGAAATAAGGCTCGCCATGGCGAGTCACATGAGTATGGTACTTTTCCAACTATTTGATGTTTATTGCTTTTGTTGCTTTTGTTTATGGTCAGTATACTGTGTAATAAGTGGATCTATATATTGTTGGTTCATGTTGTTTATATGTTTTGGGCACTTTATGTGCTTCTTATTATTTACTTTTATAAGAACATAGGGGATGTTCCAACACCTTTTTGCAGATGTATTTGGTAGGTGTATTTGGTATATGGATAGATTCTTGTAGGAAATTTTATGTTGTATTGGACATGATGAATATCTTTTATGATTTTTTGAACTATGTACTAGATATATTTTAATATTATAACTAATGTTTATTCTTTCCTGAAAAAGAAGAAGAATATATTATGGATATAGCAAAAACAAGAGGTGAAATGACTTATAATTATGGGTTATATTTGGGTTTTATTATGGTTAAGAGGTGAGGTGACTTATGGTTAATTTTTTTTTTGAGTTTGTTGTTTTTTTAATATGGAGTTTTGTTAATGTTTAAACTTTTTGAATTTTTGGTGATTTGGGATGTTTTAAAATTGTTCAAAATTTTTAAAGACAAAGTTCCATGGTTGAAATTTCTACATGCACAATTATGACTTTGAAAAAAATAATAGATTTAGGGGAGAATTTTCACCGAAAAGGAGGTGAGTTTGTCTATTTCTTATTTTCTTAAATATATATAATTTTTCTAGTTTTTTAGATAGGCAATGTGGAAGATATATTTAGAAAGTGTGCTACTTTATCAACTATGCCAATAATCAAATGAAAATATGCCAACTTAAATGCTTTGACGACGATAAATCTCGATTAGAGAACAAATTTGGGACATTTTTTTCCTCAACCACTAAAAAGGCTGTTTACCATACCAAGCACACAAGTGGATCTCACAATACGTTGTGAAAAATGGAATTTGAGATTCACAAGTTCCACAAAAGTAATTTTTGCTACAAAGATTAGATGACATCCTATGCAAGTGTAGGTCCACACAACGAGAAGATTGGTTTGGTTTGGGTTTATTATTATTAAAATAAATACAAAAAAATAGAATCATGTGAAAGAGGTTTCCTCCACAATACAATAAAAGTTAATAACTTTATAAGTGGACAAATCCATCTCCTTTGGGGTGGAAAGCAAAATTTGAAAGTATATGCAAATCCATATATTTGTGTAGTTTACAAGTAGAATGTATGTGTGTAGAATTTTTCAAAGTGTTGGTTTGTTAAGTCCAATTTCTCAGTGTCCCAATAATGGCATTATCTAGAACCCCACAAAATATTTGAGAGTTCATTTGTAGACTTGAAACAAAATTTTGTAATCAATATCCATCATTGTACTTACTTATCTAGTATATGTTTGTGCAAGGGTGTCTTTGGCATGTTTTTAGGCTGTGTGGGATTTCAAACTGTGGGTCAAACTGCAAATTTATCGTCAAACTTGGATCTAACTATTTTTTTCACAGGGAGGGACTTCCAATGGTCGGTCAAATTACAAAATTTTGTCAAACTTGAATCTAATTGATTTTTTCACCAAGAGGTTATCGACCTGAAGTAACAAAAGAAAATAGAAAATAACAATAATATAATAATTTTATTTGTCGGTATTCCTCAAAGGAAGCAATTTGCTACAAAGACATCTCTAGTCACCTCAATGTAGTTGATAATGGAAAAATATGGATGCTTCATATAAACCGAGCAAACATTGACTTAGACTTGTATCATCAAAATGTCCCAAAATTTTATCTTTGGATTTGGTCGTGGATGAGAAGGATGTGGATTGAATTGTTGTGTATGTTACAAGAAAAAAATTACAATTCTTGAAGAGGAGGTGCAAACATGTTTAAAAGGGAAGGAGTTCACAAAAGATAGAAGTTTGTAACAAGTTGTTCTTTTATGAAATGACCCTCAATAGAAACTTACTATGTGTTGTGAATATTGTCATATATATTTTCAAGGTGAAAGGGCCAAACCTCTCTTGCAATTTGGATATCATAACAACATCAACATAAAATTACGCCTTATCAATTTGGATAGGGAAAAATATGTAGGAAATCTACTTTGTCTCCATTCAAATGTTTTGAGCAAATTCGAATTTTATAAAAGCATGCTTTGTAATCACTAGTTTTCAGCTAAGAAGTCTCTTGAGATCAAGGTGAAAAGTTCTTACTATGACGATAACTATATTAAATGTATTCATTTCATGTACTCTTCTACACCACAAAAACACTTGTGTTTCTCTGACATTGAAGAAGCCCTTGCTATTCTCGCAATTGCTTCCAAAATGCAATTCATTGAGTATGTGCAACAATATATTGAATATTTGGAGGTTGTTAGTTGGAGCCCTGAATAATAAGTCAAGCTTTGAGATGTGCTAACTTTTGTACATGTAAATATTTTGCCCAAACTAGCTACAATACTTGACATGAGCATATGCAAGGTCAAGGATGACAACTTGGAAAAGTATTTTGAAAAAAAAAATGTCTATGATTTCAAAATATTCATGTTATCATGATAAAATTGAGAAATATATTGTATGCTACATTGAGGGGGCAAAAATCATCATTTGTTGTTCCACATTAGCGGAGTTTTTCACTTTTAAAAGAGTTTAAAGCGTATGCACCGAACTTACATGCAATGATATATGTGGGTTGATACTTGTATCAACAGCATGTATTTTGTTAGTTTATTGTGGTTGTCTATTATGGACACTTGATATTTTGAAGACAGTTTACGTAGTTTATACTACCAGCATATGTAACATGTAACTTATCATATTAATGAAAAGTTACGAATTTTTCCCTTGTGAAAAAAAGAGAGTTTAAAGCGAGCATGAGACTTGTTAAACCTAAAAGTTATGAAGAAGCAAGTAAAGACAATGAAGATGCCATAGAGAATACTTGTCGAATCCCTCTTACTTAGTTGATGTGATATGATATAGATTCATATATAAATAGGTTCAAAACATTTTCCAAAATTGATAATTATTAATAAATATTGATAATATATATACTAAAAATATTGATAATATATATACTATTTGATCGACAACCTAAATAAATATTTTTGGTTTACTAAATTTTATCATATATTTTACATGAAAGGTGTTTACATGGTTCCTTGTTCATGTGGCACTCCCTATATCGGTGAAGCAGGTCGATCTATTAGGCAGAGAATTCAGGAGCATGCAGCAGACATTAGACACAATTGATCCCGCACATCGACTCTTGCAGAATAGGGAGGCCATTGAGATTGAACGACATTCTAAGAATCTCAATAGGGATGATGGGTGGAAATTGAGTAAGAGTTGGACTCTTGCCCTCTCGAGGTGATTTCTCAACCCTCTTGACTCCCAGTCTCGTTTTTTTTTTTTTACCCCCTTATTTCTTAATATTTTCTCTATTCTTGCCCTTGATTTGATATTGTCATATATATTATATTAATTGAATTATAAATATAATATTTATGGAATCCTTTAAATTAAAAAATTTAATTCTTTTTATAATATTTATTAATTTATTAAATAAATAATTAACTGCTAGTTTTTAAACGACTATAGTTCAAGAGCCAGTTTTCAAACGGCTAATTTTTCAGCTACTAATTCCCGGCAATGATGCATCCATTTTATTTATTCATTAAGATTTATGAGTTTTTTCACCTTGTCCTGAGGATGAACCACACTTCAACCAAATCCTAACAATGTGATTAATCCGAAAGACATTTATCAAAATCATGATGTATATTGTAATTTTCATTTTACATTTTTCAAAAAAATATTTTAAATTATATTATATTTTTATTTTATTTTTTATAATCAATTATTTTATTGATAATACTAAATATTTTTTTAACAAATTATTGATAATATTTTAATATTATTTCATTTATTATTATTAATTTAATTTAATAAATTTACTAAATTATTATATTATTGGTTGATCTTTCTAAATAATATTTTTAAATAATTAAAACTTTTAAATTTTCTAACTAATTAAATAAATAATATCTCAATTAAATCTTAATAATATGATTAATCCGAAAATATCTATGTACATTTTAAATCACAAAAGTCTTAAATCTAACAAATTTTTTTTTAAAAACTTACAATAATAATAGAATTTTACACACCAAAAAAAGGAAAAGAAAAAAAAGAGAGCAGCTTCCACTTAACGTTACGTCGCAAGCGTTGCAATATTTATATAAGGCGAAGTGAATCTATTCTATTTTCCATAGTGTAAATTTTCTGTAACGATTATAAGTATAAGCTTTTCTTTATTTTTTGTATGTTAGAAACCCTAGCGGTTTGTAGAGCTATGCGCTCTATTTTTGGCGAAGCACCTGCTCTGTTTTATGCATCCTTTCTCAGGCTCCGAGTTTTTTTTTCATCAAGCACCCAGGATCGAGTCCTCTGGCGTTCTCCAGGTAACTGTTAATCCTCACTCTGTCATTGAGTTTTCGCTGCCTTTTATTGCACGGAGACCATGTCTATTCAGAGTATATGCAAACGATTTACAAAAAACAATGCCCCATTGTTACTGGCCATGTCTCTCCTGCGCTCTCCTGCATTCACTGCAAAACCCCACTTGAAATTCGCTAATATCTGCACTCAAATAGTCACGCCATCCATAACCTCAGACGGGAGTGTTGCCGCTCAATTTTTCATCGATAAATGTGGTTTGACACCCGAAGAAATTGCAAAAGCCTTTAGATCATGCAGTTTATTTCTTCGTGCAAAGTCGAGTCAGAATATGGAAAAGGTTTTGGAGTTGTTATATAGTTGTGGCTTGACCAGCCCTGCCCAGATTCGAAGGGTGGTCCTTCACAACCCTCCCTTTTTCTTCCGTCGCGCCGAAAGAAATATACAGCCTAAGCTCAATCTCCTCAGGAGTTGCATGAAGGAAGAACATCTCTCCAAACTCGTTTCTATTAATACACGAGTACTTAATAGCAGTGAACAGAAGCTTAGGTCTTCGATTTCACTTTTGCAAAAATTGGGGATCGAGGGGGAAGCGTTGTCAGAGATTTTGGCATGGCATCCCCATTTGCTCGCGACTTCAGAGGCAAAAATTATGGAGTCGTTTAAACAGGCCGAGGATTTAGGGTTTAAAAGAGGATCAAAGATGTTTAGAGTTGCTTTGCGTTCTTATTTCGGAATAGCGAAGGAGAAACTAGATCGAAAACGGCAGTCTTTGAGCGGTTTAGGTTTCTCTGAACAACAAATTGTGCATTTAACAAGCCGGAGGCCAATGATTTTAACGCTTTCTGAGGAAAAGCTGAAGCGTAATGTGGATTTTTTGGTCAAAACTGTGGGGCTTCAATTGACTGATATTGTTAAGTATTCAGATCTGTTTGCAAACAGCTTAGAGAGAAGGATGATTCCTCGGTATATAGTGCTGGAGGCAATTAAGTTCAAACAATTGCAAGTGTCGAAAAGAAGAAGGTGTTTTCCGAATATTATTCATTTGACAGAAAAGCGTTTCTTGGAAGAATATGTTCATTCAAATGACGAATTCTCCTCAGTTCTCCAGGATATTTACTGCAGAGTGAAATCTGGAAAGTTAGTCCCTGGCAAGGAGACATGGAGTGAGTTTTTCTCAATGGAAAAGATTGATGAAAGTTGACATAGTTCTTAAGAAGCTTCAATACGACTTTTCCTATTTTCATTTTAATGTAATTTTCCTATGGTTGGAGAACTCCTGGCAAAGGAGTTACCAGGAGTTTTACATTGAGTGAGAATGCTGTTATCTATAATTTCTATGGCTTCTTTAGCCCGAGAAGAGTCCATAAAAACGCATTTGCAATATTAAAGTTATACAGCTGTCAGTAACATTTTTGAAAATCAAATTTAAAAATATGAATAATTTGACAGTATTGCTTTCTTTTCTTTTTGAGGTACAACCTAACATCCTTCCTGGATCCATTTTCTTTATTTGCAAAACTTGTTTGGAAAAATAGATTTAAAAATATGAATGATTTTGACAGTTTTGTTTTCTTTTCCTTTCGAGTTGCAACACATCATCCTTCTCGTGCTTTATTTTCTTTAATGCAATAATTAGTATTTTTGAACCGCATAAAAAAATACTTGCATTTTCATATTCAGCTGGTTAGTATTTATATATGCAAATGGTTATTTTTTTTAAACGTAGTTTGGGCTGACTTTTTGTGAGCAAAACCTACACTGTTGCAAAAACCAATCATTTTATCGAAATTTTTTTGTTAAAATTTTGTAATTTATGATTTATAATTTTTAATCCCAAGCAAGTCAGCATAAGCATTACTCCCAGATTATAGGTTAAAATATTTTTTCGAAGTTTATGGTCTTAATAAAATTGGCTAAAAAACAAAATATATCCAAAGTTAGATTTAAACTTGAGTTTATGATGTTAATAAAATTGGCTCCAAAAAAACAAAATATATCAAAAGTTAGATTTAAACATAAGTGGGGAAGATAACATTTCCGCTCTCTAATTGTTTATGTTAAATCCAATAACATTTACTAACTTATATCAAAGAAGAGTCTTCAGAATTATCTATAATTGAAATATTAGAACTTATTCATGGTGTTGGATGAGTAATCTAGTTGTAATTTTTTTTGTTTCCCAAAAAAACATTTATATTCTTCATACTGTCTTTCCAACATTCCCATAAATCAATCACTGTGTTTCTATTTCCATCCAAATGATCTAAAAAACTCCCTACTTTTATACATTGATCCATTGACATCTACCTTACACTGCCAGGTATATTTTCAGCAAATTAAATAGTAAAAACCAGAAAAACAAAAAAATTGGAAAATCCAAGAAATTCTTTGCTTCTAATTTACAACACAACACCTTTTCAGAGTGCATGACCATCTTTGGTTTCTTTAATTGCATAATCAGACTTTTTGCGCCACATAAAAAACAAACAACATATATTGAGTTAGCATTAATCACGATGTCTTTCGTTCTCAATGGTCGAACTCTTGCGTTTATAGATGCAACTTGCTATTTTACTGAAACAGAGTTTAGGTTTTTAGTGGTATGCACTCTATTTTTGGCAAAGCACCTGCTCTGTTTTACGCATCCTTTCTCCAGGCTCCTAGTTTTATTTACCTCAAGCACCTAGGATCGAGTCTTCTGACGTTGTACATGTAACTGTTAACACTCTCTCTGTCATTGAGTTTTCCCTACCTTTTATTGCACGGAGACCATGTCTATTCAGAGTATATGCAAACGATTTACAAAAAACAATGCTCCGTTGTTACTGGCCATGTCTCACCTGCGCTCTCCTGCATTCACCAAAAAACCCCACTTGAAATTCGCTAATATCTGCACTCAAATAGTCACGCCATCCATAACCTCGGACAGAGGTGTTGCCACTCAATTCCTCATCGATAAATGCTGTTTCACACCCGAAGAAATTGCAAAAGCTTTTAGAGTTGAAAATAATTAATATTATTTTATATTAATGGAGAAATGGTTACACTGTTGTAATAGAGCTTCTTAAGTTAGGATTAGTTCCTAGGATATAGGAGTTTGTTTACAATTTCCTACTCCTTTGTGATGTACTTATAGTTGTGTCATTTGATTAATGAATGTAGAGTGTACTCTCCATTTGTGTGCAGTCTCCAGGTGCAGTGCTCACTTGAGTTGCTTGTTCTATTCAATACAGTTTTTATCATGGTATCAGAGCTCAGACCGAGTGAGCCCGATTTCCTTTAGAGCCCTAAGTGGTTACAAAGCCTTCACGGCTACATAGTCTTCCTGGCTACGGTGCACACAGGAGCTTCAACGCTCACAGGAGGGGGTGGACTGCAGCAAAGACCTCACTCACAAGGTCTCAGATTTTTATTTTTATTTTTTTTAGCACCAGTGGGTTGGCGCAGTTTCCAGCCTGACAATCGCGCCGATAGGCGCAATCAGCACTACTGATAGGGCCATACCCACGCTGATTTTGGGTCACTTACAACGATTTCAATTCAACGTGGATTTTTGGTTAAGAAAGGCGTTGACCTCTTTTTTTGGCGGTTCTGCACATGTGATTTGCTCGTTTGTGGTGGATCTGAGTCGCAGACACAACAACTCTTCAGATCGGTGGTAGATCTGAGTTGCAGTCACAGAGATCGTGCCAGATCGGTGGCAAATCTGTGATTAGGTTCTGGTATGTATTGAATTTTTTGTTAGCGTAGCTTGTAATTATTCAATTTGTTAGAATTAATTGAAGGATCAACAATCCGATCAGTCCAGCATGAATAACTTTACAGAAACATATCTCAACGAGTTTAGCAAACTTGATGGGTCTAGTTATAACAATTGGAAATTCAGGCTACAAACACTTCTCGAGGGAGCAAATGCGTGGTCGATTGTCAGTGATGATGAGCAGAAATCGAATATTGTAACAGGGACAACCACATTTATACAAGATTGGGATAAAAAGGAGAACATGGCAAAAGTCTTACTCAAGATGTTCGTTAAAGACAACATTATCCCACACATCAAAGATGGAAAATTTTTTACTGAGATCTGGACGACTCTCAAGAACTTATACCAGACACAAAACACAAATTGCATCTTGTCACTCAAGGGCAAGTTGTTTTCGATGAGGATGGAGGAGAATGAATCCGCTGTTGGATTCATTGCAAGGGTTAAAGATATGAAGGATAGATTGGGTGACATCGGGGAGAAGGTGTTCGATTCCGATCTAGTCACAGTCACGTTGAACAGAATGAAGGATGAATATCAGATGTTCATCACAGGCTTGGCAGCACGAGATAAAGCCCTTGCATTTGAAGAATTGACAGGTATTTTATTACAAGACGAAGAGCAGCGACAAAATTTGAGACCTCAGAGTGTCGATCTTGTGTTGATGGCGAAGAAAAAGTCGTACAAAGGGAAGCAACCACAACAACAACAGAAAGGCAGAAGCACTTTTCAAAAGAGACCATTTAGAGGTATGTCTGCAAATAAATTTTCTGGCATTAAATGCTTTTACTGTGGGAAAGATGGTCATCAAGCTAAGTTCTGCTTTAAGAGGCAGATAGATGAAGCCAGGATTAAGCAGTGTAAGCACACGAGATATTTTGTTGATGAAGGTCAGAGTCATGATCTTTGACTGTTTGTAGCTGATTGTGCTCTTTTAGCTTCCAAGGAGGATGAGGACGACATATGGTATGTTGATTCTAGCGCATCTTTACATATGACAGGTAAGAGAAATTGGTTTGAATTTTTTGAAAAAACCTCTTGCGGATCTAAAGTTTATCTAGGAGATTACAGAGGTTATGAGATCAAAGGGTACGGTGATATTCTGGTAATGTTGCCTAGCAGTAACATCAGACATATTAAGAATGTGATGTATCTGCTTGAGATTAAGAAGAACTTAATCTTTGTATCAATAATGACTGATCAGGACCTGCAAGTTGAATTCTTCAAGACAAACTGTGTCACAAAGGACAACAAAATGGAACCAGTTGCATTAGGAGTGCGTGTGGGGAGCCTGTACAGATTGAATGTCAAGAGCATGTCACACCAAGCCTTGGTTTCAATAGGATTGACAGCTGAAAAACTCTGGCACTAGAGATTCGGTCATCTTAACTTACAAGACCTCATGCCACTTCAAAGAAAATGTATGGTCGATGGACTCCCTGCTTTTCATAGTGTTCAGTTAGATTATGATGGATGTGCATTAGGGAAAATGCATAGAGAAGAATTTCCTTTGCACGCTGATAGGAAGGAAAGAGATATTCTAGAGCTGGTTCATACAGGCATATTTGGACCTATGCAGACTAGGTCGCTAGGTGGTGCATATTATTTTTTACTGTTTACTGATGAGTGCACTAGATTCTCTTGGATATATTTTTTTAGTAAAAAGAGTCAAAATTTCAATGTTTTAAAGAATTTAAGACTCTGGTGGAGAAGAAGACAGGGAAATTCATAAAAATTCTCCACTCCGATCAAGGGGGAGAATATAGGTTAGGTGAGTTCATGAATTTTTGCAGATATCATGGGATTGTTCAACAGTTCACAGTGCTACACACTTCGCAGCAAAATGGAGTTGCAGAACGAAAGAACAGAACCCTAGTGGAGTGTGCACGAAGTATGCTTCAAGGTAAGGGTCTATCAAATGGTTTTTATGTTGAAGCTATCAACACCGCTGTTTATTTAAAGAATATGAGTCTTACTAAATGTCTTAACTTTAAGACTCCATTTGAAAGACTTTATGGATTCAAACCAATAGTGAGTCATCTAAGAGTATTTGGGTCAAAATCCTTTGCCCATATACCCAAGGAGGATAGAAAGAAGTTAGATCCTAAGGCCATGAAATGTATCTTTGTAAGATATTGCACTGAGTTTAAAGCCTTCAATCTGTTTAATCCCGTGACTCATAAAATATTTGCAAGTCGAGATGTTATATTTCATGAGCAGGTTGAGGAAGCAAATGAAGACAGTAATAAGGAATGGCACACTCCATTATTGATGGAAAAAAACAGTGAGGATAATCAATAGCAGGAGCAGAAAGACGAAGAAACAACTGATGTAGTCAACAAGGCAAGCCCACACAGGTCTGAAGCAAACAGATTTGAGGTGAGTCCTCTACCGAGAAAATTAGGTAGGCAGACTCAATTACTAGCCAAATTGAAAGACTATACTTTAATGTCAAACATTTTAAATATTATACAGCCCAGAAACTATAAAGAAGCAAGTCAATTTGATGAATGGAGGGCTGCAATGAATGAAGAAATAGAATCAATTATTAGAAACCATACTTGGGATTTAGTAGAACCGCCTGAAGGGAAAACACCCATAGGTTGTAAGTGGCTTTACAAACTTAAAGTTAATGCAGAAGGGAATATAGAAAAGTTTAAAGCTAGATTGGTAGCAAAGGGTTATTCGCAGCAAGAGGGAATAGACTTTGAAGAAATCTTTGCCCTTGTAGCCAAATTGAATACTATTATAATGTTAATTTTATTAGCAACGAAATATCAGTGGAAGCTACACCAGCGAGATGTTAAGTCTGCATTTCTGAATGGTGGTTTAAGGAAGAGATTTATTTAGTCTAGCCTGAAGGGTTTGTCAAAGAAGGGTAGGAACATCTAATGTGTAGGTTGAAAAAGGCACTATGTGGTTTAAAACAAGCACCCAAGTCTTGGTACGAGAAGATTGATTCATTCTTCTTACAACATGGTTTTCATAGGAGCTTAAATGATCCAAATCTGTATACCATGTATAATAAACAAAGGCAGATTATTTTGATTTCTTTGTATGTGGATGATATGATTATAACAGGTAATGCAGATGCTTTGATCGAAGAAATCAAATTGCAGATGTCGCAAGTTTTTGAAATGAAAGATCTCGGAAGTCTACATTATTGTTTGGGTCTGGAGGTATGAAGAGACTTTGGACAACCTTTTCTTACTCAAGGGAAGTATGTTAGAAGTCTGCTCACAAGGTTCAAGATGGAGCAGTGTAAGACAACATCAACACTTTCGCAGCAAAATCTAAAGTTATGCAGTGACAATGGCTCTAAGGAGGTGGATGCCACTTTGTATAGACAACTAGTTGGTAGTCTGATATATCTAATTACAACTAGACCAGATTTAGCATACTCTGTTAGTGTGTTGAGCTAGTTCATGTTTAATCCACTCGAAAGTCATTGGACGATAGCGAAAAGTGTGTTGACGTATCTTCGTGGTACTAGTGATCATGGTATTTTATACACTGACACATCTGATGTTATTTGAGCAGGTATTTCAGACTCGGTTTGGGCAGGTAATTTGGATGACTGAAGGTCCATCACAAGTTATGCATTTAGCATTGGATCCGGGGTCATAGCATGGAGTAGTAAAAAGCAGAGTACTGTGGCGTTATCTTCAACTGAAGCCGAGTTCCAAGCATTGTGTGCAGCTACGTGTGAAGCTATCTGGTTGAGAAGGCTTCTCCATGATGCAGGAGAAAAGCAAACATAAGCAACCATCATTAAATGTGACAACCAGAGTACCATCAAGCTATCATACAATCCAGTATTTGACAAGAATACGAAACACATAGATACTTAGTTTCACTTTGTTCGAGAAAAAGTCCAGTGAAAATAAATATTTATTGAATATTTTAAAACTTGTGACAATATGGCAAAGATTTTTACTAAGCTTCTTGGGAAAATTAAGTTTGAATTGTTTAGAGGGATGTTAGGAATTCAGGACAATCCTTTCTCCATTAAGGGGGGGAGTTGAAAATAATTAATATTTTTTTTTTTTTTATTAATGGAGAAATGGTTACACTTTGTAACATAGCTCCTTAAGGTAGAATTAGTTCCTAGGATATAGGAGTTTGTTTACAACTTCCCATTCATTTGTGATGTACTTATGGTTATATCATTTGATTAATGAATGTAGAGTGTACTCTCCATTTGTCTGCAATACTCACAGAGCTACCTCTTCTATTCAATTCAGTTTTTATCATTTAGATGTTGCAATGTATTGCTTCATGCAAAATCGAGTCAGAATATGGACAAAGTTTTGGAGTTGTTAAATTGTTGTGGCTTGAAGAACCCTGCCCAAATTTGAAGGGTGGTCCTTCACAACTCTACTTTCGAAGGGTGGAGTTGTGAAATTGTTGTGGCTTGAAGAACCCTGCCCAAATTCGAAGGGTGGTCCTTCACAACTCTACTTTCGAAGGGTGGTCCTTTACAACCCTACTTTTTCCTCCTTAGCGCCGAAAGAAATATACAGTGTAAGCTCAACCTTCTCATGAGTTGCATGAAGGAAGAGCATCTCTCCAAACTCGTTTCTATTAATTTTTTTTTTTTTGTTGTTGTTGTTGTTGTTGTTGTTGTTCAGAAGAAAAAAACGTTGTTTTGTCTATATTAGATGTAAAAACAGTCCATAATTCAATACAATACATACTGAGTAAAGATTCCAGATCTCCGTCCTGGAGTAGGGAGACCCAGAAATCAGACAGAGTAATGATCACAATACATCTACAGGGGCAAGATTACGCCTAATGATGATCCCCATGAACATTCCAAATACAAAGAGGCATCTAGCCCATGTATCGGAATGAAGTATACACAGCACGACATATACAAAAATCCGGTATGTAAAAACAACCGAATCTCAGAGAAAACAAAAATAATAAGCAAAAACACTAGTCGGGAGAGCTAGTGATCCGACAATCATAATCCAGTTATACCATTACCGAGAGCATCCAAAAATGGTCAAATACTCAAAAATAAAACCATTGCCAGAGCATAATAGTCTGGCACTCTTGTCCCTGATATAGACCAAGCCAGTGAGAAAATAAAAACAAAGGCTGGCTCGCTTGTTCATGATCCCACGAATTGCTGCCGACTTGTATGACCAGGATCAGATTTAATTCATTAATTTTCCAAGACCGAATCTATCCCATTCTATTAATACACGAGTACTTAATATCATTGAACAGAAGCTTAGGTCTTAGATTTCATTTTTGCGAAAAATGGGGGTTGAGGGGGAAGCGTTATCAGAAATTTTGGAATGGCATCCCTATTTGCTCGGGGTTTTCGAGGAAAAAGTTATCGATTCGTTTAAACAAGCCGAGGATTTAGGGATTAACACAGGGTCAAAGATGTTTAAAATTGGTCTGTGTGCATATTTCGTAGTGAAGGAGAAACTAGATAGAAAACGGTAGTGTTTAATCAGTTTTGGTTTCTCTGAACAACAAATTTTGTATTTAGCAAGACACAGGCCAATGATTCTAACGCTTTCGGAGGAAAAACTGAAGCGTAATGTAGAATTTTTGGTCAAAACCGTGGGGCTTCAATTGGCTGATATTGTTAAATAACCAAATCTGTTAGGAAACAGCTTAGAGACAAGGATGATTCCCCGGTATATGGTGCTAGAGGCAATGAAGTCTAAGCAATTGAAAGTGTCAAAAAAGTAAAGGTGTTTACTGAGGATGAAGTCTATTTGAAAATGACTTTTGTTATGCACTATTTTCATTTTAATGTAATTTTCCTCTGGCTAGAGTTTTACATAGAGTTTTACATTGAGTGAGAATGCTGTTATTTATAATTTCTATGGCTCCCTCAGCGCGAGAAGAGTCCATAAAAACGCGTTTGCAATATTAAAGTTATACAGGTGTCAATAGCATTTTTAAAAGCATATTTAAAAACATGAATAATTTGGCAGTATTGCTCTCTAATACTCTCTTTTCTTTTTGAGGTACAACTTAACATCCTTCCTGGTTCCATAACATTGGGAAAAATAGATTTAAAAATATGAATGATTTGACAATATTGTTTTCTATTCATTTCGAGCTGCAACACATCATCCTTCCTGTGCTTTATTTTCTTTAATTCAATAATTAGTATTTTTGAACTGCATAAAGATATTAGTATTTTTGAACAACGTAACAGATATTAATTTTGGTGGAAATCTTTGTTATGGTTGAACCTGCATTTTAATATTCAACCTGCATTTTAATATTCAACTCGTTAGTATTTTTATATGAAAATGGTTAATTTTTTTAACGAAGTTTGGGCTGGAGCAAAACTTTAAATGTTGCACAACAAAACCCAATTTTATAATTTATGATTTATAATTTTTTATCTTACAAGTATCACCTAGATTATAGGTTAAAATATTTTTTTAGAAGTTTATAATCTTAATAAAATTGGTTTCTAAAAATCAAATATATCAAAATATTTTTTCAAAGTTTATGATCTTAATAAAATTGGCTCTCAAAAATAAAATATATCAAAAATTAGATTTGAATTTAATTTTAAGTGAGGAGAATAACATTTCTGCTCCCTAACAGCCTACGGTAAATCCAATCTTCATACATAATTGTGTCTTTTCAACATTCCCCTAAATCAATCACTGTATTTTTATTTACATCCAAATGAACTACAAAACTCCCTATTTTTATACATTGATCGATTGACTTCTCCCTTACACTGGTAGGTATATTTTCAGCAAATTAAATAGTAAAAACTAGAAACTAGAGAAACAAAAAAATTTGGAAAATCCAAGAAGTTTTTAGCTTCTAATTTATAACACAACACCTTTCAGAGTGCATGACTATCTTTGGTTTCTTTAATTGCATAATCAGATTTTTTGCTTGGCATAAAAAAAATGGAGTTGTCTTTAGTGCGATTTTTTGGAGTTTTAAATGCTAGAATCTGGTGAAAAAATTTGAGGTGAAATCTTGATTTATGTTATTTAAACTGGTTTTTTTGAGTGTATATATGGATTCAGCAGCCTAAAAAATCCTGAAGGCACTTTGATTGTGCAAAGTTACTCATCAAACTTCTATTTTCAATGAATTTTTGCAGTATTTTAGAGAAATTAAACTGAAAAAAACCACCTTAAAAACTTTCAAAAACTACTCTTAGAAAGCCAAACAACATATATTAATATTTAATAGAAAGTCTATACATACTGTAAATTCTTTGATAATAAATGAAATAACCTGTTAATGAGCTTTTTTTTTTTACCGGACGTTCAGTCAATACATATAAGAATATGTTTTGAAGATTGTTTTGGCCAGGAGTGGATCTCTCTGATTCATTTTCTTCGCATGTATTTATGGGTTTGTTTGTCCCGTTGCGGTGTTGTATTGACAAGGCGAACCGGAACACATTTTATTTGAGCATCTCATCTTTGAGGTTGTACAAGTGAGGATTCCTATGACAGACACCATTAGGCACTACATTAAATGCTATGTAATTACACAAACGTATTCTATGTAATTACACAAGCTTATGTTGTACCTTTCTATTCTCTTTAACTTGAATAACACTTCTGTTTAACAATGGATATCACAAGAAATGCTCTAAATGATCCATTCCTCAGACGAGGAAATCATAAATAGTTGGAGGATTTGGGAATGTCTCGGAGAGCCCCAAGTATGAATGGGCTTCAAATTGTAGAGCTATCTTGCGTGGAGAGTTGAGAACGTGTCACACGGGGCTTGTCTAGCCGTCCAGAGGCTTTCGCTTTAGGATTCCGCTGGTAGGATTATATATTCCCAGTGCAGTGTTGGATACTTGCATAATGAGACTGCATCAGATTCTGAAAGAGGGCTTTACAATTCACAATCTTCAGAAAATGAAGACTTGATCTGCGTGAAAGCAGTCAAGCATTTTCAGGTCATTTGCTTTATAAAGAAACACTTGTTTTTCAAAGTGTTTAGATGTTATTGGAGCTACATCCACGGTCTTAAGAAATCGTAGTAAATCTTCGAGGCGATAGGTGTCTAGGAGATTTGATCCCGTGACCTTTCAATGTGGGAGGACAACCAATTGAGCTAACCCTTGGGGCTCTAAAACTAAATGAAGACTTGATTTGCGTGAAAGCAGTCAAGCATTTTCAGGTCATTTACTTTATAAAGAAACACTTGTTTTTCTAGGTGTTCAGATGTTATTGGAGCTCAACCAATCGTTGGTCTAGGCCTCTCCTCTTCTCTATAAACTTGATCGCAAACAGGGGGATTTGAACCTTGGATTTCTCAGTTTTCACATATTTAATGTTACGTCGATCACCAATTGAGCTGCCCCCAAGGACACAAACACACACATAAACTTATGTTAATGTCTATATTTTTTGATTTTTTGGTAATTTGGGTCATTTTAAAATTGGTCAAAACTTTTGAAGACAAAGTTTCATGTTTGAAATTTCTATGAATCACTTATAATTATGTCTACAAACAATGATATATATCTATTTGAGAATAAATTTGGGACATCCTCAACGACTAAAAATGTTGTTTTACCAAGGGCACAAATGGATCTAATGGTAGGTCATGGAAAATGGAATTTGAGATTTACGAGTTTCACACAAGTAATTGTTGCTACAAATATTACACGGCATCATATGTAAGTTTAGGTCCACTCAATGAGAAGATTGACTTGGTTTGTGTTTACTATTATTAAAATAAATACAAGAGAGTAGAATGGTATGAAAGATGTTTTCTCTGCAATACAATAAGAGTTAAGCTAATACCTAAATAAGTGGACAAATTCATCTCCTTTGAGGTGGAAATTCTTCCATAAATTTTATAGGAAGTATCCACTTATTAAGTCACTTCCAATACAATATTATATTTTTAAATTGAAAAATAATATAATTTTCAATGACTTAACCTTTTTAGGATGTAGTCTTTGATAGTTGATGGTATCTCAACATGTTGATGACACAATTGACCATGTCAAAGTGAAGTAATCTTTGTTGAAGTTGTTGTTTTAGGTTGATGTTTGATATATTTTTTTTAGCACTTGGAGTCTCGTGATTGATGAAATGTGTGTGATGCAAGGGGGACTTTTGAAGGCAATGGATTTATAGTGAATGCTATGTTGGGTGGATTAATACTTTATGAGGTTGGAAATCTTGGACAAAAGCATGGCATGTTGACCATGCTTGTGTACATATAGAGGAAAGAACAATAGATGAAGATGGGGAAAATCAAATAAACATGCATCCAAACATGATAATATGTACTTCAAGGAGTTGAGGCACTTAGCTTCACAACATTAACACCAACCATACTTGAGACCCAATAGAACTATGAAAGAGGATATGGGAAACAACATCATAGTGCATTGAAGATAATAAATCAAGCAATGAAACCCTACACAATGACCATTAACTCAGTCTATACCCTAATACAATGACAAAAAAGCAACACGTGATATTTGACATATTGTTGCAACATTACCAAGAAGGTGGAAACAAAGAGCCCCTAATGATGCTCATCCGAGGTATAACTAGCACATGGAAATCCTCTCTTATTGTTTGCTTTAAAGCTAGTTGCACTAGATGCTCAAGGAATGTAGGAATGTAGTTTATAACCACCTCCTAACCCTATTAGCTTTGTAGCATTCAACTTTCATGTAACCATTATACATGCAACCTTGAAGACTTTGACCTCTACACATAAATTTGTATTAGAGGTGAAACATATCTATTATATTCGCATTGATGAGATGTGCTTTTTAGGGCTAATATTGTTTATGTAGTTTGAAAGCCCACCTATGCGACACATTCCCAACAAAACACAAATTCTCATTTACTAATGAATTTATAATTCTCAATTTCCCAATGGTTTTCGATTATCTAAATCTATATTTGCTACATCATATGAGATGGTGGTTCTTACTCGAGTTTTCTAAAATGATCATTTTCTTTTTGAATTCTCCTAGTGGACAAAAACCTAGAAGATAAAATTTTATCAAGTAATAAGTTAAGTATAGAGCATAATGAAACATAAGTTGGGTTACTTTTGAATGCTCAATGCAAAAATGTATCACTTCGAGCACCTTTGTCATCAAAAATTCAATTATATCATTCCCATAACAATTTTAACATTTAGTGCTTTGCACCATATTATTGTTGAAATTGTAGCAAGGAATGGATTCTTTGACTTGTGCCTTAGTCAAAGATGTTAATTTGAATTCATTCTCATGGTTACTTGAGTTAGTTGTTAGTTAACATGTGTGATGTGACCTATCACTGGGTTATTGTTAGTTAATTTGAGTTAGATGGCTTTCAGTGAGTTGTGGAATAGTTGATGGCTAAAATTAGCTATCTAGTGGAGTTAA
Organism: Pinus albicaulis; assembly: GCA_034641835.2. Taxonomy (NCBI): domain Eukaryota; kingdom Viridiplantae; phylum Streptophyta; class Pinopsida; order Pinales; family Pinaceae; genus Pinus; species Pinus albicaulis. The sequence goes on along the minus strand of CM076572.1, from coordinate 1,130,149,519 downwards.
CTCTAGTGAATGTTAGTTAACTGATCTCTAGTTCTAGAATATAGATAGATTTGAGTTTAGTTGAGTAGTTGACTTTCTGCTAACTCAACTTACTCTCAATTAATCGTGACAACTACTAAAATTAGCCCTAGTAGGTCATGCAATTTGAATTGCCTATTGAGATTGGATGAAGGCACAATTGTAATTATTGTATATAGGTTTTGTGTACAAGCTTGTTTGAGCAACTAGAGTAATTTCTCTTGGGAATTGCACAAGGAAATAAGAGAAATTCCTATTTTTTAGGGGCATGTTTGCGCTAGAAAATAGGAGCTCTTAGTGGGCCTTATTTGCCTAAGTTTTGGGCAAGCCTTGAGAGAGTTTTTTATCAGTATTGCAGGGAGTTCCAGGCTTGAAGCAGATTCTATGTAATAAATCATATTGCTCAGTTGCTTCAATACAAGCAAGAGGGGGTTTTCCTAGTTGGGTTCCCCGAATAAATTTTGTTGTCTATGTGTGATTGTGTTTTTATTTATTGTTTTCTTTTTGCAAACTTTTGGTAGAGAAATCTTGTGTCTTTTGTTATCAGTTTGATCTTATGAGAAATTGAAAGGTTTCAAGAATTTTCTACATGGTATCAAAGCAGAAAACAAGTTAGAGACCAAGTTCCTTGATTAGATTCAAAGTGCATTGGAGATTAGATTAGTAGTGCATTAATTCTACAAGTGAAAGAATCATGCCAGTCTATGGTTTGAGGACAGAGCATGCCTTGGAAGGAACTTCAAATTTCTATGCATAGAAGGACAAAATGGAGGTTGTGTTAGATGATAATGGGGTTTTGGAATACATCAAGACTGATATTCCTAAAATTGTTGCATCATATGCACAATAACTGACTTAATGAGAGGACACTACCAAAGCTAGGAGGATGATCCTAGGGGTCAGGGATCATATTGTTCCAAATTTGCATGGGAAGGAAACACAATTCCAAATGTGGAAGGCCCTTACTGATCAGTTTGAAAGCAATAGTGATGCCAGAAAACTTGCTTTGAAGAACAAATTGAGGAACATTAGAATGAGCAAAAATGAGCCCATTGTTTCATATCTATCTAGGTTTTCTCAAGTGAGGGATGAACTTGGAGGTGTAGGAGAGACAGTTCCACAACCAGACCTTGTGAGCCTGGCTCTTCTTGGGCTTCCCAAATCTTGGAAAAGTTTCCAAGATGTTGTGAATGGCAGAGATAAGCTCCTTGATTGGGAGAGACTGTGGTCGGATCTTATGCAGGAATTGATAATGAGGAGCACTAGGGATGGAGTCTCAGCTAGGATTGATGTGGAGGAGAACTTTGATTTATCTAACAAAGGGAAGAAAGCCAAGGGCAAGAAGGCCCGAGGAAAAACCGAATCTATTCAAAATGGAGGCAAGAAAAAAAAGGATCTTAGCAAGATCAAGTGTTTTCATTGCCATGAATTTGGACATTATGCTACAAAACGTCAAAACAAGAAATCCAAAAAGCATGTTGCAGCAACAGTAGGAGGAGAAGCACTCTTTTCCCAATTCAAATTGGATTTCTCGTTTATAGCTTGAATGGAAAGCTCAATTGGAGGTAGTGTGTGGTATATTGACTAAGGGGCTTCATTCCACATGACAGGGAATAAATAATTCTTTAGCAGTTTGGAGGAAAAAGACATGCAATTCCATATCGAGCTTGGAGATGATGGCATATATATGACCAAAGGAGTTGGCACAATAAGCTTTAAGAGGGAGTCCAATTCCCTTCTCCATCTCAAGAATGTGATGTAGGTTCCAGGATTGAAGAAAAATCGTGTCTGAGTAGCAGTCCTTGAAGACAATGGGTACGATGTTGTATTCAACAAAGCGAAGAACTACCTCAAGCATTCTACTTCAGGACAAGTCAAGCAGATTGGTGTCAGGATCAAGAACCTCTACAAATTGGAGTTTTATGCATGTGCAGCCTTAAGCAGCAAGGAAGATTTTTCTCAGGGCCGAGATGTTGAAGAGCTCTAGCACATGCACATGGGACTACATCATGGAGCTTTGAAAACACTACAGTAGATTACCACTAGTCTGCCATAGTGCACCCTTGGTTAGCATGATGTGTGCAATGGATGCACTCTTGGAAATTATGCCAAATATTCCTTTCAGGGCCGAGATAGCGGAGTTGCAGCTATTCTGGAGATATTTCATTTAGATGTTTGTCGCCCCTTCGCCACAGTTTCACTCGCCAAACACAACTATTATGTGTTCTTCATTGATGCTTTTTCCTGTAAGTGTTGGATTTATTTCGTGAAGAAGAAAGATGAGGTATATTCCAAGTTTGTTGAATTCAATGCCTTAGTGGAGAATGAGACAGGGAGGAAAATCAAGTACTAGAGGAGTGATAATTAAGGAGAGTATATCTCAAATTCCTTCAGAGATTTTTGTGCCACGGAGGGCATTAGGAGAGAGTTGATTTCATTCCATAATCCTTAGTAGAATGGGTTTGCAGAGAGGAATAATAGGAGTATTGTTGCGGCTGTTAGAGCCATGTTGCATGGTCTAGGGTTGCCCTTATTCTTGTGGATAGATGCATGCAACACATTTGTGTACTTGCAGAATAGGAGTCTTCACAAAGTTTTTGGGATGATTAGACCTAAGGAGGCTTTCACTGATAGAAATCTAGATGTCTCCCACTTTTGCATTTCTGGGTCCATGGTGTATTGTCATGTATCCAAATATGGCAGGAAGAAGTTGGAGCCCACTGTCAAGAGGGGGATAGTTGTGGGATACATCGAGACAACTCATGTTTAGAGGGTTTACATTCCCTCTCTCAAAATGAGTGTTTTGAGAAGGGATGTGAGATTTGATGAGGAGAAAGCCATAAAGAGTTATCTAGAGTCAGAGATGAGCATATCACCAAATGAGGAGCTTGTGGCTCCCAAGGAGGAGCCTCAGTCAGATTCATAGAGTCGGTCCTTTCCTAAGGACAAGAGGACATTCTAGGAGGATGATGTGGAGCCACCACATGATGAGGAGTAGAGAGCAGACCGAGTGGAGGCAGCCACTCACACGGTGAATCCTGGAGAAGAGAATAAGAGGACCAAGTTGGTTGATATATTTGTGCAGGAATCTCAAGAGCAGGTTGGACCTCCTAGTTCCTTGCACAGACAACACATATCACCAATAGATACACAAGATACATGGCTCTGATGACAGAGTTGATAGATTATGAGCGATATTATTTTGAAGAGTTTGCTTCCCAACAGGTATGGGTGGATGCCATGGTGGAGTATAAATCCGTCATGGAGAATGATGTTTGGGAGGTTGTGCCTAGACCTGAGGGAAAATAAGTTGGTTGCTCCAGGTGGTTGTATAAGGTGAATCATGCGACAAATGGTAGTGTGGAGAAGTACACGCCCATATTTGTGGCCAAGGGCTTCTCACAAATTAAGGGGGCTGATTATAAGGATACTTTTTCCCCAGTGGAAAGGTACTCATCTATCAGGACCATACTTTCATTGGCAGCACATGTTTGGTGGAGGATCCACCAGATGGATGTCAAGAAAACTAAATTCCTCAACGGAGTGGTTGAGGAATATATCTACATTGAGTAGCCAGAGGGGTTCAAGACCTTCAACAAAGACACATGTATGTGTAGGCTGAAGAGAGCTATTTATGGGCTTAAGCAGGCACCTAGAGCATGGTACAATCACATTGATTCTTATCTCGTAGGATGGGGCTTTACCAAGAGTGAGGAATATGCTAACCTATACTACATCATGGTAGATGGTAGTCTGCTCATCTTAGTTCTCTATGTTGATGATTTGACTCTGACAAGAGATGACAATTTGATCTAGGATTGCAAGGAGGACCTTGCAAGAGAGTTTGAGATGAAGGTGGGATTGATGCACTATTTCCTTGGCTTGCAGGTTTGTAAGTGTGATGGAGAGATATTTGTTAGACAAGGGAAGTACACCTTTGAGATCCTTCAGATATTCCGCATGTAGGTTTGCAAACCCATGGATACTCCTCTAGGAACTAACTGGAGGAAGGAGGATGCCTCCACAACAAATGCAGTATATGGTACAATCTACATGCAGTTGATTGGGTCCTTGATGTATTTGGTGAGCACAAAGCCTGATATTTGTTGTAGTGAACCAATTGAGTCAGTTCATGGTTGATCCTTCCAAGGTCCACTGGAAAGCAACACAACATGTTTTGAGATACCTCAAAGGCATAATAGACTTTGGATTATGGTACAAACAAACTGATGGAGTGAGGCTTCAGGGATTCACAGATGAAGATTGGGAAAGGAGTCCCACTGATAGGAAGAGAACTTCAGGAGAAATATTAAATATTGGGCCAACTGCAGTTTCTTGGTACAACGAGAAGCAAAGATCATTTGTTCTCAGTTTAACATAGGCCAAGTACATGGCTATTTGGATGAGGAAGATCCTGGTAGGACTCTTCAGTCAGGGGATAGAGCCTACATTGATCCACTATGACAATCAGAGTTACATAAAGATATTTGAGAACTCAGTGTTTCATGATACGTCCAAGCATATAGACATCAGGTACCATCATCTTATAGATTGTGTGAATAGGAGGATTGTTATGCTACAGTACATTCTTACAGAGCAACGGGATGCAGGCATCTTGACAAATGCCCTATCAAGGAGCATGTTTGAGTTCCATAGAGGCAAGATTGGGGTTGTCTAGAATCCCTTCCTTGCTAAGAGGGAGTGTTGAAATTGTAGCAAGGAATGACTTCTTGGACTTGTGCCTTAGTCAAAGATGCTAATTCGAAATCAGTCTCATAGTAACTTGAGTTAGTTGTCAGTTAACATGTGTGATGTGGTCTATCATTGAGTTATGGTCAGTTAATTCGAGTTAGATGGATTTTAGTGAGTTATGGACTAGTTGATGGCTAAAATTAGCTATCTAGTGGAGTTAACTCTAGTGTCTATCAGTTAAATGACCTCCAGTTCTAGAATATAGATAGATTTGACTTTAGTTGAGTATTTTTTTTGTTCGCTCAGCTTACTCTCAGTTAACTGCAACAACTACTAAAATTAGCTCTAGTAGGTCATGCAATTCAAATTTCCTAATACAAGTTTTTTGTACAATCTTGGTTGAGTAGGAAAAGTAATTTCTCTTGGGAATTGTGCAAGGAAATAGGAGAAATTTCTATTTTTTAGGGGTAGATTTGCGATAGGAAATAGGAGCTCCTAACATACCTTATTTTCCTAAGTGTTGGGAAAGCCTTGAGACAGTTGTTGATCAATATTGTAGGGAGCTTCAGGGTTGAAGCATATTCTATATAATAGATCAGATTCCTCAGTTGATTTAATACAAGAAAGAGGGGTTTTTCCCAGTTGGGTTCCCTAGGTAAATTTAGTGTTCAATGTGTGATTGTGTTTCTATTCATTGTTTTATTTCCACAAATTTTTGGTAGAGAAATATTATGTCTTTTGTTATCACTTTTATCTCATTAGCAGTTGCAAGGTTTCAAGGATTTTCTACAATTATATGCATTTGGGAAAAGAATTTTTTGGCTTCATCTTTTTTTCCACCACTTTGTTGATATAATGGACATGTTTATTTTTGAGTTTTGGGTTTTAATTTAATGTATAATTTATTTCTAAGTTATTTATTTATAAATATGTTTCTAAAAATGGATTTAATGGAATAATGCCAGGCTTAGGTAAACTTCAACATTGTAAGATAATTTTGGTGTGGTATTTTGGTAAAATTTATTTTGAAGAATTGGGTTATTGAAGAAAAATCTCTTGATAAAAAAATTTATGGACTTGAAGAACAAATTTCTCTATGGCTACAGAGAAGAGGCCATGTCATCTAAATATAAGTATGATCATTGATACAACATCTATGCATATAAGTATATTCTATTAAAACAAGATATTGTTGATCACTTTGTATGTCAAAAGAAAAATGACCATAATCGTGAGAAAATATTATCAGGAACAAGAAATACTTTCGTTTTTATAGAGGTGGTACTCCTCTCTTGATAAGTGGAATATTCTTCTTTTGTCTTCAAGTGAATGTAATGAGTGAGCACCAATGAACAATCCAAACAAATCTTCCAATAAAACTCCCATATAGTAGATTTACTTGTAATGCACGTAAGGAATAACTATAAATGTAAATGATTTTATTTAGTGTGTTGCTTTCCATAAATATTTATCTTTTTTTTTAAAGAATAATCTGAATTTAGAATCAAATATAACTTCGCAAATTGAAAGAGAAATATAATGGACAGGTCATTAAAGAAATTTAAAGGATTGCTTCATTAATATCAAATGAGTTTGTAAATTATAACATGCTTGAGAATCCATTGATACATCATCACAAGGACTCATAAAAATAAGATGACATCTAAATAGTTCTTTGAGGGAGAAATCATTAATTATCTCAAATGCAATAAGTTTAACAATGTCTGAAACAAGAGGGTTGAAATAACCTCAACAAGATTTAATTGAAAATTAGATTAATTGGAGTAAATTGCATTTTTTTTTCACAAGAAATGATTTTGCTACTCTAGATCTAAAATATTATGGAAATGTTTAGAAGAATAAATGGAGTTGATCAATCAAATATCCTCTTTTTGTAAAACCAACGTGGAAAACCTAATGGGACTGAAACATAATGAGACACTGCATAGTTTGTGTATAGTGTAAACTTTTAGTCACCATTTCAACACCCAGTGATCATGCTAAGTGTGACATCCCCTACGGGTTAATTCCCCTGTTAAAACTTCTTCCTTGTAATTATGTAATTACAAATTAAAAATGGTTAAGAGAGGGATACATATTCCATTGCTTGAGGAGTTGGTTGTTTTAAATATCAATCATGGGCTTCTTGATATGTTTTTAATAGAGTTGACTGTGTATTAAATTCAGCTAAAAAACAAGGACATGCCCATGTTCTTGTTGGGAAAATACTACATGTAAATAAAGGACAAAAATTAAAGGAGCTATATGGATTGTGTTGTCCAAGGTTTGTTGGTCTGCGTAGACCACTCAGAAAAGGATGGAACCATCGTGGCCGAGAGGAAGGGGAGATACTCCTTCATTGAGAAACATGTTAGAATGATCATGGAGGGGGGGAGAGGGTATTCTATCTATGCACATTGTTTCATGCTTTGGAGGAGGAGACCTGATGCGCACAAAGGAAGTGATTAGAGGTCGAGAGGCTTTTGATGAATTGATTGGAGGTCAATAGGCTCTTGTTGAAGCGACGGGACGCTGAGAGGCTCCTGTTGGGAAAAAAAATGATGTGTGATATATAGAGAAAGAATATAAAAGTGGGGGATGTCGAGAGGCTCTTGGGAATATTCATTCTTCCATTTGGAAAGGGCATAGTCAATGTAGGGGAAAAGAAAGTAATAAATTCCTCACGAAGAGGAAGGAAATAGGAAGAGGAAACTTAACAGAGAGGAGGAACTACTGGAAAGATAGCATAGAGTAGAATAGAGAAATGAGAGGAGACTCACATGTGAATTAGAAGAAAACACTATGCGTGAAGTGAGGAAACTAGAGATAGAACCAACACACATGAGAGAGCAAGAATAGAGCACAAAGATAGACAAATGGGCAAAATACCAATGAGATATATAGATGAAAGAGATCGACTTCAGAACTTTTCCCCTGTATTGCTTAGAAAACTTCCCTAATAGCTCCACGGTCTAGCTCAAGGGTGGTCAGTTACAAGAAATATTGTAGTGGAGTTGAGCCTATGGTGGGATGGAATGTGGCTCACCCTTCATTCGTTGCAGGAAGCATTTGTTTGTAATTAGATAATTTCCCTTGGGGTAATTTAGTCTTGTGCAAGTAAAATATAACTGATGTTGATGGATTTTTAATCTATGAGCTTTCCTACTCAATGGATATCATAGCTTATGTGTTGCTTATTTATGAGATGGTAGGATAAATCTAGTTTTAATGGTTGTGATAAATGTGTGATGTCCATGTGTATGCTTGTGTATACTCTTATGATGTGCTTGAGGAAGATAGGATGAATAGACCTACATTCCTAGTTATTGTTTATGTACCGGATGTTACAAGCCCTGGAAAAATAATAAGCAAGGATGAGAAAGCTAAGGGAAATAACCCCTCATTCTCTTGGATGGTTTTTATGGCTAGCTAGTTAAAAAGAGATATCAAGGATTTTAATAAAATAGATTGGTCTATTCTAGATAGGCCATAGGAGCCTCTGTCTACTATAGAGTTAAAGGTATTTTTGGTGTTCTAATCTTAAAGCAATAGCCTTGACAATAAGGTAAAGAATCATATGAGAGGTGTCTTCCCAAAACATACTGTGAAAAGTGTTATATATTTCACTAAAGAAATCTTGAGTTGGTTAGATAATATGTTGAAGGGCTCGATGTATGCTTGTGAGGTTCTTGGTTGCGGTGTTGGACTTGCTCAACTAGCTAGAGGATTTAATAGTCATGTTATATGTTTGTTTGGACTAATGATTAATTAAAAGGTTTCCTTAGTTCGGAGAATATTTTTTAATGCATTAGAGGAGGCATGTTATGTGCAATGGCTTCTTTGACTCATGTGAGAAGTTGGCTAGTTAACTAGCTAGGAGATGGAGTATTTGGCTACCTCCATGGTTGGTGAACACCTTTCTAGCCTCAAAATTATTTTGGGCAGTTCATTTCCTTGTTAAATTATCTTTTGATTCTCAAAAATCAAAGGATCACCCCTTGGAAATTTGGGGATTTCTCCCTTGTTTCAGGATGAATAGGAATTTGAGGATTAACCCTTTTGTTTTAAGCTAGAGAGAAATTTATGATCTAAAGCATTAGTCCTAGTCCTTGGAAACATGGCCGATATAGGGTTCATAACCAAGATTTAGTCGAAATAGGCTTATTGGGTATCATGCTATTATTATTGAGAAGGACTTAACCAGCAATGACCACCAGAAATCCCCATACAGACAGAACCCAAAACCATACTAATTAATGTGGATGGTGAGTAAAGAACATCAAAATATGGGATCGAGATATCAAGTTATTGAGTACTCAGGTTGACTATTTCACCACCCTCACAAAATCATTGATACTGACAAAACTCATACTTTCATCGGTTAATCGAAAGTTTGGAAGTTGTCAAGTGATGTGTCGAGTGATCAGGAGTTCAGTGTTGAGAATTATCCAAGAAATGGTAGTAGAAATCCCTAGTAGTGAAATAAATTGTGTTGTTTGTTAGTTAATAGAGACAAAAGGTCAGGGTTTTCAAGTGATGGATATCAGTTGTCTGGTATAAAGATATTTGGGCCCTTCTACTAGGAATTTATTCCTAATACTATCAAACTTTGTAAGGGCCCTGACATGGAAACGAACATGGAGATGACATAGAACTAATGTTCCATTAACATGGAGATGACATGGCACTAATGTGGGATTAACATAGTGCTCACATGCCAAATGATGTGCCAATTGGATGTGGATCATAATGCACTGTGGTGCTAAGATGGTGGCCAAATGGTAGCCTAAGTGGCAAGGGACATGGATACCCGCTATCAAGAGGTGGATGAGTAGGTGTTGAACTAATGGTAGGTTTGCGTCTATGTATTAGGCTTAACCCCCATTACTAATTGAACCTAGAGAACCTATTAGATAACTAAAGTTGAGCTTCATTAATTGACAACCGAACATCAAGTCAGGAAGAATTGGAGCTAACCTCAAGGTTGTGGGTTGGTACTAACAAAACTTGATAATTTTGTCAAGTGTTGGAAAGTTCAAGATCCATCAATTGATGGTTTTCTAGTGGGTTGAGCAGAGAGCTACAAGTTAACCAATAAGGTATTTCCAAGAGATTGAACACTGATATAATGTTTAATAGCCTAGATAAGCCATTGTGGCAGTTGAAAAGGCATGGTATGATGACGACATGTGGGAAAGGGGGTGCCATGTGTCTACCAAGCGGCATAGTATGGACATTGATGTGGCTTTGGAGGACAATATTCAATGGGGGATAACTTTGTGTCTAGAACATGAATTTGGATTAATTTTACATTTTTGGAAAGATCTCAATGAGTAGAAGATGATGGTAATATCATAAATGAGTTTTGAAATTATTAAAGACAGAGGAAGTTTGATAGCCCCATATTCATAAATAAGCTTGAAGTTCAAGTCTAAATAACCCCATAACCCTAATTAGGAATTAGGGGGTTGGATGCCTTATAGAGCTAGTAGTGAAATGGGAAGAAAATAAAGATTGGCTTTACATGGTGACTAGAAAACCATGTGAGGGTCATACATCGAATGGGCCCATACTGGTATATATTGTGGTTGAAGGAGGCACAAAGACAAGAGGCTTAATACAAAATAACTACCAAAAAACACCCCCGGATGGGAGGATTCATAGAGATTTGCAAGCATCATTAAGTTTGATATTGCATAGTAGAAGCAAATATTATGTGAAGCATAGAAGGCGATGGAAGAGACACCTTTGGGAATATCATGATGTGAAGAGGTATTGTGCAATAGGGAATTTCATAGGGGAAATTTAGAGGAATTGAAGAAAGAGATTATTGAATATATAATATGTTATCTCAAGGTGTTAACCAAACCATCTATGACACCGAAATTGATGCCCTTGTTGGCAATATGTTGCAATATGTTTTTCTTGATGGCAACCTACTTGATGAAGTTGTTCTTGATGGAAACCTACTTGATGAGTTGCCTTTTGATAAGCAACTTATGTGTTAAAGATATAAAAATGATGTTTCTACAGGTCAGTTCAAATGTGACAGAGAAAGGAATTCCAGTAAGTGCCACAGAAATGAACCAAGAAATATTTCTCAATGTATATGCTACTTTTGTGAAGGCAACCCGCATATGGATGCAATGTATATGCTACTTTTATGAAGGCAACTCGGGTATACATTCAGAATAAGTATATACGCAGTTTTTATGACGAGAAGTCGCGTATACACGCAGATAAGAACGATCCAAGTCACGTATGCCTTTTGCACCCTAAAATTATGATAACAAGGGGCATTACCATGGTATTAGCCCACAGTATTGAGAATTGTATTGTCTATTTGATTTCTTCCAAGAATACCATCAACAATTATGTGGTTTTGACTCATGGTATTGGTAAAGGCTAAATCTATATAAGGAGAAGAAGATCATAGTGCAAAGGTGTGCATTAGTAAGGGTTGTGACTGAATAAATTTCTCTAGGGTATATCTGCATGGGATGAAATCTGTTTTTAATTGATAGATCTGAATCTATGATGCACCCATGGATACAATGATGGTTTAGGATCTCTAGATCTGAAATGACTATGCTCTTATGTGATCCATTGAAGAGATGATTAGATCTATGACCTGGCGCAAGTTTGCTGAAGTCGAGTAAAGAAATATGGGCAAGTTCTATGGATCTGGTTCATTCTGCAAAGTTTATATTTACATATCTATACGCTAGTTCGTCTCAGTAAAAGCGCGTATATACACGGTTTTGCTTCAAAAAATGCGCGTATGGCAGTTAGGGTTTTCTAAAGCTTATTGCAGAGATTTTATGTTATTCCTGCTATTTGTCTGTTGTCTGCCAATAAATTTTTCTTGGAGATCTGGGTTGTTTGAATACTGTAAATGCTGCTAAGTTGATTATGTACAAATCTGGTCAATAAGAGAATAAACATGGTTGATGATGACTAACTGATGAAGGGTTCTACATTTCTAAAGATATCTGAATGAAAGCCTCAGATCTGGATCTGAGACTGATCATTTTCTGAAAAACAGTATTCACATAGCTATACGCAGGTTGGTGTGAAGGAAAGTGCATATACACGCAAGTTCAGTGAAGCGAAGTAGCATATGCATTTTAAGCTAGAGAATGTTCAGGGTTGAGTTCATATATGCATATTTATTCTGAAGTTTGGGTTATTTTTGAAGTTCCAGTTACAGTAGTCACATTGTTCTGATTGAAGTATTGGATATAGTTTATGGTTGTTGATTTTTATGAAAAGTTGTGTTGATGTTGTTTGATCCAGTATGAAAATTGATGAAACGTAGTCTGCAATGGTTTTGAGGGTTGAAGCCTTCAGTATAGAAGTAGAAGCTTCCTGTCAGTAGAAGTTAGTGTTCTGATCAGGGGGTTGAAGCTCTCTTCCAGTAGTGGCTGGTAAACGAGATTAGGGGGTTGTAGCTCCCTTCTAGTAGCAGCTGGAAAATGAGAGAAGGTTGTAGCCTTTTGCAGGTAGATGCCTCCGTACTGATATGAGTCTACAGCGGTACAATATTGTAAACCATTTTCCATATAATAAATAGTGAAGACAGAGACGACAACATCGGTGGTTTTCTCCTGAATTGGGTTTCCACCTTAAATATTGGAGTTCATGTGTGTTGCTCTTATATGATGATTTATACTACTGTTATTGCACATAATTACTGATTATCTAACATATGCATGACTGGTAAATTGACTTAAAGATTGTTCTTGAAATTTTTTTCTGATCTACAAAATTATATCAGTATACGCTAGTTTCTTTTATTAAATGCGCGTGTATACGCGAGTTGGTTTCATCAAAGCCGCGTATGGAATTCTGTAAGGAAAAATTATAATCTTTTTAGTAAGCTCTAAATACTGAACCTCCCCCCCCCCCCCTCTCCTCTCAGTATTTTTCCCAACAATTGGTATCAAAGAAGGTTCTTCTGAAGAAGCTTAACCGCTAGAAGAAAGATCAGCTAAGATGAGAAATCAAGATGGAACAACATCTATCAGGCCTCCTCTCTTCAATGGAAACAATTTAATCTTCTGGAAGACAAGGACAAGATCCTATCTTCAGTCCCTTGGAGCATATGTATGGGCTATAGTTGAAGGAGGTTATCAATATCCTGCACCAGTTCCAAAAGATGCAGCACAAAGAAAGAAATATGAAACCAATGCAAAGGCGGTCAATGCATTATTGGGAAGTCTGACTGAATCAGAATTTGTCAAAGTCATGCAGTTGAATACAGAAAAGGAGATATGGGACAAAATCATTCTAAGCATGAAGGTGATACCAAGGTAAAAAGTGATAAACTCCAAACTCTCAGAATTCAATATGAAAATCTCAGGATGCATAATGAGGAAAGCATTGCAAGTTTCTTTTTACGTCTAGATGATATTGTAAATCGTATGAGAAATCTGGGTGAAACCATAACTAACACTACTCTGGTAGAAAAGGTTTTAAGATCTCTAACTCCCAAAATTGAATCAAAAGTGTCTTCCATTGAAGAGAAGCAGGATCTACAAACTCTTACTATTGTTCAACTTCATGGTATTTTGATTGCTTTTGAAAAGAGAAAAGGAGGTCCATCTGAAGTCAAAGAAGTTGTATTTAGAGCTACTGCAAAAAGAAAAGAAGTAGAAGAACAAGAAGGATCAGGGTATGTTTCAGAAGAAGATGAGATAAATTTTGTAAAGAAGCTACAACTTGGCACTGGAATATTCAGAGGTAAGCTTCCTTTTAAATGTTTTGCTCGTGGAAGAGTTGGTCATTATGCTGCTAAGTGTCATCATAAAGAAAAAATGAAAAAGGAAAGGAAGTGGAAAAAGTAAATAAGAATCAGTTTATCAATAGAAAAAGTTATTATACTCATGAAGATAGTGATGGGATATCAATTAGTGAAGAAGGAGAATCTGATCAAGATTTAGACTACTCATGGCTTTTGAAAAAGACTCTAGTGAGGCTAATGATACCTTTATGGATGCTCTAGAAGAAAATGATTTTCTTGAAGAAATTAATCAGCTCAAAATATGTGTGGAAGAAAACAAAATTGCCATAGATACTCTAAAGAATCAGCTTATAGAAAAGGAGAAGCATAATGAGGAATTAGAATGTGAAATAGTAAGTCTAAGAAAGGAAATTGAGAAAGAGAAAACTTTAAATCTTAGATTTGCTAAAGGAACTGAAACCTTAGATGAAATTATCAAGGTTCAATGCTCTCATTTTGTAAAGACAGGTCTTGGATATATCAGAGAGTCCTCTCAGCCTTCAGTACCAAGCTATCTAAATGCAGCTAAAGCTAGCTTACAACACTCCGTTACTCAACAAGAGAATAGAGAAACCTCACGGGTAAAACATGACCACTTCAATACAAATAACAATAGCAGAAATATCAATCAGAGAAATACCAATCAGCAGGTAAACACAAATAGAAGGTTTCATGATCGGAGGAATTTCTTCTTTAATGGGAAATGTTTATCATGTCATAATTTTGGTCATAAGGTTGTTCAATGTGTTGCTTACAAAACCATAATGACCAAAGAAGCAAGAAAGCAAAGAAATGAGACTGGAATAAAGAAGAATACTTATAACAACTTTCTCCTCTTCAAAATGAAATTGAATGTGCTTATTGCAATAACTTTGGTCATGAAGAATCTGAATGCAGGAGCAAGCTTCAACCAAAAGAGCATATACCTTCAAATTCCAAGGTATGGAGAAAGAAGGACTTACAGGCTGAGAACTGTGGCATAGCCTTATTTTCAGAAGGGGAATAAAATCAATGGTACATTGATAGTGGATGCCCAAAACACATGACAGGTGATAGAAATAAACTCCTTGCATACAATGCTCTAGAAAGAGAAAAGAATGTTACCTTTGGAAATGATACTCCTGTTGTCATTAAAGGAAAGGGTTATGTTTTTTTAAAAGAAAAGGTAAAAGCTAACAATGTTATGTATGTGGATGGATTAAAACATAACCTGTTAAGTGTGAGTCAAATGTGTGATCAAGGAAATGAAGTTATCTTTAGTTCAAAGGAATGTGTGATACGTGAACTTGACACAGGAAAAACAGTAATAAAAGGAACTAGAACACCAAGCAATATGAATGTATTGAAAGGTTGCAAAGAACAATGTTACTTGGGTAAATCTTCAGAAAATTGGTTATGGCACAGAAGAGTGGGGCACTTGAGCTTCTCTCAAATCAGCAAATCTAGCAGACTCAAAGCTAATCGTGATCTTCCCAGCATCATTCTTCCTGAAAATACCATATGCAAGTCTTGTCAATTTGGTAAGAAAACCAGAGTGCAATTCAATGCCAAAGAAGGATCAGCAAGTAAGCCTCTTGAAATCATACATACTGACTTATGTGGACTTATGAGAAAAAGGTCACCTCGTGGAGAACAATACTATATTATTTTTATTGATGATTTCTCTAGAATGTGTTGGATTGATTTACTAAAACATAAAGATGAAGCATTTGAAAAATTTCAGATATTTAAAGCCCTGGTTGAAAATGAATTAGATATAAAAATCAAATGTCATAGATCTGACTAAGGAGGGGAATATATATCGGATTAATTCTTTGATTTCCGTGAACAACATGGCATAAAAAGATAGTTTTCTGTAGCTAGAACCCCACAACAAAATGGCGTGGCAAAAATAATGAATAGAACAGTTCAACAAATGGCTCATGCTATGCTTGATGATTCTAGAACACCTAATACCTTTTGGGGAGAAGCAGCGCATACCGCAGTAATTATTCTCAACAAGGCTCATGTTCGTGTGAACAGTGATAAAACTCCTTATGAGCTATGATATGGTAATCTTCCAACTATAAAGCATTTTAGAGTTTTTGGAAGCAAATGTTTTATCAAGAATAATGATGAAAAACTTGGTAAGTTTGAACCTATAGCAGATGAAGGAATATTTCTTGGTTATTCTTCTAGAAGTAAAGCATATAAATGTTACAATAAAAGACTTCGAAAGCTTGTTGAATGCATTGATGTTGTAATTGATGAATCTCTCTTAGATCCTAAAAGGGAAATACCAATAACAAATGAAGATGATAGTGATGAATATCTTCCTGCAGCAAATAGAAACAATATAGAAGTTGAACCCAATGAAGCACCAGAAGAAGATCTATCTAAAAAGGCTCCATCCAGGTATGTTCAAAAGAATCATCCAGAATCTCAAATTTTGGGAGAAAAGGGATCAGGTGTCCAAACAAGAAGAACTCTTGTAGGATCTCCTAGTTATCTAGCATTTCTATCCACTATTGAACCACAAAATGTCAATCAAGCTAGCAAAGATGAATGTTGGATTCAAGCCATGAATGAAGAACTTGATCAGATTGAAAAGAATCATACTTTGGAATTGCTTCCAATACCTCATGATAAAAATGTTATTGGAACAAAATGAATATTTAAAAACAAGTTAAATGAAAATTGAGATGTTATTAGAAACAAAGCTAGACTTGTTTTTTAAAGGGTATGCTCAACAAGAAGGTATAGACTTCGAATAAACATTTGCTCCTATAGCTAGACTTGAAGCCCTAAGAATGTTTCTTGTCTTTTCAAGCTTTCAACAATTCAAAGTTTATCAAATGGATGTTAAATCTGCTTTCCTCAATGGTGATCTAGAAGAAGAAGTTTATATAGAACAACAAGAAGGATTCATTTTGGGAAATGATGAAAAACTTGTTTTTTAACTTAAAAGGGCTTTATATGGTCTCAAACAAGCTCCAAGGGCATGGTACTATCATCTTGACAAATATCTTCATCCGCAAGGTTTTTCAAAGGGATCTGCTGATAGCAACTTATACACAAAAACTGAAAATGATAAACTATTGATTGTAGTTGTATATGTTGATGACATCATTTTTGGGAGTAATGAAGAGTCCATGAGTCAAAAATTCGCTTCTGTTATGCAGCAAGAATTCGAAATGTCTTTACTTGGGGAACTAACATTTTTTCTTGGCTTACAAGTGCAACAAGCAACAGATGGCATATTTTTATCACAAGCCAAATATCTTAAGCAAATTCTGAAGAAGTATGGGATGGAAGACTGAAACCCTGTAAGGACACCAATGGTAACTGGGTGTAACCTCAGTTCTCATGATGATTCTCCTACGGTGAATCAACCAGAGTACAGATCCATGATTGGAAGTCTACTTTATCTAATCGGGACAAGACCTGACATTATGCATGCAGTTGGTATTGTTGGACGATTCCAAGCTAATCCAAAAGTGTCTCACCTTCAGGCTGTAAAAAGAATATCCAAATATCTACAATAGACTCAAGACTTTGGTCTATGGTATTCAAAGAATGCTGATCTCACTCTTCATGCTTACACAGATGCAGAATGGGCTGGAAATGTTGATGATCGAAAAAGCACTAGTGGTGGTGCATTCTATATGGGGCCCTGTTGTACAGTACAACAACCCTCCCCATTTCAAAATTTTAGAATAAATTTCATTTAGAAATAGGTCCCCTTTCTTTTTAAAATAGGAATAAAAGACTTAGAGGAAATCCAATCATTTTTAATAAAACAATAAAAAGTTCATTGATTAGAAAAACATATATCGCAAAACACAAGTGCATATAAACAAATGCAACATTGAAAATCTCCGATCTGATGAAATATAAAGTCTTTTATCGCATCAACATAATACATAAAAGTATTCATATTGAATAAGTCCGATGTGATAAAAGTAATCGCAATCGAAAATCAGCGGTTTCTTAAAGTTTCACATTTGTTTTGCAAAACTCTAATGCGATAAAGTAATCACAATCGCAAATCGAATGGACCTTAAAGTTTCACATTATGTTTCATAAACTCCGATGCGATGCGATTTATCGCAAATCGCATTTCGAAGGAGTGATATCACATGTACTTGTTTTATAAACTCCGATGCGATGTAACCCATCGCAAATCGCAAAACGAAAAGAAAACCCCTCATTCGGTCAATTGAAAAACTCCGATGCGATGCGATTTATCGCAATCTCATTTCAGAGAAACAACATCATATTCACTCATGCTATAAAATCCCGATGAGATGGACTACACCATCATCGCAATCGCAAATCAACGGATATCATTTGCAACCTATTTCCTTTGGAAAGAGCCAATGCGATACACCATCATCACAATTGCAAATCGGCGGAGATCATGAGATTTTATTTGTTATCCATTTTGAAAAACTCTGATGCGATGGATACTTAGTCTTTATTTTATCACTATTTTACACTACGCATTCATCGCAATCAGAAAATTCAAAAGGTAAGTTTTATATTCACATTTCAAAATTGCCGATCTCCGATTGTACGTTCATTATTAAATAGAAAATCAAATGAATTATGGTAACTGATTCTATTTTGAATGCGTGAGTGTGACTCTCATAGAGGGCATTTAAGTTTAAACACGGAGTTAATAAATTTAAATCATTGAATAAATCTTTTCATATAGCCGTTTTCCTTACTACATTTTTACCGCATCTGAAAGTTTTTCTCATTTGTAGAACCATAGAATACCCAATCCTCTCGTTTGCCGAGCAAGTGAAACGTTACCAGACGACAAAATGTCTAAGAGATCTAAGAAAGAAAAGGCCGCTGCCGCTGCAAAGACCCCTGTTATTACCATGGTACCAAAAGAAAAACCAGCCAAAATTAAGCTAGTTACAGACACATCATGCCAGGGTCTTGGAAAAATCTCTTGGGAAGATGTATATAACTTGATTGAAAGAGAAAACCCTAAGGTCACTGAAGTGAAGGTGACAGTACCAGACGAAGAAGACTCAGATTCTCATTCTGAGACTCCTCTTAAAGCGCTTGCAAATTCATTCCTTCACAGAATTGCAGCTCGGGCAAACATTTTCCTCTATTATGATGTAATTCGGTAGGTGATTGATAATGTCACCATCAAAAACATGATATTTGTTTCAGCTGTGGGAACAATATTTGGGTCTTTCAGAGTAGAGGATATAAAGGCAACGTACCATCTTCCAGACACTCAAAAATTCCACAACAAATCATTCATTAAGGATTTCGCTGCAAGCAATGAGACTCAGTCGGAACCAATTAGGGAATGGAGAAGAGCTCCAGAGAAACACAAAAATGAAGCATCAGGTATGTACTCCGTGGAGTCTCTTTCGACCCATATTGTTATGCTGCCACAATGATGTGTAGGCTTTTCAGAAATGATAATTCTGCTAGATTTTCAATCCAAATGGTACCTCTGATCCATTCTGCTGTGAATTCTAAAATTATGGACTGGTCAGTTATCCTTTCAGACAAGATAGCCAATAGAATCATAGATTATAGAAAGGATAAATATACAGTAAATACGACCACGTTTCACTTATGTGCCTACATTTTAGATGCCCTATGTTTCAAATCAGATTTTCCATTTCTAGGTTGGAAATGGACCCCCCAAGATCCGGTTCCTATACATATTTACCATAAGAACTTGTGGAAGGTTCATTTTAAAAATCATGTATATAGAATTTGTCACAGCTTTCTGAATCCTGTCTATCAAACCATTTTTGACCAATTTCATCCCCGGATCTCTAAAAAGGAAAAGACTGATATATCCCAGATTGGTGACTGGTTTGGAGAAGATAAATTTACCTATGTCAAAGTTTTTGGAAGTATTGTGGAGCCCCATGTTTTACCCCTATATGTTCCCGACAAACTGTTAGCACAAGAAATTTCTTATCAGTTAACAGTAGAAGGTATGTCAAGGTGTCTAAATAATAATAAGAAATTTATGTGGCCTACTTTTCCCTTTCAGTGTGGAAATTATACTATTAATGACTTCAGACATACTGAGAAGGAAGTCATCAAAATAAGGGATCTTAAGCTTGCAACAATCCCAGGCAGGTAGTATGACCCGAAAAAAGTAGCATCTGATTTCACAACTTCAGTTTCAATTGCTTGGTTTGAGCATGAACCCGATAAGTTTGATGATTTATTTGTTTATGTTGATAAATTTTCCCAAGTTTATAACTTGGCTAAATCCAAGTTTCAGACTGAGGATATGAATAAATTCATGTTGTTTAGAAGTCAAAGTCTGCTGAAAGCTCCTCTTGACTAATTAAGAATTCCTTTGCAATCTAAAAATATAGAAACATAGCATAAGGAAAAAGAAGATGCAGCTAACAAAGCAGGAAAAGAAGCATCTACTAGCAAGGGTAATGTACAGACTGAAAAGGTAATCACAAGTGGAAAACCTGATATGAAAAAGGAGAATACTGGTAGCAAAACTGATGTACATATTGAGAAAGGAACTACAATTCAGATAGAAAAGGAAAATACAGGTATTAAGACCAATGTGCATACTAAAAAAGAAAACATAGGCAGCAAGGCTAATGATCAGACAGAAAAAGAAAATATTGGTAATAAGCCAGATAATCAACTTGAAAGAGAAAAGACCACGGAGAAAGTGGTGGATTCTGCTGAAGTTATTATTACTTCCCATTTGCTAAGTCAATATGAATAATTTGCTCAGCAAATAGGATCACAAAATAATCCTCAAATTGACATTATGAAAGATCAAGATATGGAGATTATTCCTGAGCATCCTACAGAAGAAATTGTGTTGAAAGTAGAAGAAATTACTCCTCTAGATATATTTTATAGTCCTAAGCATAGGGTTGTTTTCAGGAAATAGAGGAAGAGAAGAAGAACAAATCAAGAATCACTTTCAACCTCACAAGTTGAATTTATGAGGTGAATCCCTTAGAGGATCTCACCAAATTGTCACAATATGCAGGTGCCTATAGTGCAGCCACCATAGACAAAGCTTCTAAATTCACCCAAATGATGAAACAAAAGGACTTACAGATAGCTATGCTGGAGGAAAAAGCAACAGAAAATCAGCAAAAGATAATGCAGTTGGAACAACAGTTGCAAGAAGAAGAGCTCAGAGCTAAACAGTTGGAAGAGAAACTTGGCATTGAGAAGAAAAAGCTTGATCAACAAGCCTTAAATAAGCAACAGCAGTTAACTCAAGAGGTGGAAAAAATACAGACCCTACTGCAAAATGAAAAAACTGCTAAAGTTGAGCAAGAAAAGATATTCCAAGCAAAATTGGACAAATTTAAGGATTATCCTAAAATTGATCAATTTAAAACCGAAGCTGTTACACAGTAATTTGTCACCGTCCCTACCATTCCCCATCCCGCACAATGGAGGACTCATTTTTGTGACCTGTGCACATTGTCAAGCCTTGAAAACATCATCAATGCATCCCTCTGAATATGAGCTTCATTTTCCCTTGAGACATCTCCTTGCAAAAGTCATAAAAAACAGCCCTTTTAGCATTGGCGCGGGCAAGCAGTTCAGTACTCGCGCCAATGGGGAAATTAATGCAAAGAGGTCGCACCACCTGGCGCTCTGTCATAGAGCCGTAGTCGCGCCACCCAATTTGGGAGTTGTTTTTTAAATATGGATGGCGGGAGTTGAATTCTAACAAATTCACAAACTATCACCTATCTTGAGTTGGGAGGTTGGCTGCGGGAGTTCTATGGAGGGAAGTAGTTTTGCCACCTCCCATAGAACCTTCCTTGTTGATAGGGCCAATCCCATAATAATAGGGATCCCAACTCCTCCTTCCCCATCTATAAAAGCTTGCTCAAATCAATGGCAAGCTAGTCTTGAAGTGCCTAAGCTCTGATTCTCCATATTCCCAAGAGCCTTTGTGTTGTAAAGCACCCTCTCTTTCCCTTAAGGCTGACTCAAGTAAGGAGACCATTGTCACGAGACTCTGGAGAGGTTTTCCCTTTCCTTGGCAAGCTTTGCGAGACGTGGACGACTGGAAACCCGTCCGAAGGAGACCGCGACGTCAGAACTTGGTTGTAATCTCTCTTCGCTGGTTGTTTAATAGATGATTATGATTATGGTTCCACTCTGTTTTCCATCATGTTAATGCGAGTAATGTCCTTTCTGACTGATGTTTAGTTACGTATGCTGGTTTCTATGCTTGCATCTGTTCGTTTCTTCTGTGTGCAGGTGTTCATCCGCGGAGATCGTGGAGGGATTGTGATCTGCCGAGGCTGAGGAACGGGGACGCTTCTTCTTCAGATCCTAGCGTTGGAATCCAAGTAGGCTTCTATCTCCACCCTTTTCATTCGTAATTAGGAACCTGCGTCATGACATTGTTTGTTTGTTGCTAGACCCCTGCTGGGCTAGTAGGGATCGCCTCTGTCCGCAGAGGGGATTTACCTCCTCAACAAATTGGCGACTCCACTGGGGATCCAACTTGTTGTTGATTGTTGTTTGATTTGTAAACTATAGACGGAGTCTGAAGTACGGCCAGATAGCCTTCGAAACGCTTCTGCCTAGCATTAGCGGAGTAGATCAACGCTACTTCAGTCGATCTCCGGTTTGGTTTGCAGACTGAACGACTTGGAGTCTTTGTCTTGCCTTGCCGTTTGTATCTTGTTTTTCCTTGCTTGATGAACCTTTTGGGTTGGATTTTTTGTGTGTTTTTGCTTCTTGGATTGCTTAGCTTGCATTGGTCTGTTTCTGGAGTGGCTTATTTTTAATTTTTTGCTGAGAAACTCGACTGGCGCGGTTTTTAACCCGACAGTCGCGCCACTTGGCGCTTGTTGCCTTTGTACAACCCGCGCCACTCGCCTTCTGGTGCCAGTTTCACTCTTACAGTCGCGCCACCCCTGTAAGTTTTTTGAGATTTCTCATTTCTGAGCTCTCTGAAGTTGACCAGTGTTTTTCTTCTTGATTTTCCGACTGCCTGAGTGTGTTGGAGTCTTGTTTGGCTAGGAATTCACCTCTGTCCTTTGGTTGTTTGCTTCTATCTACCGATTTCACTTCTCAAGCCCTAGGTCATCTAGTGGCTTGGTGTATCGAGCCCTCCTTGGGAGTTTTGGTGTTTGGATTGTCCTGTCAACTATCTGATTGATTCTCCACATTCTCTGAGTAGTTGTCCATTGTTTTATTGCGATTTTTGGGTGATTGTTCATTTCTTCATTCAAAACTCGTTTGGTCTTGCTTTTGACTTGGATCACACGGTCCATTGGAAGCTTTTGAGTCTTTTTCTTGCTTTGAGAGACTTTGGGTCGATTTGGGGATCTGATTGTTTGTGTTGTTAAGTGGAACGTGTTTGTTTCGCTCTCTTGAATATCGTTTCTCAAGTTGCTCCATTTGTTTTCAAGTTTGATTAGTGCATATTAGCCATTAAACATTGAAAATTAAAAAAAAAATCTCTTGTGTTTTGTTAATTAGTGCAATTGTGATCTTTTCCATATCGCTAGTGATTAGTGTTTTGAATGAAAAGTTGTCAATTGCATTAGTTGCATTATAGAGCTCATTGTTTGGTTCCCTTTCATTTCGTTTGTGTTAAAGCTCTCAACTCTTCTCTAAGTAGTTTTCATCGAACGAAATGTTGCATTATGGCATATAGTTGCATTTAGGAGACACTACATACGATAGGGCCTGGAAATTGAAACTTAATTGAAGATCAACTGTAAAATTTATTCAATTAACCTAAGGCAGCATTGGAACTTAACGAAATATATTTAGAAGGTCTAGGCTAGAGACGTGTTCCGGCGTCGTTAAACCTAGCAGCTGTCGCTCGCCTCTTGGCTTTAGACAGCGCTAGTACGGACTTGCGCTCCCCGTACCGTCGCGTATATAAAGGGAGACCCCTATAGGTTTTCAACCCTTTATCCACAGGAAGCCGAGTCTGCCGCCCTATACCCGTGATACACCGAACACAGCATTCGGGGAGACTACCTGCACGTACGGAAAGTCCTTGGTCGATTTCTGTTTCATTTTTGAAACCAAGGTGTATATTGCAGTTCACGGATATCTGGTACACCCTTTGTGCCTAGTTTTTTTCCTGAGCAGTCATTTGGTCTTTTCTGACTCCCTAAACTTGAAAAGACCGTCAAGCGCTTGTCCTTTCACGCTTGTGTCAACTCTGAAAGAGATAGAGTCATCTTTCTATCGTTTCTCGACTCTTAAAACATGAAACGGTAGAGTTTCTTACTTTCCAATGTGGTAAAATTAATCGCCCACGATTACACACCCGTTTAGACATTGCTTGTTGGCCGTTTGATCGTGTGTCTTAACTCGTTTTCAGCTTGTGTGTGGTTTTGAGTTTGATGGAAACTTTTTCAGAGTTCACCAACCAAGGAGTCCCCTCAGAAGGGAATCCTGGTCATTTTCCTCCTTTTGGAAATGTTGGTGCTCCTTACATGGCGACGTTGTCCCTTCCTGGGTTAACTGTTGGGTTGCCTGTTTGGTTGTTCTCAACCTCTGTTGTCCCGGATGTCTCCACTACTGTTCAATCAGTTCCTCCACCTGAACAACCTCATGTTGATTCCAAGGTGGACCTCTCCCCTTCTTCGCCTGTTTCTACGTCCTCCTCTTCTACTTCGCCTGGTGAAAGTCTGGGTTCAAGTAACCAGGTGGCTAAGAAGAAGAAGAAGAAGACAAAGAAGAAGAAGTCTGATAAGCGAGAGGCTAAATGTACGGCTACTGTCTCCGAGATACCTCCTCTTGATAAACCTTCCAACCCTCCACGGAAAGTCAAGTTCCCTTGCCTATTGTGCACGGGAGATCATCTTTTTCGAGACTGCCCTGGCATTCCCAAGGTGCTCAAAGTATGGTCCAACGGCCACCCACCGTTGCCTTCGGCTTCCGGGAGTCAAGTTGGGGGCACGTCTTCAGCTGCTGTTGATAAGAACTCTAAGAAGCAGGGTAAGATCACCAATCCCTGTAAGTTGTGTGAAGGGCACCATGCCATTCACCTTTGTCCTCATATGGATGAAGCCAAGCAAGTCTTGGACAACCCAGCCGGTTCTACACCACGCCTTCCACCTGGTTATAATCGACTTTCTTTGAATCCTCCGCCAGCTGATCCTATGATTGGTCAAGAGTCATCCTTGGTCGATCCCACTCCCCCAGAAATTCAAATTCACGAATCCATCCCTGACCAACCATTGGTCGTCGGATCGGTTGAACTGGCACCGTCCACAGTACACCAGGTCTTTTCTGTCGAGAGTGGATCTCACACCCCCCATGTTCTACTAGTTTCTTCAGATTCTTCGGACTTGGAGAAAGACTCTCCTGTCCCTGTACTTCAAGAAGCTGCTCCTCCGCCTCCCGTGATGGAGGCTCCGGAGGATATCCCTCCCGCCTTCGAGATGGAGGTTATGGAGGATGCTTCTTCTACCGTAACATCGGGGGAAGACCTTCGCTTGACGATGGTAGCCCCTCCGAGTAGTTTGGTCGCTTCCTTTGACTGGAATCGATTTATAGGATTTCGCCTTCCGTCTTATGTGCCTTTCGAGATCACAGTACAAGCTCTTGGTTTGGTTGTACCCAGCACCATTATAGACGAAGGTGCCTCTGTTAGTATTCTGTCATCGACTACCTGGCAAGCTTTCGGTTCGCCGCCGCTTGCGCCCGTTACGCAGAATCTGTTGACATTCAATAGAAGAACGAGTCAACCGTTGGGAATCCTTCCAAGGTTACCTGTTACTTTGGGAGGCAAAACCGTCCATATGGACGTGATGGTCGTTCCAGGCCCCTTGGATTTCAATCTGCTTTTGGGGCGTGATTACACCTATGCCATGGGAGCGCTCGTCTCCTCCCTCTTTCATGTGGCCTGTTTTCCGCATGAAGGAAGGATCGTGACCATTGATCAGCTGTCATTCTTTGGTCCTAATGTGGCAACTGGTCCGCCATCCCCCCCTCCTGGTTTTTATCCACCTGTTGCCTCTGCCCCACCGCAGGTCAACTATGTGGCTACTTACCCCGTGCCTGTGTTCAGTGATGATGCCGTTGTGCATAATGTGCTGGGGGCATTGGGTCCTGACTTCCAAGGTGTTTCCCTTCCATTAGGAGTGGAGCTCTTGGAAGCGCCGCCTTCTGGTTCTTTTTTATGTAAGTCGGTTAGAGCACGGTTTCCTCCCTGGGTCAAGCTCTTTAACAAATGAAACCAGGATCTCGGAGCATAGTTCCTTCATTTGTGTCAAGCTCCTTAAAACATGAAACAAGTTGTTTGAGGATAGTTCTTTTAGGTGTGTCAACCTCGTTAAAATAATGAAACACGGGCATGTTCAATTCGACTTTTGTTTTGAACCTTCAGTCCATTTTCAATAGACTGAAGCTTGGGGGGCATGCACCTCGAATTGAGACACCATGCTGGGGGGCATGCCCGTCTTCCTCATTTCAAGCATAGTTTGCATGTGTGTGTGTGTTCAGGTGTGCTTTTAAGCTTGCGTAAAAATGAAATGTGTGATTAGATACATTGTGTGAATACATTTCGCATTGGGTCGTTTGTTATGTAACTGATACATTAAGATTGCATTTGTATTAGAAATTTGCATAACATATAGAAAACATCATCACATGTAAAAGGTCCATCCAAATAGTCATATGTATATATATATGTGTGTGTCGAAATGTTTGCACAGTGTGCATCACAAAACTCAAAAATATACATAATCGTCTTAGTACATCATGAGACACTATGTCTCTCAAAAAATAGGTGTGGCATAAATCCTAAATACTAATCCGCATGGTGCTCATGGTGGCACGTCACTGCACGCACTAGGCGCCTCAGGATTCGGTGGATCCGATTCGGAACTCCCACCGTATGGCGCTGGTATGCCATCAGAACATCTGATAGTCGGGCATAGTCTGGGATCCCATGGGCAATCCCCTCGAGGTTCTGGATCAGCTCCTCTCCTCCAGTACCTTCCCCCTGGATCTCAGGGACGAGTTGTGTCCTCCGGGAGATAGGAGACATCCCGGCTGGTCTCTCAGGTCCTACATCTGCATGCATATATAATTGTGTTAAGACGAATGTGTATTAACAAAAAAAAAACATATAAACATAAAATCAAAATATGAGGTCTTACCCAGCTCCTCGTCCCAGTCATCTCCTTCTGGTAGTGGGAGATCTGGGTCCCCGGTAAAGTCAGTTCCCGAATAGGGCCAATCTTCCACGACGATCAGCTGGCGCCGTAGCCACCTAAAGAACTCTGGCCTCCAGGACATCTGTTGGCCACCTCCAGATCTGGGCATCAGTGCTGCCCAGCGAGCCATTCGCGGCTCTCGTGGCATCGGACTCGCCACTGCGGCCCCTTGGCCCTGGATGATTGGTATGCGTTCCAGAATGAACGATACCAAGATGGAACCATACCCGAACTACTTCAGTTTCCCCTGTTTGCACTTTGTGAGCTGCCTTTTCATGTTGATGGTTACTGCTTCTGCCCAGTTGAACAGTAGGGGACCCATGCATTCTGAGGCTAACAGGAGTTGAGTCTTCGTGGCCTCGTGCGGAGCTTGCGACCCAGCAGCCCGCGTAATGGTGTGGAGAACTACTCTCAGTGCTAGATCAGGGATGGTGGAGATGTATACCTTCTTGCTTCCTGATCCTGTTTGTGCCCCTCGGCACACCCGTGCCATTACCTGTTCCATCTTTTCCCCGGATGGTCTGCTCCCAGTCAGTACAGGGATTGGACCTCTGCGGGACAATCCAGTAATGAAATAAATGTCAGTGACCTCCAATTCTAACACCTGGTCTCATAGCCTGAACACTTGTTCATTTTCATCCCAGATGCTGATTAGATATTGGAGGAGCTCGGGCTGAGCTCATAAACATGGCGTGAGGAAGAACTTTTTCAATCCACAGTCTCTTAGAGCGTTCATGCAAGCTTGGCTTTGCATGGCCTCTTCATCCTCATCTCCGTGCTCTCGTTCCTTCCATTCGATTGCCATTTTGAGTGGTTATCTGCATTCATGTGGTCAAAAACCCCTGATTAGATCTTTGATGAGCTTCAAATTCCAAGAAATTTGATTCAAATAATGAAATTTTGGGCGTAAAATTAGGTTCGGCCGCTGGCGCGGCTGTTTTGCTAACAGTCGCGCCATATGGCGCGAGCCCTTTAGCAAAAAGAGCTCAGTGGTGCGGGTCCGTGCCCGATACCCGCGCCACTGGGCCCGGCCCTAAAATTTTAAAAAATTCCCATGCAAGACTGATTTTCAAGGGGAAATCATTAAAAATATATATGGAAATGAAGAGTAAAGGAACGCCTCTTACCTGTGACAGACGAGAAGCTGAATGGTTGCCTGGATTGGTCGCAATCACCGTCAGAAGATTCTGTTCCAAAAGGACCACTGTTGCTTTCCACAAGGTAAATAGTAAAAAGTAATTTCATTTTTACCAATTAGACATATTTATAACTTTTTCGACGTCAAAGAGCTTTTAAAAGTTATTTTTGTCAAATATTTGCATATGTTATGTCGAAAATGGATTTTACGCTTGCTTGGTATGTGCAGCAGCAGGTTTTTGCGACTTAAAAAGATGGACGCGAGTTGTATTTTATACTTTTTCGGACTCGGTAAATACACGAAAAAGTCACTCTGAAGTCATCTTTCAGCTCTTTTCTGACTCTCTAAACATGAAAAGATCGTCGAGGCCCTTGTCGTTTCGATCTCGTTAAAATGGACACGAATTGACATCCACCCAGTATAAGTTTAACCCTTTTTCGGGCTGGGATGGATTGATTACGAAAAAGGAATACCCTAGCCTATCGCGACTAGGAGGTTTTCCCGGATATTGTTTTCTACCTTTTCGGATCTGGGAAACTATTTACGAAAAGGGACCTATGGAGTTTTCTTTTCCGCTGTCTTTTCAAACTCTCTAAACATGAAAAGACGCCGAGTTCTTCCTTTGTCAGACTCGTTAAACCTTGATGACATCGGATCTAGTCGAAATGACGTTCTCCGAGTTCCTCCTTCCTAGGACTCGTTAAATGCACTAGGATGGATTCGCCCGAAGGGCGGACTTATATTGCAAGCATATGCTATCCCCTTCAAGCTTGTTATTAAAAATAATTGGGGTACTCACCAGAAATGGTGGGGGAAAAATGGAACCATCGTCGTTGTCATCGGCAGTATGTCGCTCTTGAACATGGCACTTGTCTGCATTCGTGTCGGGTTGGGGACATCTCATCTCGTTGCTTCACTTTGCCTCCGTGGGTTTGGTTAATCCCTTTTGACCTCTCATCTGTTCACTGCCTCGTCGCCATGACCTCTGATTCGTTGATGTCAAATACTGCCAAATTCACTGTCGTGCCGTTCATGTGTTCAAGAGAAGTTGGCCTCTGCAAATTTCAACCTTCCTCTGTTTCTCATACGATCCTGATTCACAACAAAAACATCATGTTCCTCTGTCTCGTGTCGATGATGTGGGAATCATTATGGCCCACCTTCGATCAAGGTCACTTCCTGTCGACATCAACTCATTATCCTGGAAGTTGGTCTAGAGACTCCTTATGGTACCTTGGAGCCTGCATGCCTCAATGGCAGGTTCGTCGCATTCGACGAGAGGTTTACATCATTGGCCTCCGATCGAGTGATTCTGCGGGTGTTCGACGTCAGCTCATTTATTCGCACGCCGTAGATTGTACCTGTAGTACCTTGAGGACCATTGTCATTATTGGTGGTTTCTCTCGCGTCGGTTAACAACTTTCATCATTGGCTGGTAATCCGACGATGTTCTTGCATGTTCGACTTCAGCTCACATATTCACATGCATGAACTTGTACTTTGTTGGGTCGAGATGGAGCGCAAGACCCTGGATTGTGTCTGTTGTAATCCAGGCTGCAATTGTGGATTATTATCATTATGTACATGACTCACTGATTGGATGGCTGCGACCATACCTGAGTCTATTTATTTGATCTTAGTTGGATGGCTGCACCCATACCCTGGATCCGGATTATAGCATACTCTGTTTCGGATGGCTGCGTCCATGCCACTTATACATCATGTACTTGAGATATCAGTTGTATCTTTCTGCGCAGGTTTTCCGACGGCGGGCCTTCAGTTGAACATGTTCTCGTAAAGCATTTCACCCCTCTCCCTCTCGGGCCTCATACTTTAGGGGGCATCTGTTACACAGTAATTTGTCACCGTCCTCACCATTCCCCATCCCGCACAATGGAGGACCCATTCTGTGACCTGTGAACATTGTCATGCCTTGAAATCATCATCAATGCATCCCTCTGAACATGAGCTTTATTTGCCCTTGAGACATCTCCTTGCAAAAGTCATAAAAAACAGCCCTTTTAGCATTGGCGCGGGCAAGCAGTTCAGTACTCGCGCCAATGGGGAAATTAATGCAAAGAGGTCACGCCACCTGGCGCTCTGTCATAGAGCCGTAGTCGCGCCACCCAATTTGGGAGTTGTTTTTTAAATATGGATGGCGGGAGTTGAGTTCTAACAAATTCACAAACCATCACCTATCTTGAGTTGGGAGGTTGGCTACGGGAGTTCTATGGAGGGAAGTGGTTTTGCCACCTCCCATAGAACCTTCCTTGTTGATAGGGCCAATCCCATAATAATAGGGATCCCAACTCCTCCTTCCCCATCTATAAAAGCTTGCTCAAATCAATGGCAAGCTAGTCTTGAAGGGCCTAAGCTCTGAGTCTCCATATTCCCAAGAGCCTTTGTGTTGTAAAGCACCCTCTCTTTCCCTTAAGGCTGACTCAAGTAAGGAGACCATTGTCACGAGACTCTGGAGAGGTTTTCCCTTTCCTTGGCAAGCTTTGCGAGACGTGGACGACTGGAAACCCGTTCGAAGGAGACCGCGACGTCAGAACTTGGTTGTAATCTTTCTTCGCTGGTTATTTAATAGATGATTATGATTATGGTTCCACTCCGTTTTCCATCATGTTAATGCGAGTAATGTCCTTTTTGACTGACATTTAGTTACGTATGCTGGTTTCTATGCTTGTATCTGTTCGTTTCTTCTGTGTGCAGGTGTTCATCCGCGGAGATCGTGGAGGGATTGTGATCTGCCGAGGCTGAGGAACGGGGACGCTTCTTCTTCAGATCCTAGCGTTGGAATCCAAGTAGGCTTCTATCTCCAGCCTTTTCATTCGTAATTAGGAACCTGCGTCATAACATTGTTTGATTGTTGCTAGACCCCTGCTGGGCTAGTAGGGATCGCCTCTATCCGCAGAGGGGATTTACCTCCTCAACAGAAGCTCTTGAAACAAATAAACCACTGTCTCAACAATTGAATGAACTCTGTCAAAAGATGGCACAAGCTGAGCCCTTGTGTGAAATAACATCATCTTTAATAGATGAAGCAGTCAGCCTCAGGCTTGAATTTGATGATGCAGATGAGAAAATCTCTGAATTTCTTTCATGGCAAGACTCAGAGCAAGGAAGGAATGCAAACCTTCCCAGGATTGAGGAAAGGCACAAAGAAATTCTGTTTGTTGAATGGGAAAAGCAGTTAATCAAAGGAGAAAGAGCCACATCAAGAGCCATAACTATGATTAATAATATAACACATTTGGTTAATGATAGCTTATATGCCACCAATTTAATTTCAGATTGTATCCCAGGTAAATTACCAAAGGTAAAAGAAACTGATTCCAGGTGGAAGCAAGAATTAGTCAATAAGAATCAGCAAATCAACGAACTTCAAGGAATTTCATGAGATATCATGTGGACATATCTAATCAAGCCACACAGTGAAAAAATGGCAATCAAATTCCTTTCCAATTCCATTAATTAAATCATTCCAGAGTTTTCTGACTGGTCAATTACATTTGAGGCTAAGTCATCTAGTAGAGGTCAAAGATATGCTCAAAATTTGCCATCTCGGCACATTGAATGCAGGAGAAAATCAATGAATTTGTTTCATTTCAATATAGCAAGTCTGTTTCTGGATTTTCGATGATAGATTTTAGCAATAATTTTAGTTATTTTGTTTTATTAATTTCCTATTTAAACCCCTTCCGTGCATTAGCGAAGGGGTCCTGAGTTTGTAATATTTTGGCCTGGATATTACATTTTTGTACTCCATCCACTATTTTATTTTCATAAAGGATCACATCTGGTGGTTTATGGCAAGTTATCTCTAAGAATTGCATTTTTGTACCTTGGATCTTGTTTTACATTGAAGCACTGGATCTGGATATTGAATTGCATCAAGAAAAGTATCAAGATGAATCTGGTATTTCTATCAATTTACTGTTATTTTTCCTATGTTATGAGATATTCTCTTTGAATTTGCTATCATTTATATATACTTGCTTTACAAATATTTCTTTATACATATCATTTATGAGTGTATAGAAATATTCATCTCTCACAGTATGTGCAAATGATATATAAATTGATGAATGCAATGTGTTATTATAACTCTGTTTAATTTCTTAAACAGAGTTATCATTATTTGATACTGCATATTTCAATTAAATTATAATACATTTTCATGGTTATTGGTTTGATTGAAACAATCTTAAAGTTGTATTCATATTTGACACCCGGGTTAGTTTTAGAATTATTTATAACTTATAGATTAAAATTAGATAGATTATTTCAGTCATTTAGTTTCATTATCCACTCATACAATCATTCCATCACCAATCCATTAGTTATTAGGAAACTGGTCCTATAAATCCAGTCGGAGCCACCACACCAAACGGAAAAGGAGCTATCCTAAGGTCCCAACCAGGTGGTTTTCCCCCAATGTTTGAAGCATCGATTTTCGAGGTTTCAACCGTTTTTTGCGCTAGAAGGAGGGCCTGAGCTATGAATGGCAAGTAAATCTCAATCCACAGGCCATTCTAAGAGCAATTCACCGTCATCACCTTCTTCAATTTCTTCTACATCTCAAATCCCTAGGGAAGAAATTTATAAGAATATTCAAACACCCACTACCAAAGTCTCAAATCAATCAGAAAATCAACCTCCTGAGTCCCCTGAAGTACAAGCTTTAATTCGTAAATTACAAGGGTTCTCATTATCTTTAGAAGAGTCTGAATTATCTGAAGGTAGTGTAACTTCACAATTTATCTCTTCCAAACCTCTTACTAGGTTACAGAGTGAAAAACTTGGTATTCCTCCAAAGGAATTTCCTTTACCTAGTAGAGTTAAAACAAGAAAAACCCCATTGGAATTAGAGAGTGATATTAGTTCTTCATCGCAAATTGAATCATCTGTTTCCCAAACCTCAACTCAGAAAAGTGCAGTTATTCAAACATCAGCTGCCCAAACATCATCTATTCCAACAACATCTGTTCAAACACCTGTTGTCTCTTCTACTCCTTCAACCGTTATCACAACAATGGCACAAAGACCATGGGCTAGACCGGGAGCTGTTAATATGCCTGCACCTTTACATGATTTACCAGACCATGCTGAAAAATGGCTACCAAAATTCAGTCTTGACCTGAATATACAAGCTGAAGAACACATCAATAATTTTATGCTTGCTATAAATTTGAATGGAGTTGAACATGAAGATGTTGTAGTCAGGTTATTCCCCTATACTTTGCAAGGGGCAGCAGGATCCTGGTATTTTTCATTACCTTCAGGATCTATTACAAGTTGGGATATTTTCCCAGATCATTTCTTGACCAAATTTGGAGATGACAGATCAATAGCTACCCTAATCAATGATCTCTCCAATCTGAGGACAGAACCCAAGGAAACCATTAAAGATTTTCACTCTCGATTCAACAAAATTTTGAATAAAATCCCTACAGATTCAAAGCCTAGTGAGCATGTTAGAAGTGAATGGTATATAACTGCTTTGCCCTCAAACATAGAAATTTTTGTAGATAGAGCTGTGAAGCCTACTTTAGCTGAGAATATGAAAGAAGCTATTGCAGTTGAAAAACAGATTATTGCTCTAGATAAGAAAAATGCTATTGAGGAAATAAAATCCAAGAAAGTCAGGTTTAAAGATGATTCAAAGAAGAAGACACCTACAGACCCATATGACATGGAAGGTTTACAGAAATTTCTCAAAACCGTGTCTAATGAGATGGTTGAGATTAAAAAGAAAGTGGAAGAGACTTCTACAAAAATACCATTCAGGAGATTCAAAAGAAATCAAGCTGAATCTAAACCTCCCAATTCAATCTCCAATGCAGAATCAGAAGAGGAAGAAGAAGAAGATACTCCTCTAGTATCGGATGAAGAAGAAGAAAAAGAAGAAATAGTTGAATTACATGGGATGTGGGATTTCTTCTTCCTAACTCGGACAGTGGACAAGAAGCCATGCCTGTAAGTATAAGGAGTAAATATGCAGTGGAACCTGCTCAATCTGTTCCTAAGAAGAAAAGTACAACTCTAATTACCAAAGACAAATCCCCTGTAAAGAAAACTTCTCCCTTACCCACTCAAAATCAGCCATCATCTTCTAATCCTTCTACATCAACATCTAAGACTCTAGTGGTTTCAAATCATATGGATTATAACATTGTTGAAGACATGAAGAAGACTAGAGCGAACATTTCCTTACATGAAGTCAACAAACTTAAACATCAACAGAAGCTGCTATTGAAAGAATTAAATGCGACACCTATTGCTCCTCTACCAAGTGGTGTAGTTGCCAAAGCAGCTAAAGGAACAGGTAAGCCACTAGATAAAGTAGATGCCACTGATTTTTTCTTATTGGAGAAAGATTAAATTTCAGACACCTCCTTTTCTTTTGACTTATGAAATCTACAACAAGAATTTGCATAATTTTTTTATAGATTTAGGAGCATCCTTTAATATAATGCCTACTTCAGTCTGTGAAAAATTGAATATTGAACCACAAAGGTTTGCAGTTCACATTGTTCAATTGGATCGCTCTAAAGTTCAAGTTGTGGGAGAAATCAATTCAGTTACTATTCGATTAGCTTCTGATCCTAGAATTTTCCAAAGAATTGATATTCTGATTATAGATATTACTGAATTCTATGGACTAGTCTTGAGCAGGGATTGGTCTGCAAAGCTTAATGGTTATATCGCAACTGATTATTCACATATGTGGCTTCCCTACAAAGGGAAACCAAATCAAATCAAAGTTGAGCGAGAAAAACACATGATGCATACCATAACAGAATTTGAACAAGAAAATTAACCTGTAGCTTTTAATAACAACATCCTTGGAGGTTATTATGCTGAATCATTCCTTGGGAATTTCACAGCACCACAATCACCCTTTTCTGTAAATACTTTTATTTCGCAAATTGAAAATTTTTCACAATCTGATTCTTCTAGAATTGTTAATGTTTCTGATACATCTGTAGATAAACCTGTAGATAAGTCTTTATTTTGGTCATTATATTTCGATGGATCAAAATATAGTGATGGAGCAGGAGCAGGATGCATCTTAATTGATCTAGAAGGAGAGAAAACTATGCTATCGTATAGACTAGAATTTGAGTGCACAAACAATACTGCAGAATATGAAGCCTTGATCCAAGGGCTTTATAAAGCAATAGGGTTAAATGTCAAATGCTTGAAAGTATATGGTGATTTTGAAATTGTCATAAGACAAGTTAGGAATATTATCCATTGTCTTTCAGGGCATCTCAAATATTATCAAACCCTTGTGCAAGACCTTACCACTCAATTTTTAGCATTCAACATCTTTTCTATCCCTAGAACTCAAAATACATCAGCTGATTTGTTAGCTAATGTTGCATCCAAACTCCTCCCTGCTGAAGATTACAGTGTTGATATATTTTCAGTCGAATTAATCTTTCGACCATCTGTTCCCGATAATATCACAAACTAGAGAGTATTCTATCATGATGAAGATATATTGAATTTCTTGACTTCAGAGAAATCCTATGATGATCAAATTATTGATGAAAATGATCATGATCTTCAAAATACCTCAAAAAGTAATGAAAATCCTATTCCTAAATTTGTAGTTAAACTTGAGGACCTATATGATATAAAAGCTAGATTCAAGAAAGTTACTAATGCTAAACTTCAAAGTTCCACTTTGAAGTTTGAATTAGTAAATCTTGGCTCTAAGTCTAAACCTCAAAATGTTAATTTAGGACTCGATTTAACTTCAGAAGAAAGAACTACTTTCATCAAACTTCTGAGTAGGTATAAAGATATTTTTGCTTGGAATTATGAAGACTTGAAAACTTATGATACTTCTGTTATTCAACATACAATTCCAATGCTTTCTGATGTCAAACCTGTTCAACAGAAGTTAAGAAAAAATCATCCAAATCTTGAAATTCAAATCAAGGCAAAACTCAATAAACTTTTAAAGGCCAAAATCATTTCTCCTGTAAGGCATTCTAATTGGGTTTCCAACATGGTACCTGTCAGGAAAAAGAATGGAGATATTAGAATTTGTATTGATTTTAGAAATTTAAACAAGGCATGTCAAAAAGATAACTTCCCATTGCCAACGATGGAACAAATACTTCAAAAAGTAGTTGGTTCTGAACTCATTTCCTTTCTTGATGGTTTTTCAGGCTATAACCAAATATTGGTACATCCAGATGATAGGCTGAAAACTACTTTTAGAACCAAACGGGGAACCTATGCTTACCAGAAAATGCCTTTTGTTCTGATAAATGCAGGAGCTACTTTCAGAGAGCCATGGATATAACATTTATGGGTCTGATTAATAGATCATTTGTTATTTATCTTGATGACATAACAGTATTTTCAAAGAAAAGAGCCAATCATCTACATGATCTGAAACAGATATTTGAAAGATGTAGAAGATTTGGTATTTCTTTAAATTCAAAGAAATCCTTCTTTGCTCTCAATAAAGGAAAAATTTTAGGGTTTTTTGTGTCAAAAGATGGTATATATATTGACCCTGACAGAGTGAATGAAATTTCTGATATTTCTTTACCTCATAACAAAAAATCCATGCAATCATTTCTAGGGAAAATCTATTTTTTAAAAAGATTCATTCCTGATTTTTCTCAAATTGTTTTACCTACGCGGAATATGATTAAGAAAAATTCAGTATTCAAATGGGGGTATAAAGAGAAGGAAGCCTTTGATGCAATCAAACAGGCAACCATTAGTGCACCTACATTGAATACTCCTGATTTTTCTAAAGATTTTATTCTGTATACCTTGGCTACTGAAACATCCTATGCTGTTGTTTTAACACAACTCAATGATCAAAAAATAGAAGCACCAATTTCTTTCTTTAGCTCAAATCTGCAAGGAGTTGAGCTTAATTATTCCTATGTAGAAAAACAAGCCTTTGCTTTGTTTAAATCAATTAAAAATTTTAGACCTTTTCTCCTAAAGACACATATAAAAATTATTGTCCCATTCTCTGCAATGAAACAATTGTTAATTCAAAAATAAGTAGGAGAAAAGAGAGCTAATTGGGTAACAACTTTGCAAGAGTATGATATTGATATTAAGCCAGCCAAGATTGTTAGAGGACAAGGTTTTTGCAAATTGTTAGCAGGAGCTCACAACATACCAGAACATCAAGATCAAGCTAATATCGTCCAAGCAAATCAGATAAGTGTTATAGATTCCGAATCTCAATATGTTGATCTGATATTTTACTTGAAGAATGGGTATGCTCCTTCTAATCTCAGCTATAAGAACAAACATGCTCTGAGATTAAAAGCTAAACATTATGAAATCATTGATGATGTGTTATTCAGAAGAAATTATGATTCAATTCTATTAAGATGTCTTGAAAAGACTGAAGCAAAAAAGGTATTGCAGGAATTACATGATGGACCAGCAGGTGGACATTTTGGAGGTGATACCATAGTTCACAAAATAATCCATGTTGGATATTATTGGCCTACCCTTTTCAAAGATACACATGATTATGTGAGGAAGTGCGAGATTTGTCAAACTGCTAGTGGAAGACAAAGGAAGCCAACTTTTCCTTTGCAACCAGTAAGCATTGAGCAACCATTTGAGCAATGGGGGCATGATATTATTGGTGAAATAGTACCTCATTCTTCCAAACAACATAGATACATCCTTACAGCAACAGATTACTTCACAGAGTGGGTAGAAGAAATTCCTTTAAAGGTAGCCAATTCTGATGCAATTATTGATTTCATCGATCAATTCATCATTACCAGGTTTGGTGTACCTAACGCTCTTGTTTTTGACAATGCATCTTATTTTTCTGGAAATAGTATAATGGAATTTGCAATCAAAAGAGGTTTCAAATTGAAATATTCAGCAAATTATTATCCACAAGGCAATGGTTTAGCTGAATCTACTAATAAAAATCTCATCAAAATCATTAAAAATACCATTGATCAGAATCAAAAGAATTGGCACAAGTCTTTAATCTTTGCATTATGGGTTGATCATGTTACTCATAAAGCTTCAATAGAAACTTCACCTTTCAATCTAGTTTATGGAAAAGAAGCTGTGATACCATCAAATCTAGCTCCCATCACTAGATCTAGTACAATTTATTGAAGAGAATCCTTCATCATCTATTTAGTTGAGATTTGATCAAATTCTTATATTAGAAGAAGATAGAGAGAAAGCAAAAAGTATTCATGAAAAACATCAACAGCTTGTAAAATCTTCCTTTGATTCAAGTTCCACCGGATCCAAAGCTTTGAAAATTGGTGATCTTGCTCTGAAATGGGATAAAGCACGTGAAGATAAAGGTAAGCATACCAAATTTCAAAAGATGTGGCTTGGACCATTTCAGATTGCTGAAAATATAGGCTCATATACATTCATTCTGCAAGATTTAACAGGAAAGAGAGAATCTCTTCTTGTAAATGGGCTTATTTTAAATAAATTCTTTTCTTAAGAAGGTAACCCCTTCTAACCTGTACATATTCCTTTCTGCAATTTTTATTTTGTAAATAAGGTTGTTAAGAAGTCTTTAATTGACTTTTTACTATTTGAAAATATTTTCGGAAAAATACTATAAATACTTATTTTATGTAAATAAGAATTTGTATAGAAATGATTACAGTTTTGGATAGTTTAAAATAAAATGTTAAACTTTGAAAATTTGTTCAAAACATTTGCATGATCTTTTGAAAACCTTGAGAAAAATGTAAATCATTATAAGTTTATTAAGCAGAGAAAGGTTATCCATAAAAAGTAAAGCCTTTTCCAAGCTTTGGCATTCAAAAAACTCTGAAAATTTTCATCCATTGATTCTTAAGGATAAAATCATTTCACCCCATCCATTAAGGTTGTGATTTTTTAGAATGTAATTATAAGAAATTGTATGTCAAAATTAAGAGATAAGAGGTCTCATCACGAGCCTACTTACCATGGTTATAAGAAGTAATAAAACTGACATTACCAACACTGCATACCAAAATAGGGTAATGGCTTATAATTATAAGACAAGGGGTCTCATCACGAGCCAGCTTGTTCAGTTTGATTACAACTAGTGAATGGCATTGTTATCAACTGGCTACCAAACCAGAACAATGGCTTTTAAATTAAAATAAAAAGAAGAAAAATATAAGATACAATGTCTTATGAATTTATCTTTTAAAGAATTATGATCTTAGTTGGATGGGACAATGAATGGTTAATGGTTAAAAGGTAACCCTGTCGAGACTATGAACGTTTGCAGGCAGCAGAGGCAATGCCTATGACAATAGAGTAAAACACAAAATCTAAAATTGGAGGAGCCCCCTACTTTATTATTATCAACTAATCAAGGCTTAAGAAAACCCAAAAATGTTTTTATTTTTGAGGAATTAAAAAGAAATTGTAAGTGATTTTTATTCTTTTTCGGAGTTAGATTTTATTTAAAATTTCTCTAAGATAGTTTTCATTATCTTTAAAACTTTTTACTTACTAGAAATACAGTATTCATTTTATTTTTCAAAGATAAATGTTTCTTCCAATGAATCGCCAATTTTTGTATGGTACAACAACCCTCCCCATTTCAAAATTTTAGAATAAATTTCAATTAGAAATAGGTCCCCTTTCTTTTTAAAATAGGAATAAAAGACTTAGAGGAAATCTGATCATTTGAATAAAAAAATAAAAATTTCATTGATTAGAAAAACATATATCGCAAAACACAAGTGCATATAAACAAATGCAACATTGAAAATCTTTGATCCGATGAAATATAAAGTCTTTTATCACATCAACATAATACATAAAAGTATTCATATTGAATAAATTCGATGTGATAAAAGTAATCGCAATCACAAATCGACGGTTTCTAAAAGTTTCACATTTGTTTTGCAAAACTCCGATGCGATAAAGTAATCGCAATCGCAAATCGGATGGACCTTAAAGTTTCACATTCTGTTTCATAAACTCCGATGCGATGCGATTTATCGCAAATAGCATTTCGAAGGAGCGATATCACATGTACTTGTTTTATAAACTCCGATGCGATGCGATTTATCGCAATCGCATTTCGGAGAAACAACATCATATTCACTCATGTTATAAAATCTCGATGCAATGGACTACACCATCATCGCAATCACAAATCGGCAGATATCATTTGCAACCTATTTCCTTTGGAAAGAGTCGATGCAATACACCATCATCGCAATCGCAACTCAGCGGAGATCATGAGATGTTATTTGTTATCCCTTTTGAAAAACTCTGATGCGATGGATACTTAGTCTTTATTTTATTGCTATTTTACACTACGCATTCATTGCAATCGGAAAATTCAAAAGGTAATTTTATATTCACATTTCAAAATTGACGATCTTTGATTGTACGTTCATTATTAAATAGAAAATCAAATGACTTATGGTGATTGATTCTATTTTGAATGCGTGAGTGTGACTCTCATAGAGGGCAATTAAGTTTAAACACGGAGTTAATAAATTGAAATCATTGAATAAATCTTTTCATACAGTTTTTCTCCTTACTGCATTTTTACCGCGTCTGAAAGTTTTTCTCATTTGCAGAACCATAGAATACCCAATCCTCTCGTTCGCCGAGCAAGTGAAACGTTACCAGATGACAAAATGTCTAAGAGATCTAAGAAAGCAAAGGCCGCTACCGCTACAAAGACCCATGTTATTACCATGGTACCAAAAGAAAAACCAGCCAAAATTAAGCTGGTTACAGACACATCATGCCAAGGTCTTGGAAAAATCTCTTGCGAAGATATATATAACTTGATTGAAAAGAGAAAACCCTAAGGTCACTGCAGTGAAGGCGACAGTACCAGACGAAGAAGACTCAGATTCTGATTCTAAGACTCCTCTTAAAGCGCTTGCAAATTCATTCCTTCATAGAATTGCAGCTCGGACAAACATTTTCCCCTATTATGATGTAATTCGGTGGGTGATTGACAATGTCACCATAAAAAATAGGACATTTGTTTCAGCTGCGAGAGAAATATTTGGGTCTTTCAGAGCAGAGGATATAAAGGCAATGTACCATCTTCCAAACTCTCAAAAATTCTACAACAAAGCATTCATTAAGGATTTCGCTGCAAGTAATGAGACTCAGTCTGAACCAATTAGGGAATGGAGAAGAGCTCCAGCGAAACACAAAAATGAAGCATCAAGTATGTACTCCGTGGAGTCTCTTTCACCTCCATATTGTTATGCTACCGCAATGAAGTGTAGGCTTTTCGGAAATGATAATTCTGCTAGATTTTCAATCCAAATGGTACCTCTGATCCATTCTGCTGTGAATTCTGAAATTATGGACTGGTCAGTTATCCTTTCAGACAAGATAGCCAATAGAATCCTAGAGTATAGAAAGGATAAATATATAGTAAATACGACCCCGTTTCACTTATGTGCCTACATTTTAGATGCCCTATGTTTCAAATCAGATTTTCCCTTTCTAGGTTGGAAATGGACCCCCAAGATCCGGTTCCTATACATATTTACCATAAGAACTTGTGGAAGGTTCATTTTAAAAATCATGTATATAGAATTTGTCACAACTTTCTGATTCCTGTCTATCAAACCATTTTTGACCAATTTCATCCCGGCTCTCTAAAAAGGCAAAGACTGATATATCCCAGATTGGTGATTGGTTTGGAGAAGAGAAATTTACCTATGTCAGATTTTTTGGAAGCATTGTGGAGCCCCATATTTTACCCTTATATGTTCCTGAAAAACTATTAGCACAAGAAATTTCTTATCAGTTAACAGTAGAAGGTATGTCAAGGTGTCTAAAGAATAATAATAAATTAATGTGGCCTACTTTTCCCTTTCACTATGGAAATTATACTCTTAATGACTTCAGACATGCTGAGAAGGAAGTCATCAAAATAAGTGATCTTAAGCTCGCAACAATCCCAAGCAGGTAGTATGACCCGAAAAAAGTAGCATTTGATTTCACAACTTCAGTTTCAATCGCTCGGTTTGAGCATGAACCCGATGAGTTTGATGATTTATTTGTTTTTGTTGATAAATTTTCCCAAGTTTATAACTTGGCTAAATCCAAGTTTCAGACTGAGGATATGAATAAATTCATGTTGTTTAGAAGTCAGAGACTGCTGAAAGCTCCTCTTGACCAATTAAGAATTCCTTTTCAAGAATCTGAAAATATAGAAACAGAGCAGAAGGAAAAAGAAGATGCAGCTAACAAAGCAGGAAAAGAAGCATCTACCAGCAAGGGTAATGTATAGACTTAAAAGATAATCACAAGTGGCAAACCTGATATGAAAAAGGAGAATACTGGCAACAAAACTAATGTACATATTGAGAAAGGAACTACAGTTCAGACAAAAAAGGAAAATACAAGTATTAAGACCAATGTGCATACTGAAAAAGAAAACACAGGCAGCAAGGCTAATGATCAGACAGAAAAAGAAAATATTGGTAATAAGCCAGATAATCAACTTGAAAGAGAAAAGACCACGGAGAAAGTGGTGGATTCTGCTGAAGTTATTATTACTTCCCATTTGCTAAGTCAATATGAACAATTTGCTCAACAAATAGGATCACAAAATAATCCTCAAGTTGACATTCTAAAAGATCAAGATATGGAGATTATTCCTGAGCATCCTACAGAAGAAAATGTGTTGAAAGTAGAAGAAATTCCTCCTCTAGATATCTTTTATAGTCCTAAGCATAGGGTTGTTGTCAGGAAATAGAGGAAGAGAAGAAGAACAGATCAAGAATCATTTTCAACCTCACAAGTTGAATTTATGAACATTGT
Source organism: Pinus albicaulis (assembly GCA_034641835.2). Lineage (NCBI taxonomy): Eukaryota > Viridiplantae > Streptophyta > Pinopsida > Pinales > Pinaceae > Pinus > Pinus albicaulis. The sequence goes on along the minus strand of CM076572.1, from coordinate 1,130,106,909 downwards.
CTGGAAGAATACAGAGGTGAATCCCTCAAAGGATCTCACCAAATTGTCACAATATGCAGGTGCCTATAGTGCAGCCACTATAAAAAAGCTTCTGAAGTCACCCAAATGATGAAACAAAAGGACTTACAGATAGCTATGTTGGAGGAACAAGCAACAGAAAATCAACAAAAGATAATGTAGTTGGAACAGCAGTTGCAAGAAGAAGAGCTCAGAGCTAAACAGTTGGAAGAGCAACTTGGCATTGAGAAGAAAAATCTTGATCAACAAGCCTTGAATAAGTAATAGCAATTAACTCAAGAGGTGGCAAAACTACAGACCCTACTGCAAAATGAAAAAAATGCTAAAGTTGAGCAAGAAAAGATATTCCAAGCAAAATTGGACAAATTTAAGGATTATCCTAAAATTGATCAATTTAAAACCGAAACTCTTGAAACAAATAAACTATTGTCTCAACAGTTGAATGAACTATGTCAAAATATGGCACAAGTTGATCCCTTGTGTGAAATAACATCATCTTTAAAAGATGAAGCACTCAGCCTCAGGCTTGAATTTGATGATGCAGATGAGAAAATTTCTTAATTTCTTTCATGGCAAGACTCAGAGCAAGGAAGGAATGCAAACCTTCCCAGGATTGAGGAAAGGCACAAAGAAATTCTGTTTGCTGAATGGGAAAAACAGTTAATCAAAGGAGAAAGAGCCACATCAAGAGCCAGAACTATGATGAATAATATAACACAGTTGGTTAATGATAGCTTATATGCCACCAATTTAATTTCAGATTGTATCCCAGGTAAATTACCAAATTTAAAAGAGACTGATTCCAGGTGGAAGCAAGAATTAGTCAATAAGAATTAGCAAATCAGCAAACTTCAAGGAATTTCATGGGATATCATGTGGACATATCTAATCAAGCCACACAGTCAACAAATGGCAATCAAATTCCTTTCCAATGTCATTAATTGCATCATTCCAAAGTTTTCTAATGCCACGTATACTGGTTAGTTACATTCGAGGCTAAGTCATCCAGTAGAGGTCAAAGATATGCTCAAAATTTTCCATCTTGGCACATTGAATGCAGGAGAAAATCAATGAATATGTTTCATTTCAATATAGCAAGTCTGTTTCTGGATTTCTGATGATAGATTGTAGGAATAGTTTTAGTTATTTTGCTTTATTAATTTCCTATTTAAACCCCTTCCGTGCATTAGAAAAGGGGTCCTGAGTTTGTAATATTTTGGCTTGGATGTTACAGTTTTGTACTCCATCCACTATTTTATTTTTATAAAGGATCACATCTGGTGGTTTATGGAAAATTATCTCTAAGAATTGCATTTCTGTACCTTGGATTTTGTTTTACATTGAAGCACTGGATCTGGATATTGAATTGCATCAGGAAAAGTATCAAGATGAATCTGGTATTTCTATCAATTTACTGTTATTTTTCTTATGTTATGAGATATTCTCTTTGAATTTGCTATCATTTATATATACTTTCTTTACAAATATTTCTTTATACATATCATTTATGAGTGTATAGAAATATTCATCTCTCACAATATGTGAAATGATATATAAAATGATGAATGCAATGTGTTATTATAACTCTGTTTAATTTCTTAAACAGAGTTATCATTATTTGATATTGCATATTTCAATTAAATTGTAATACATTTTCATGGTTATTGGTTTGATTGAAACAATCTTAAAGTTGTATTCATATTTTACACCTAGGTTAGTTTTAGAATTATTTATAAGTTATAGATTAAAATTAGATAGATTATTTCAGTCATTTAGTTTCATTATCCACTCATACAATCATTCCATCACCAATCCATTAGTTATTAGGAAACTGGTCCTATAAATCAGTGGGAGCCACCACACCAAACGGAAAAGGAGCTATCTTAAGGTCCCGATTGGGTGGTTTTCCCCCAATGTTTGAAGCAGCTATTTTCGAGGCTTCAACAAGCCCCGATTGGTATCTTGGTTGAGTAAGAAACAAAGCTCTATTGCCTTATCTACAGCAGGAGCAGAATATGTGGTTGCCACATCATGTTGCACACAACTACTTTGGATGATGCAGACTTTACAAGACATTCAAATCAAATGTTCACCTCCCATCTCCATTTTGTGTGATAAGACAAGTGCCATTATTATCTCAAAGAATCCTGTTATGCATTCCAAGACCAAGCACATTCCTATCAAGTACCACTTTCTACCTGAACAAGTGCTTGAACAAAAGGTTAAATTGGAGTATGTTCCCTCCAAAGAAAAAGTTGCTGATATATTTACTAAACCTCTTCCCTGGGAAGCATTCGAATATCTTAGACAGAAGCTGGGAGTTGTCTATGCCTCTCAGATCAGATCTACTTGATGTCAGAAGATTAAATTTGATTCGCAAGTTTCATAAAGGACAATCGCGTATATACACGAGTTTCGGTGCATAAAACCGTGTATGGGCTTTCCTGACAGAATTTCTCTGGGTCGGCGTTTCAGAACAGTTGTGGTGCTATTGAGTAATCTTTGTTGTTGTTTTAGTATTCATCTTTCTGTATCATTCGCTAATATTTTTCTCCTTGATGAAGATGCTTTGATGATTTGGTTGTTGAAGATGTTCAGGATGCACAAGCTAAGGGGGAGCACTTGTCTTGTGGAAGAGGAGGCATTGTTGGCATTCTAATTGGTTGTTGTTTTATGATCTCATGTTTGAGATTCTTTGGTTTTGGTCATAAATAGTCGTATCTGTAATTTGATGAAAAGGTCATGTTGAGACCTATGATGTAAAATTGTTATATTCAGTCATGTAAGGACTTGTTCAAATTTGTAAACCCACTTGGTTGGGAAGTTGAGTCAAATTTGTAATTCCACCTGGTTAGATCATTGATGTAAGTATGAGTGCTTGGTGATAGGAAAGGTCATACCCAGTTGAGTCATGTATTTCATTGAAATTTTTTTTTAAAGATCCAGCATGAACTCAGGGGGAGTATGGTAATTTTGGTTTTGATCCCCCCTTTTCCCTTGATGTCAAAGGGGGAGAGTATTTTGATGTTTGAATAATGGTTATGATTAATTTATTTATCTATTGTGATAATTAAACATCATCATGGTTTCCATCAAGTCCAAAGGGGGAGATTGTTGGAAATATGTTGCAATATGTTGTCCTTGATGGCAACCTACTTGATGAAATTGTTCTTGATGGAAACCTACTTGATGAGTTGTCTTTTGATAAGCAACCTATGTGTTAAAGATGTAAAAATGATGTTTTTATAGGTTAGTTCAAATGTGACAGAGAAAGGAATTCCAGTAAGTGCCACAGAAATGAAACAAGAAATATTTCTCAATGTATACGCTACTTTTGTGAAGGAAACTCACATATGGATGCAATGTATAAGCTACTTTTATGAAGGAAACTCACATATACATTCAAAATAAGTATATACGCAGTTTTTATGATGAGAATTTGCGTATACACGTGGATAAGAACGATCCAAGTCGCGTATGCCTTTTGCGCTCTAAAATTATGATACCAAGGGGCATTACCATGGTATTAGCCCACAGTATTGTATATTTGATTCCGTCCAAGAATACCATTAGAAGTTATGTGGTTTTGACTCATGGTATTGGTAAAGGCTAAATATATATAAGGAGAAGAATATCATAGTGCAAAGGTGTGCATTAGTAAGGATTGTGACTGAATAAATTTCTCTAAGGTATATCTGCATGGGATGAACTCTGTTTTTAATTGATAGATCTGAATCTATGATGCACCCATGGATACAATGATGGTTTAGCATCTCTAGATCTGAAATGACTATGCTCTTATGTGATCCATTAAAGAGATGATTAGATCTATGACCTGGCGCAAGTTTGCTGAAGTCAAGTAAATAAATCTGAGTAAGTTCTATGGATCTGGTTCATTCTACAAAGTTTATATTTACAGATCGATATGCTAGTTCGTCTCAGTAAAAGCGCGTATATACACGGGTTTGCTTCAGAAAAGGCACGTATGGAAGTTAGGGTTTTCTAAAGCTTATTGCAGAGATTTTCTGTTATTCCTGCTATTTGTTTGTTGTTTGTAAATGAAGTTTTCTTAGAGATCTAGGTTGTTTGAATACTGTAAATGATGTTAAGTTGATTATGTACAAATCTGGTCAATAAGAGAATAAACACGGTTGATGATGACTAACTGATGAAAGGTTATGCATTTCTAAAGATATCTGACTGAAAGCCTCAGATCTAGATCTGAGACTGATCACTATCTGAAAAACAATATTCACAAAGCTATACACAGGTTGGTGTGAAGGAAAGCGCATAGACACGCGGGTTCAGTGAGGTGAAGTAGCATATGCATTTTAAGTTAGAGAATGTTCAGGGTTGAGTTCGCATATGCATATTTATTCTGAAGTCTAGGTTATTTCTGAAGTTCCAGTTACAGTAGTCACACTATTCTAATTGAAGTATTGGATAAAGTTTATGGTTGTTGATGTTTATGAAAATTTGTGTTAATGTTGTTTGATCCAGTATGAAATTTTATGAAACATGGTCTGCAGTGGTTCTGAGGGTTGAAGCCTTCAGTAGGGAAGTAGAAGCTTCTTGTCAGTAGAAGTTGGTGTTCTAATCAGGGGGTTGAAGCTCCCTTCCAGTAGTGGCTAGTAAACGAGATTAGGGGGTTGTAGCTCCCTTCCAGTAGCATCTAGAAAACGAGAGAAGGTTGTAGCCTTCTGCAGGTGGATTTCTGCGTACTGATATGAGTGTGCATCAGTACAATATTGTAAACATTTTTCCATATATTAAATATTGAAGACATAGATGACAACATCGGTGGTTTTCTCCCAAATTGGGTTTCCACCTTAAATAATGGTGTTCATGTGTGTTGCTCTTGTGTGATGATTTATACTATTGTTACTGCACATAATTACTGATTATCTAACAGATGCATGACTCGTAAACTGACTTAAATATTGTTCCTGAAAAGTTTCTGATATGCAAAATTATATAAATATACGCTAGTTTCTTTTATTAAATAAGTGTGTATACACGAGTTGGGTTCATCAAAGCCACGTATGGAATTATGTAAGGAAAAATTAAAATATTTTCAGTAAGCTCTAAATACTGATTCACCACCCCCCCCCCCTCTCTCAATATTTTTCCCAACAGTCATTGGTAACCAAGTTGGCCAAGGCATGTGCATCCAAAGTTCCCACTACATCACCATTATTCAAAAGGGGAGTATGTCGAGTTAATAAAAGGAGAGTTACTGAGATTTTAAAATGGAAACATAATTCAAAATGTTAGACTTGGTGTTTGGCATAATAAAAAAATTTACCTCAAAATACATGGGAGTTAATGTGCAAACCAAAATTTGCCTGGTCCTTGATAAACTATATTCACAAGTGTATAGGATCAAAAAGGATTATCCCAATCCAAGAACCCATGGGAAGTTAAGATGAAGGATCATATATTCCTACAATATTGATTTAGAGGAGGCATTAATTTATTGGTAGAATAAATTTATATAAGTATCAACTAGATGTTGTGAAAGAATCACATGAGCAGTGCACTAGTTAGGAGCAGAGTTGAAAAACATTCCTAGGTTTGATATTATAGGGACGATAGATGCATTTCTTAGCCAAATGGAGGAAATAGTGTTAGAGAACCAAACAATACAAGCAACATATGTGCCATTTAAAGGAACTCATATGTGGTGGTGGATGGAACATCGAGATAAGTTTATTAATTGGGTGTACTTAGTTGAGTTAATGTGAATCAAGTTCCAGAAACCAATAGACTAGGATTTGGTGGAAAAACAAAAAGGGATGGAAGGCCTGCATGAACACATATGGTTCTATGCACAATGGTAGAAATATAGGCCAATATTGCAATTTTGATGGGTAAATTAATTTTCCCATAGCATGGATTTAATTTTGAGAAGTTTGTATATTCAAGAAGAGACGTGGAGAAAATAAGAGATTGGGAAGAACTAATGTAGAAACTTTGTAATACCTTCAGTTTTACTTCCAAAGACATTACATTAATATGCATTTTGCAATGCATGAAGTAGTTTAGTTTTTGGAAATATTTTGTGATCTTGTAGAAGATAGTATCTGCACAGTATAAGAAAATATCCAAGTTTCAACAACCAATATATTATTTGAATATTGGGGGTGAACAAGGAGTAGAGGATGATCCTACAGAACTATAGGTTAAGGATACAATTGGGGAACGTGTGGCTCAAGATCAAGCTTCTAGTTGCACCACACTATTGTATACATGGCCTTTGAACACAATGAAGTACAACATAAACAGTAAAGAGGCCTCAAAATTTTTTATTATTGGTGCTTTTTAGAGCCAAGAGATAATTACCTAAGTGGTGGACCTACTAAAATAATATGAGGATATACTTCATTGCAACTTTGAATAAATTAAAGAGGTTGTAGGTTCTTTGGGAGAAATGAAAATTTAATTGATCCCTAATGTTAAGCCTATCAAGAAGCACCCATAGAGGCTTAATCCCAACCTCTAGCATGTGATCTAAATCTTTGCACCCAAGTATAAAGAAAAAGCATGTAAAGATTTAGATCACATGCTAGAGGTTGGGATTATATTTTTGGTGGAAGAATCATAATTGATTTCCCTATGGTCGTATAAGACAATAAGAATAGATATATATTTATATGTGTAGATCTATGCAGATTGAATGTAAGTTACATGTGTGACCCATTCCCAAAACCATTCACTAATTAGGACTAGAGAATGTGGGTGGTAGAGAAGTTTATTCACTCATCAATGGGTTTTTTGGATACCATTATGTGAAGTTCATAGAGGAGGAAAAAAGAAAGACAATGTTTTTCAAATAATAAGGATCCTTTGCATATATTATCATGTCATTTGGCTTTAAGAATGCACCAATGGAATTCTCCTAGATCATTGTCGTTTACTTCAAAGGATTTATCCATAGGTTCTAGGAGGTATATTTGGATGAATAATCTATGATAACCCTATTTTAATGTATCCTAAAAAAAATTAAATTGTATATGAATTATTTGACGAGGTATGGGATACAATGGTCGGGATTCATGTTTCATTTTACTCTTATTTGGTGTAATTCACTCGACTACCACAACATTTTTTTGGGAATTAGCATGAAGAGATAACACTTCGAGTTAATGTAAAACTCAAGTTGCAATATCACATGAAGTCAGAAAATATGGTCATCCTTATATTAGTTGGAACAAACTCCAAGAAAATGGTTCTTAAGTATATTCCTCTAATCCAAAGGATAGATAGGGAGATTATAGAGTTGCATATGGATTTGCAACATGCTGAGCTAGGGGAAATTATGGGTCTCTATTTTGTTTCATTTTCTTGTTGGATGGTTTTATGGAAGCCTCCAAATGTTGATATATATATATATATATATATATATATATATATATATATATATATATATATATATATATATATATATATATATATATCATACGATATTACGTAAATTATATGAATTTCCATTTTCTTTCAGAAATAACATCCATATTTAGAGAGAAATTGGTTTTTCCATATATCGCCTAGGTTAGTAAGTTTTTAGGCTTTTTTCTTTCTTTCTTTCTTTCTTTTTTTCTTTCTTCCGATTGGATTTCGCTAAGGTAAGATTTGAAGCGTTTTTTCGACTGGTTTTTGTTCAGGTAAGTCACCTAAGCATTGTGAAGGTAATAAATCAAACCTTTCTGTACTATCAAGAACTCTCTCGGATCTATCAAGGATCCTCTAGACCCAAAGGAATTAAAAGGGGTTTATATGGTTCCATGTTCCTGTGGTACTCCATATATTGGGGAACTTGGTCGATCCATTAGACAGAGAATCCATGAGCATGCAGCAGACATTAGGCACAATTGATCTCGCACTTCTGCTCTTGCGGAACATGCTGAAAAATCGTGTCACCATGTTTGCATTGAAGACTCCAAATTCATTGCCAAGGTGGATCATTTCCATCATAGGTAGCTGAGGGAAGCTATTGAAATTGAAAGGCATCCCAAGAATCTCAACAGAGATGATGGGTGGAAATTGAGTAAGAGTTGGACTTCGACCCTCTCCAGGTGATTTCTCCTCGTTGTGTTGGATTCTTTTCGCCTTTTGTTTTTCTTTATTCTATCTTTGTTTCGTGCCCCTTTGCTCTTTTAGCTTTCCCTTGTTCTCTTTTTCTTTGGTTATTGTTTTTATTTAATTTTCATCATACTTTATATTATCCTTTTTATGATTCTTAACTTTTTATTATAATATTTATTTACCCAATATATATATATATATATATATATATATACCCCCTCTCTGCTTAATATAATAATTGATCTTTTTATTAAATTATTAATTTTTAATTATTCTTGATTATTTATTAGCCCTTTTCTAATATTTTTTCTTAAAAACTTAAATATCTTAAGATTTTTCCCTGTATTATTATTTATCCCTGCCCCTTTATTATAACAACTATAATTTATTCATTTTATTAAATTATTATATTTTTAATTATTCTTTAATAATATTTCTTAAAAACTTAAAAAAAATTAATTTTAATATTATTAACTAACCATATCAAAGAATGTCTAGTTTTAACAATTATCACTGGGCAATGGCACATCCTTACTATTTATTCAATGAGATCAGTTTCTTTCTTCACCTTGTCGTGAGGATGAACCACATTAGATGGTTCGAAATGTCTTATTTCTGACCAAATCCTAATGATGTGATTAATCCAAAAGACATTTATCTACCTCATTTTCTTCTTTTGAACAATTATTGATAGTATTAATTAGGCACCTTGATCTAATTAATTCTAGCTATATTCGTAGTGACTCAACATGTGTTCTTTTACTATACATGATAAAGTTAGTAATTGTGTATAACTACTTGAGAATATTCCGTTCTCAAGTTATCCAATTAAAGACTTTTGTTATGTTTTTTATTCCATTACTTACCTAAATTTATACAAGTTCGTGTATAAAAAGGGGCCAACACCTCTTTGATAAACTGGTAGATTTTTTATAAAAACATTTTCTAAATTTTTGAAGGCTTGTTTAATAATCTAAGGAGCTCCTTTTTATCCATATTTATATGTTTGTGAAAAATAGTGAGTTCTTATTTCATTTATATATGTTGTAACTAGTCTCAATACTCTATTATGATGAGGTAGGGCCCATGTAGTGGAACATGGGCGTTATTGTTTCATTATTTTATTGTTGGATTTTATAGCTTTTGTTATATGTTTATCTTTAATATTTAAAATAAATATAACATAACTATTAGTTTACATTAAGTTGAAAATTTGCAGTAGAATTATATTAATGAGAATTTCGATATCGTTTGAAGTATCAAATTGATGTAAATTCCATTGATGCAAGACTAGAATGTTATTTAATTTATACAATATGTACATATTTGTGTGTGTCATTTGATTTAGAAGATATATTATAGTGTGAATGAATTTCCATTCTTAGGTTAATTTTGCAATTTCCTTCTATAAGAGCAGTATGGAACAAACTACAAAGAGACCTAAGGTTTGCACATATGATGCATGGTATCTTGCAAGACTTGTGTCCTTAGTGTTAACAAAATTATTAATTAATTTATCTATCTATATTATAATAAGTGTGATGATTAAAATAATTAACAATTAATTAATCCTTTTGAAGCCTTTATAAGCGAGTTTATTGTAACCACATATTTATCATATCGGTTTCTACAGATCCGTTATGGAAGTTGTTAAGGATTTGTTGTAACAATTGCTAAATATATATTTTAGTTACTATTTTGAATTAAAAATGGCTACAAATCCACTGTAGCTATGACTATGAAACCACCCAATAATCCATGAAGGTGAATGAGCCCTCCATCTAGAAGATTCTATGTGTGACAATATGGGACTAGAGGAAGATTTTTTGGTGTTTTTGAGGTACCGCGCAGCTTCAATAGTGCATAGAGGTTAATGGTATGCGATAGTAACTCTTCATAAAAAAAAGAGTTACTTTATTTCACATGGGTGTGTGTGTGTGTATAATCCCAAAAACATCGAGTAATAAATGTTAAATCAACATTTGGATCTTTTTTCAACTTTAAAAAGTGATTATAGAGATATGATGTTGATTCCATGACATCTTAAATGTTAATTAATAGTTTTAAATCAATTAAAGAAGTTTTGTTGGGGATGTAAAATAAGAAACAAGACAAATTTCACCAATTTTAACTAATTTTTTATGTCAAATATGTTTTCTTCAATAAACATTGATTCAAACAATAGATTCAACCCTAAATGTAGCAATGATTTTTTTCAATCATTTGATTGTAAATTTGAGATGAACTCACTAAATTTACATGCCTTAAATTTCTTCTTCATATATTTGTATGTGACTTATGGTGATCCCTCAAAAATTTGGCTATTTAGAAAATTATATCCACTCCAAAGTCTTCCTTGGTAAATCTCTCTTGCACAAGTCTTCCCTCTAACTGATAAAAGAACGAAATAGGGAATAGGGTTTTCTTTTATAAGCATACTTTCACAAAAATGAAATTCTTGCTCATTTTTTCTTGATATTTTAGTGCATTGATAATAAATGCACATGCTATTTATTTTATTATACTATTTAATTTGACTTGGAGTGCAACTTATAGACTTAAGTGTACTTGTGCACTCTATTGGCATAGACACGTCAAAGAAATGTAAACCTCCACAATTATAAGTTTGTAGACAATTATAAATGTAAAACTCCACAATTAATAGACAATGGTTTTTTTCTGCTGAAAAAAAAAAGTTTGTAGAGGTTTATTGTTGTTGTGTATCATAATTTAGTTCATCAATGTGTTTAGTATATACATACACAATTGTGTGTTAGTATGAATTAAGTGCACCAATTACTTAAAAAATACCTTAGACAAGAATCTGTAATGTTATATGCTTCTGTTAGGTCCCTATATTACTAGTATAGTCCCTTATTGTTTTTAGTGTAACCCCCTTATTGTTATTGTTGTACCCCTGTAACCCCAATATTGTTATTATTGTGCCCTTACATTATTATTGTTAGGTCGGCTAGGATTATATTGTGACCACATGGACTCCTATATATAGAAGGAGGTTTTGTCATTTGTATCATCTAAGAATTGTTCATTTATGTAATGTATTGGAGGTTTCCCCCTCGAAGTGTCTGATTTCTAAGGCGTTGATCTCTCTTTTATGCTATTTTTGGAGCTAGTTTCATAACATTTGGTATCAGAGCTTTGGATTCTAGGGTTTCGCTGCTCCAAACAGGTCATACTGGAATTTTCACTATAAATTTGTTTCTATGAAGGTTCAGAAGCTGAAATTGTTACAGAGCGAAGCTGAAATCCTGAGGAACGTCGTGAAAAAATTTCAAATCTTGATTCACAATATTTTTGGAGATATGATCTGTGGAAGTTAGGGTTTTTTCAGGATCCTGAATTTCACCTAAACTGGTCATTGTGGCATTTTCGCTATAAATTTTTTTCTATGAAGGTTCACTGAGTTGAAAATTTTACAGATCGAAGCCGAAATCCTAAGGAACATCGTGTAAAAATTTCAAATCTTGGTTTGCAATATTTTAGAGATATGATATGTGGAAGTTAGGGTTTTTTCAGGCTCTCGAATTTCATCTTAAAGAGGTGACCATGGGAAAATCATCAAAACTCTCTCTCTAGACATCGGATTGGAATTCTATAAAAAGTGGCAGCAAATACACAGATTGTAATTTTCTTCATCTCAATTTCAGAGTCAAAGGAGGAAACAGTGATGTGTGGCACGCCATACAAGTTCGCACTACTGAACCAGTCCATAATTAGGTCATTGTGGGATATTAGGCATAACTTTTCCTTGAAGAATCCAAATTAGGTCAGAACTATGGCATTCAAAAGAAGATTTAGAGGGCTACTACAGGGTTGAATTTCAGATATTGAAGATCCGCAATCACAGAGATAATTAAGTTTCAATATCGAGCTCTTTAAAAGCAAGAAAAAGGTGTGTATTTTTTTTTCAAATTGCATAAGATTTGTGTCAAAAATTAGTTTGAATTGATTCCAAGAGCATATTTTAGAATAGATATAAGTATTGGGCTCTACTATGACTCATGAAGACGAAGAACTACAACATGACATGTCAAAATTACAAGAGCAAGTGCACCAAATTTCGCTTTCGCAACGAGCAACAAAAAATGAAATGAAAGTTTTGAAGAAAGGCATGGAAGCTAAGATGGATGGTTTGAAGAAAGACATGGAAGCTAAGATGGACGGCATAGAAGATCGCATGGAAGATAATATGGATGACATGGAAGAAAAATTGAAAGACAACATGGAAAACATGAAGAATGATCTAAAATCAAACATGGAAGGTTTGACAAAGTTGATACAAGAAATATTTCCTAATGGTGAAAAGATAATAGACGAAACTCATGATGAGAACAAAATAAATGTTAATCGTGATTTCATAAACCCTAATGTTGGATGGAAGAACTGCCATATTCCAAAGATGGATATGAGGAAGTTTGATGGCAAGTATCCCTTGACATGGATACTACAGATGGAGCAATATTTTGATCTCAATAATGTGAAAAACACACAAAAGGTACGCATTGCAACTTTACATTTAAAACAAAATACATTTGTATGGTATCGATGGCTTTGACCCCGTAAAAAAAATTTCACTTGGTAAATTTTTATGGAGGAAATGATAGCACATGATGAGGATACAAAGAGAAACACCTTCTTTAGCCAATTGATAAATCTCAAACAAAAGGGTTCAGTGGTGGAGCACATTGAGGACTTCCAAAAATTGAATATAAGGGTAACTCGATATTCCAGAGGAACACAGGATTGATGTCTTCATAGGGACTTTAAAGGATAACATCCAACATGAAGTTCACGTTTTGGGAACCCTCGATTCATTGGAGAAGGAATTCAAGGTGGAAAGAAAGGTTTAAAGAAAAATTATGGAAACAAGGAAGTATAACACTCACAACTATAAATATAGAAGTATTGTTTCTCCTAGCCTCCTACAACCTACAAGGTTCACACCACAATAATTGGAGGAAAAAAGAGAAAAAGGGATTTGTTACAATTGTGATAGAAAATACACTAAAGGTCATAAGTGTATTGAGAATAAATTATTTACATAGATTATGAAGAGCAGGAAGAAAAGGAACAAGAAACATTAAAAGAAGAGGATATACACTGGGAACCAACCCCGAAAAAAAAGAAATGAATCCGAACATATATTGTAATGCATTGATAGGAATTACCACTCCTTAAACTCTCAAGATATAAGGATATATCAATAAGAAAAAGGTAATAGTGTTGATTCATTTGGGTAGTACCCATAATTTTATTCATCGTAAGGTAGCCAAGGAATTGAATTGTTTCCTATACCCATCACCAGAATGTCAAGTGATGGTTGCGAATGGAGGAATTATAAATTGCTCTGGAAAATGTCATAATATCAAGCTAACCATGGGAGAATATGTATTGAATAGTCCAATTCTTTCCACTCCAATGGGAACTATTGATGTTGTACTAGGAGTACAATGGTTACAATCTTTGGGGACGGTAGCTTTTAATTTTCAAAAAATTTTCTTGAAATTTTTTTCAGAAGGAAACGAAGTCGAATTACGGGGTATCCCAGGGAAACCAAGAAATACAATAAGCTATAATGTTATGAAAAAGCTTCTAAAGAAATAACAATGAGGTGTAATTGCACAATTATGCTCATTAGAAGTTCCAACATCAAAATCATCTATTTCTCCAGATCTCCAAAAAGTCTTGGACAATCATTCCAAGGTGTTTGAAACTCCCAAAGGACTCCCACCTATTAGTGATCATGATCATGCTATTCATTTTATTCCAGGGAGTGTTCCTCCAAACATCAGGCCTTACAGATATCTTTATGTCCAAAAGAGCGAAATTGAACGTATGATTGCAACAACGTTAGAGGCTGGTAAATTCAACCTAGTCAAAGTTCTTTCTCTGCTCCAGTAGTATTGGTACACAAGAAATATGGATCATGGCACATGTATCCAGATTATAGGGAGCTCAATAAACTCACTATTAAAGATAAATTTCTCGTTCCTATGATTGATGAATTATTGGATGAATTACATGGAGCAATTTATTTTACCAAGTTGGATCTTCGTTCAAGATATCATCAAATTAGAATGAAGACGAAAGATATTTCGAAAATAGCATGTCGAACTCATGAGGGTCATTATGAATTTTTGGTCATGCCTTTTTGCCTTACCAATGCACCTTCTACATTTCAAGGGTTGATGAATTCCATTTTCAAACCATTCCTTAGAAAATTTGTGCTAGTATGTTTTGATGATATACTAATCTACAACAGGTCTTGGAAGGATCATGTTCAACATGTTGACAGGGTACTCAAACTATTGGAGGAGAAACAATTATATGCAAAAACATCCAAATTTTTCTTTGGAGTACAAGAGGTGGAATATATGGGTCATATTATCTCATGAGGGTGTTAAGGTAGACCCTAACAAAATTAAATCCATTAAGGAATGGAAAGTCCCTACAACCATAAAGTAGTTGTGAGGATTTCTCAGGTTAATAGGGTATTATCGTAAGTTTATTAAGAATTATGGGAGAATAGTGGTACCTCTAAAAACATTATTGAAGAAAAGTGCATTTTCATGGACTCTTGAAGTAACTAAGGCCTTTGAACATCTTAAAGAGGCAATGTGCCTAGCACCGGTCTTAGCTATGCCAGACTTCACAAAAACCTTTATTGTGGAATGCGATGCCTCAGGAAATGGAATTGGTGTTGTTTTAATGCAAGAAGGAAGACCCATTGCTTTTGAAAGTCGTCTAATCAAAGGAAAGTATTTACAGAAAGATATTTATGAGAAGGAAATTTTGAAAATACTACATGCGCTAAATAAATGGCGACCTTGTCTAATGCAAAGACACCTCAAGGTAAAAACCAATCATGATATTCTTAAACACTTTTTGGAACAAAGAATATCTTCAGAAGAGCAGCAAAAATGGGTCACAAAGATGTTGGGTTATGACTTTGAAATCATCTACAAAAAAGGGAATCTAAATGGTGTCATAGATGCACTCTCAAGAAAGGATGAAGAGGTGGAAGCATTTCTTTGTGCTATTTCTATTATCCAACCAGATTGGATAACTGGAGCAAGGGATGAATGGAAGACGGGCGAAGAAGTGTGGACACTCATTCAAAAGTTGCAGCAAGATCCTAGTACATATGATACATTTAGTTGGAAAAATGGTTCCTTATGGTACAAAGATCGCTTATATATTTGTAAGAATTCCCAACTAAGCCAAAATATTCTTTTGGAATTTCACACTTCTCCTTTAGGAGGACACCCAAGATTTTTTTTAAATTACCACAGGGTGAAGAGATATTTTTTTTGGGATGGCCTTAAATCTGATATTCAAAAGTTTATAGCGAAATGTTTGGTTTTCCAGAAAAATAAAGTTGAGACAATTAATACCCCGGTCTTTTACAACCTTTATCCATTCCAAGTCAACGTTGGGAGGATATTTCAATGGATTTTATCACAATTTTACCTAAGTCCAAAGGAAAGAGTGTCATCTTGGTGGTAGTTGATAGACTTACCAAGTATATACACCTTTGTGCATTATCTCATCCATTTAAAGCAAGTACAGTTGCTACTGCATTTATGTAAACAATTCAAATGCTACATGTAAACCCAAATATTATTGTAAGTGACAAAGATCCCATTTTTACCGGAAATTTTTGGACGGAATTATTTTCTTGTTTGGGTACTCAACTAGCTCATCTTATCATCCTCAACTCGATGGTCAAACTGAGATAGTGAATAAATGTTTGGAAGTATATCTTCGTTGTTTTGTATCTAAAAAGCAAACACAATGTGTCAAGTGGTTACCTCTCTTTGAATGGTAGTATAACATTTCCTTCCATACTGCAACAAAAATGACCCCATTTATGGCACTTTATGGATATCATCCACTGTCCATCACATCATGTTTAAGAGAAAATTTAAAGGTTCAAGCAGTGGAAGATCACATCGAGCATCAACAAGAAGTTCTCCAACTCTTAAAGGATAACCTAAATTTAGCAAAAAATCGAATGAAACAACAGGCAGATCAACATCACAGCAAGAGAAGTTTTGATGTAGGAGACTGGGTATTTTTACAGCTACAACCATACAAACAAATTCCCCTCAAGCAAGCTAAGAAGGATAATAAATTATCGCCAAATTACTATGGTCCTTACATTGTGTTGCTAAATATTGGTACTATGGCATACAAATTGGAGCTTCCTGCTTCTTCGCGAGTGCATCCAGTTTCCCATGTTTCATGCTTAAAGAAGGTTATACGTGACAAACTTCCAGTTCAAACAATATTTCCAGAACTTGATGAGGAAGGAAAAATCATATTAGAACCTGAAGCAGTCATGGAAACAAGAACTCGACAGCTACGAAATCGATCAATTTCAGAGTATCTCATCAAGTGGAAGAACTTACCCACTGAAGATTCTACATGGGAGGATGAGAATTTTATACAGAAGCATACGAATCTACTCAAGCATTGAGGACAACACTTTTTTTAAGGAGAGGGGAATGTTAGGTCCCTATATTACTAGTGTAGTCCCTTATTTTTGTTAGCGTAACCCCCTTATTGTTATTGTTGTACCCTTGTAACCCCAATATTGTTATTATTATGTCCTTACATTATTATCGTTAGGTCGGTTAGGATTATTTTGCGACCCCATGGAATCCTATATATAGAAGGAGGTTTTTTCATTTGTATCATCCAAGACTTGTTCATTTATGTAATGTATTGGACGTTGCCCCCTCGAAGTGGTTGATTTCTAAGGCGTTGATCTCTCTTTTCTACTATTTTTGGAGCTGGTTTCATAACAATGTCCCAAGATTTCTTTTAATAATGTATGCATGTAATGATTATGTTTTTAGATTAAATGCAGAGAAAGAAAAAGTGATAATATAAAATGGTCAATTCTTAATATTCTAGCTTATTCCATATAATTCCAAGTTCATCAAACTCTCTCTTTCCATTTGCAATAAGTATAGATTTTATTTATATTTTGATTATCTGATTGAATTTATAATACCTTGCATATGTATTTAAATAATTATGAATAAATTTTGTAGGATCTTAATTTGGGTTCATGTTCAAATGCATGTGATATTCCACCAATCCAAAAGCTTCACAAGCACTTAACAAGAGCAAGGTATTGTGAGAAGGATATAGATCAAAATGAAGAGCCACTCTATCCCACCAATTGTAACATGTTATCTTTTAGTAATAGTCTTGGGTTAAAAAAGGGTACTCGAATATTTTTGATGAGATTGCGTGCGCTGCCTGTCTGCAAGCAGTTTTCAGCCGCCTCTGTAACCTAGGGTTTGTTCCATCTCGTGCACCATAGAGGAGATGGGATCCTCCGAGCCTCCTCCTCCCCCCCTCCACCAAATTCGTCGAAAGTCAACGTGTTCATGGCCCTCCTTGCTTCGTAGCCTAAGAAGAGAAGGAATGATGCCTCCAAGTTTGTTAAACGAATGGAAGAAATCCCCTTGGTCTATCTTCTCCCAGAAGAACCGATGAAGGTTGCTCTCTCTCTTGCAGATCGGGCTCTTGTGATCTAATTCACGGGATTGTGGCCCTCCCCTAAAACAACAGAAGCTTGGGTGATCAAGAACTGGAGACCTCTGATTTCGAATAGCATCACCTCATATTTCCTAGGAAGAGGCTACTTCCTCTTCGAGTTCATCTCCAAGGAGGATAAGGACCTGATTTTCCGAAACGAGCCCTACTTCATGGGTCCTCAGGGTCTATATTTGAACTATTGGATGCCAGATTTCGACCCCTCTGATGACGTTCCTAATGTTGTCCCCATTTGGGTTAGATTTCCAAAATTGCCAGTCCATTTTTGGAGCTGGGAATCCCTGAAATTTATCGGAAATACCTTGGGAAATTTCATCGACAGAGCCAATAATAACGATCAGTATGATTGTGCAAGGATCTGCATTGAGGTAGATTTGGAATTGGGATTACCGGAAGCCATAAAAATAAATGTAGGAGGTTGGACACATGTTCAGAAGCTCGACTATGAACAACTACCATTTAAATGTTGAGGGTTTCATGAGTATGGCCATTTTTTCAAGAATTGCCCCAAGAACACAGCGCAAGCTAGAGAAAAGGATGAAGGATGGCAGCAGGCGAAAAAAGCCAAAGGTAACCCAAAATAAAATACAAATCAGCAAGGGGCAGGAAAGCAGAAGCAAGGGAATGGGAATCAGCCACAAGCCCACCCCAAGGAACAAGGTAACAGATTCGAGCCTCTAAGTTTCAAACAGGCAGAAGCTCAGGAGGTGGAATCATGGCAAGAAGATCTGCCAAAAAAAACCACTCCAACCAATCCAACATTGATTTCTCCTTTAGAAAATTTCCTAGAAAACAAAGAGGCTACTCCAGAGAAGGAGGATCAAGATTCAGAAGGCACAGAGGAGGAAGAGGAAATAATGGAATCACAAAATACAGTCTGAAGATCGGCAAGGGGACTAAATACCTCCTGTGAGAAACAAGAACAAGAAACATATAAGGATAAGTTGCAAGGCGGTCAGCAGACGTTGGAGAAACTTCTGGGAAAAAATCCCAAAATGACAAGAAATCAAGGACAGGGATCCAAAGGGGTCCTAAACTCTTCCAAAAGTAAGTAATGAAGATAGTCTCATGGAACTGTAGAGGGCTTGGTAGTAAAATAAAAGAAGAAGCAATGAAGAGTCTTATAAGGCAAGAAAACCCAGATATCCTTCTCATCCAGGAGATAAAACTGGAGGAAGGTGCCTTTCTCCATTATAGTTTTCATTTTTGGAACAGCAATGGAAGGTAGGAAATTTCAGCTAGAGGAGCCTCTGGAGGTCTCAGTATTATTTGGAATTATGCAAGGGTTAAAAAAATATCGGATAGGCAAAATACCCATTGGATGCTCATGAAATTTCAGCGTCAAGATTCCAAGGAAACTTTTAGCCTACTCAATGTGTACGTTCCGGAAAATGTAGGGGAAAAAAAGAGATGTTGGGATTCGATTCGAGATCTCCCAGATGAAGAGATCCTGGATAACATCATTTTAGCTGGCGATCTCAACATAACTCTTAGACTAGATGAAAAGAGAGGAGGATGCCTTGTCAAAGACCCTGCTCGACTGTGGGTAGAGGACATCATCCAGGACTGGGATTTTCTCGACATAAAGCCCGCCAGAGGTAAGTACACTAGGACCAATAGAAGGTTAGGCCCTGGCCACATAGATGCTAGGCTAGACAGATTACTTATTCAAAGTTCCCATATTCTCTTAGGTTTAGATGCTAAATCTGAAATCCTCACCTCGAGTGTCTCTGACCATAAGCCCATCAAACTAGAACTCAAACCTCATAGAAATTTTGGCCCCATTCCCTTTCGTTTCAGCTCACTCTGGACCAAGCAAAATGATTTCCTTGCAAGAGTAGAAGAAATCTGGAAAAGGCCAGTATTGGGATCTCCTTTCTATGTCTGGGAAGAGAAACTTCGAAGAGTTAAAAAGGATTTAAAAGGATGGGCTAGAAAATAGCCCAGCCCTGTCAAGGAAAGAAAGGCAACTCGGGCAGCGTTAGAGTTGCATCAACAACAAATGAAAGCCTTACATATCTCAAAAGAAATCTTAAAACATGAAGAAGACCTACAGCTAAAGCTTCATAAAGCTTGTCTATCGGAGGAAGAATATTGGAGGCTAAAGTCTTGTAGTCTTTGGCTCCAATCAGGTGATAGAAACACTGCTTTCTTTCACAAGAAGGTGCAAGAAAGAAGAAGCCAAAATGTGATTATGGAGATTCAGGAGGACTTTCAAACTCATACAAAATTTCCAAGCATTAAGGAAGCTGCCTACAACCACTTCAAGAATCTCTATAGCGAAGAAGCAGATTTGGTGCAACACCCAGATTTGCTGGAGATGATCCCCCAAAAGGTAACAAGTAAAATGAATCAGTGCCTCATTTCCCCTGTCAGTAGCAAAGAAGTAAAGGCAGCCTTGCAAGCCAAGGAACCGGATAAAGCTCTGGGGCCTGATGGGTTCACTACCAGATTTTTCCAAGACTGCTGGCACATTATCAAAAAAGACCTAATTGGGATGATCTTCAAATCCCAGGATTTTCATAAAATAGGGGGCAGTAAAAATTCAGCCTTCCTGGCCTTAATTCCAAAAGAAAAGGGTGCCACCTCCTTTAGCAGATTCCGCCTGATCTCCCTTTGTAACATTGGGTACAAGATTATCACCAAAGTCATAGCAAATAGAATAAATAATTTTCTACCCAAGCTTATTCCTGAAAACCAAGGAGGATTTTTTCATGGAAGACAAATAGTGGACAATATGATTCTGGTGCAAGAAGCAATTCATTCCAGGGCTCAGAGGAAGGAGAAAGGGATGGTTGTAAAACTCGATCTTGCAAATGCCTTCGATAGGGTAAGACATAAATTTCTGTTTGAAGTCTTGGCTAGTTTTGGGTTCAGTCATTCTTTTATCAGTTGGATTCGGGCTTGTATCGCTGAACCCTGGATCGCCCCATTGGTAAATGGTCGAGCCACCAAAGTTTTTAAAGCTTCAAGGGGGCTCAGGCAGGGTTGCCCCCTTTCACCTACGTTGCTTGTATGGCAAGCCTCTGTTTTAAGTTTCCAATTGGAGAAAAAGCTCTAGGAGATGGACATTATGGGCCTCAGGATTTCCAGAGGTGTCAAGGACATCAATCATGCCCTCTTCGCAAATGACTCCCTGCTGCTTGGAGGTGCTTCTCTGTGTACTACCAAAAAATTTAAACAAGAAATTGACAAGTTTTGTGAAGCATCTGGAAGCATGCTAAATACAGGAAAATGAATACTCTATGGCTGGTGTTAGAGTCGGTCTTTACATCCCTCCGTCAGAGATCAAAATTTCTCTTTTTGCATTTCATTTTAGGTGTTTCACTCAATTCACTCAATTGCATTCCGTTAGGGGCATGCCATAATCTGACGGAAGGGCCTTGTCACTCATACCCCTCATGTCATGTACCTGCTGGTCCGTGTCTACTCATCAAAGTCAATTTTACAGTCATTTACAGTCCTGTATGGTCTCTTGGTCAGCAAGAGTCATTTTAGGGTTTTTGGGTCTTTTTAGGTCTAGGGTTTCGCAAATTTCATCCTCAAAGTGTCCAATAATGCCAGCAGGCTAGAGGGAGGTTCGAAATAAGTTTCGATTTCAAAATTTTCATCACCAATAATGCTCAAGAATGATTCTTCTTCAAAACTCTGTTTTGAAGAAGAAATCGTCAAATTTATGTTTTGCAATGAATATGTAATTTTTAGAGTTTTTCAGTTGAAGATGTTCAGGTGCAGCCCTAGTCATCCTTTGCCGAAATCAACGCCAGCCATCCCTGCAAAAAAGTAGCCAAAAGATTCATCATTCAGCCAAAAAATCAAAAGGAAACAAGAAAATCAGAGTTCACATTAAGAATTGCAAAGTGCCAAAGTGTTCAAACATCACAAAATGAGTTATTTGAAATTAAAAATCAAGTCATTGGGCATATAAGATATCCGTGGTGTTTTAACAATCCATTGGTATGCCAAAAACATCAGTGAAAGCCAAGACAAGTTGTGGAAGAGTGAAATAGTATGTGAGAAGCCGAATTGTGCTGAAGGCAGGCTGCGCGGCGCATTGGGAGAAGGCGCGGCGCACATGGCGTGCGTGGCACATCCAGCCTGCGCGGCGCCTTGGGCTAGGGCACGGTGCACAGGCCTGAAATGCAAATTTTTTCCATTTTCTTCCAAAATCTTCAAACGAATCGGTCCTTCTTGCTCCAAAGAGTTCATATGATTTTCTACTGCCTATTAAACTCGTGTTTGGAGTGGATTATATGATTAATTATGATTTTGAATACATAAAAGACAAAACATAGAAATGCCTCCTTTGGGTTTTAAAATTGGTGTTTTAAGGAACAACTTTGGTGCCAAACCATTTTCATTTATCATCTCATGTTCCCTTTCCTCACTATTATTTCATTACTACAATCCATTCCCCTATTCACTTACATTCCTAAAATCACTTATTCCCAAAGCCACTCACATCACTTATTCCCATTTATCCCTATCCTAAACACTATCATCCCCTACCACTATCACTCTCCCATATCATTTGCAAAGAGTCCCTAATTCTCAAAATTCCCAAACCCCACATCCCTAAACACAATCAAGTGACTGTTAACACATTTCAAATTACCACTTGACAAGACCCCACTGCCCACACTGCCTTATCTCCACAGTCCCTTCCCTTTGGCATGCATTTGGAAATCGGAGGCAAATACACCAAATTTTTGTTTTCCATCTCATACATGGTCAAACATTCACTTGGCATAGATTATGAAACACCATGGAGACGGACACCGATACATCAATACAACTAAGACAGAGATTGCACCACTGAACTGCATACACCAGAAGGGTACTGAGGAGGCGCAAAACGGATGATCCACTCCGAATCTTGGCCGAAGCTTTGTTGGCTGAGCATGGAAATTGATGGGGAGCCTTCAGTCCAAATTCCAAGGAATTTGGAGAAAATTTTGTCATTTTTGAAATTTTTGGTCGCAAAACAGGTTTTTCCGCCCGACGCGTCGCGCCACCCGATGCGCGCTTATGATTGGGACATCTTCTGGAGGAAATATTTAAATTTTTGGTTTTTTTATGATAAATTATGTATGCTCAGGAATGGCTGAGATATTTCATCAAGTTCTGGGCTGTCTAAAGGGCCAAAAACATCTTGAAAATGGCCTTTCTGCCACTTTTTGCACCAGCAGGAACCAGTCTTGGGAGATTGAAGTTTTGGAAGGGTAAGTTAACTCCAAATCGAAAAATTCCACTTGGGTTGAATAGCAGATAGACAGGGCTTTCCAACGAGCTATCATGAGCTCGATTTGGAATTTTGGAAGTGCCTCAAAAACAGGCTCAAAGTGGCACGACGCATTGGGTTTTTTAGCGCGGCGCATAGAGGAATTTTGCCCAATTTTCACTTTTCAGCTCAGAAATTCTGCCAGTTAGACTAGTTTCACTTTTGGTTGTAATTATTGATCTATCTTGATGTAATTTTATGGTTATGATGTAATTTTGGCTCACATTTACTTGTTCTAGAGGATTCATTCACTAAAAAGTGAAAATTAAATGAATGAATCAGTTTCCTTCCTTTTAGAGGCAAGTTGTTTGGCTGCCTAGATTTCAGTTCCATGTTTAGAGTTGGTTGAAATAGATCCTAGAAGGAGGAGCTCGACCCCTAGAGGTATGGGAAGGGGTTAGAATGGTCTATATTATGTATTTTCTTAGACATTTTCAGGGTTGGACTCTTGGGAAAAGTTTGGCACCTCATTGTATATCCATATTTCAGTTTTTGGCAAAGGAAAGACCAGAGTTTTGCAGCACTTGTTGGGATCCTTGTGGCTTCTGAGTTTTGATGATGTTATTCTCATGTTATTGTAAGTCTCATTAATGTTATATGTATGCAATTTCCCTTCTCTTTGCTTCTGAATTAAACAAATGAGTAATTGAGGTAGAATTCATTGATTTGCTGGTGCTCTGCCTTAGACTTTTGTTTAGTTTTATATGTTTTTCATCAGTTTGAAGAGGATCCTTGCACTCTCTTGCCCTCTTTAGCTCTTCAGCATTCTTTTCAATCCATTCATTTGATCTAAGACATCAAATCCGCTGCCTTCCTCGCCCCAACTTAAACTCTGCAAGAAATTGGCCTCATCCCCAAGCCCAAAAATTGTATTTCCCTTTTTTCCAAAAAAAACCCAAAAAAATCAAAATCAAACCCTCCTATTTGTATATCTAGCCTAAGATCAATTGTTGTTTAGTCATCTCAAGCCCCTTTGAATATTTTCGTTGAGATTGACCCGGAGAGAGCCCTCTCCTGTCCTCGTAGGGCTAGCTACGAGGCTGAGCGTGGTTTGGTGTTGTCCTCTTTCTGCCTTATTTCAGCCTAAGGTAGATTTAGGAACTAACATAGTGGCGACCATACTGGGGAATCACAAGTTAGATGTTACGTTTACAAGCTACAGACGGAGCCTGAAGTTATGCCAGGTAGCCTTCGAAACGCTCTTGCTATGCAGCTACAGACGGAGCCTGAAGTTATGCCAGGTAGCCTTCAAAATGCTCTTGCTATGCATCAGCGAAGTAGATAAACGCTGCTTCAGTCAATCTCTGGTCTAGCTTGTGAATGTGACACTCGACTTGTAGATTGTCTTGCCCCAGTACATGTATCAAGTTCATATCTGATCATTGATGGTGGACAACTATTAGACACCGCAAGGCTGAAATCATTCACCTGGCGACTCCATTCACTGAAAAATCCAGAAATCAATGCTTCATGGTGACTCCACTGCAGGAAGATCAGTAGCTTTAAGATTTTCAAGATGGAACGAGTTGCAAGAAGATACGCTCCCATGAGCTGAGATCACATCCCAGATTTTCCAAATAAAATTCCCAAGGTGGATTGGCTTCGGAATTTGCCTATGTTCAGAAATGTGGAAGGTAATGACGATGCTCTTCATCTGGTGAAATTTCACATTCATGTGCATAAATTAAAGATCGATTTTCCTGAAGACTATTTGATGAAAATGTTTATGGCTACTCTGGAAGATGAAGCCCGATCCTGGTATAAAAGTTTGTCACCTGCTTCTATTTATTGTCTAAAGGATTTTCATACAATATTCTTTGAAAGGTATAAAGAATCTTGTCTGTCCTGAATATTAGTACAGAATTGTTGTGAATACGTTAGTAGTTTCATTGAAGATCTTGAGAATTTTTATGGGGATAATGAATTGATGGACGGAGAAATCATGGAAGCATTGTATGAAAATTCATTTCAGCAGCACACAGAAATCTTAGAGGATACTTATCAAGATCAGCAGGTTGAAGATTTCCATATGGCTAAAGATGATGAAAGAAGAAGTTTTGTTTCAAATCTGTTTGAAATAAAGGATGATACGCAAGAAAATGATGTTCCAATCTCAGATAGTGATGACGATAAATCATATCGAGAGATAAATTGTGATGAGGAAAAACATGTTGTTCTGAATCTCATAAAAGAGAGTTGTATTGTTGAGGCTGCCTCAAAAGAAGAAAACATAGTTACAGACCTAAATGCTCTCATCCCACCAGAACTAGATCTTCACGAGGAGGTAGTTCATTCCCTCTATGAAAAACAAGATGAGATCTTCGTTCAAGTAAGTGAAAAAGTTTCCTTGGATGAATCGTTGGTAAATGATAGAAATGTCATTTTTGCGCTTCAAGAATCATCTGAAGCTTCTTTTCTTATGATTGATGAATGTAATGAGAAACATGATAATCTGGCTGTTATATCATATGAAGATGATCAAAATAATATCCAGACTACAGAAGATCAGAACATTCAGCACTGCCTTTCAGATTCTTCTTCATATGTCTCATGTTTTGAAATGTTTTTCCAAGAGGAGATCTGCTCATCTACTTGTTCAGAATTATTTGAGGACCAGGAACATATTTTTACTGAAGTAAATTATGAAGGAAGATCAGAATTAAAAGAGAAAGACACCTTGTTTCTTCAGCGGGAGGTGAATCTTCATGTTTTTCAGGATCCACTGGCAAATCTGTTGCAGTCAGCAGTGAAGGTGATTATTGCAGTATTCAGTGATGAAGGAGATCATGGTCAATTATGTTTTTGGATGCCCAGTTACCAGTATCTATTGTTGACCAGAAGATCTGATCAAGAGAATCAATCAAGGAGGCATCTACTTGATTGGTTACATTGGAATGCACACTACACATGATTGTAAATATTCCATCAGCAGGCAGTTGGTTGTCATCGTGATTTGGAACCCTCGAATCTTGATGGACTGCTGCCATTAAACAAGCTTTGTAAGTACTTGTTTTAGTTAAGTCAGTTATGAGTCATTTCTTTTTGCATCGAGTCAGTTTTTTCAGTCATTTTAGTTTCAAGATTGAGTCAGCTTGAGTCAAGTTTCAGTCAATAAAATGAGTCAAGAGTCTTGTGTCAGTTTGTTAAGTTGTCGACTCCATAGCCTAATGGATGAAAGCACTGTCTGTCTCTCCCAGAGATCTGTAGTTCTTGGCACCTCCAAGGAGCTACCATCCCCATTGGAGCCAATGTTAGAGTCGGTCTTTACATCCCTCCGTCAGAGATCAAAATTTCTCTTTTTGCATTTCATTTTAGGTGTCTCACTCAATTCACTCAATTGCATTCCGTTAGGGGCATGCCATAATCTGACGAAAGGGCCTTGTCACTCATACCCCTCATGTCATGTACCTGCTGGTCCGTGTCTACTCATCAAAGTCAATTTTACAGTCATTTACAGTCCTATTTGGTCTCTTGGTCAGCAAGAGTCATTTTAGGGTTTTTGGGTCTTCTTAGGTCTAGGGTTTCGCAAATTTCGTCCTCAAAGTGTCCAATAATTCCAGCAGGCCAGAGGGAGGTTCGAAATAAGTTTCCATTTCAAAATTTTCATCACCAATAATGCTCAAGAATGATTCTTCTTCAAAACTCTGTTTTGAAGAAGAAATCGTCAAATTTATGTTTTGTAATGAATATGTAATTTTTAGAGTTTTTCAGTTGAAGATGTTCAGGTGCAGCCCTGGTCATCCTTTGCCGAAATCAATGCCAGCCATCCCTGCAAAAAAGTAGCCAAAAGATTCATCATTCAGCCAAAAAATCAAAAGGAAACAAGAAAATCAGAGTTCACATTAAGAATTGCAAAGTGCCAAAGTGTTCAAACATCACAAAATGAGTTATTTGAAATTAAAAATCAAGTCATTGGGCATATAATATATCCATGGTGTTTGAACAATCCATTGGTATGCCAAAAACATCAGTGAAAGCCAAGACAAGTTGTGGAAGAGTGAAATAGTATGTGAGAAGCCGAATTGTGCTGACGGCAGGCTGCGCGACGCATTGGGAGAAGGCGCAGCGCACATGGCATGCGTGGCGCATAGAACAATTTTCTGCAATGTAAAATTACACTGGCGCAGTGCATCCAGCCTGCGCGGCGTGTTGGGCTGGGGCGTGGCGCACAGGCCTGAAATGCAAATTTTTGCCATTTTCTTCCAAATTCTTGAAACGAATCGGTCCTTCTTGCTCCAAAGAGTTCATATGATTTTCTACTGCCTATTAAACTCGTGTTTGGAGTGGATTATATGATGAATTATGATTTTGAATACATAAAAGAAAAAACATAGAAATGCCTCCTTTGGGTTTTAAAATTGGTGTTTTAAGGAACAACTTTGGTGCCAAACCCTTTTCATTTATCATCTCATGTTCCCTTTCCTCACTATTATTTCATTACTACAATCCATTCCCCTATTCACTTACATTCCTAAAATCACGTATTCCCAAAGCCACTCACATCACTTATTCCTATTTATCCCTATCCTAAACCCTATCATCCCCTACCACTATCACTCTCCCATATCATTTGAAAAGAGTCCCTAATTCTCAAAATTCCCAAACCCCACATCCCTAAACACAGTCAAGTGACTGTTAACACATTTCAAATTACCACTTGACAAGACCCCACTGCCCACACTGCCTTATCTCCACAGTCCCTTCCCTTTGACACGCATTTGGCAATCGGAGGCAAATACACCAAATTTTTGTTTTCCATCTCATACATGGTCAAACATTCACTTGGCATAGATTTTTAAATACCATGGAGATGGACACCGATACATCAATACAACTAAGACAGAGATTGCACCACTGAACTGCATACACCAGGAGGGTACTGAGGAGGCGCAAAACGGATGATCCATTCTGAATCTTGGTCGAAGCTTCGTTGGCTAAGCATGGCACTTGATGGGGAACCTTCAGTCCAAATTCCAAGGAATTTGGAGAAAATTTTGTCATTTTTGAAATTTTTGTCGCAAAACAGGTTTTTTCGCCCGACGCGTCGCGCCACCCGACGCGCGCTTATGATTGGGACATCTTCTGGAGGAAAAATTTACATTTTTGGTTTTGTTATGATAAATTATGTATGCTCAGGAATGGATGAGAGATTTCATCACGATTTGGGCTGTCTAAAGGGCCAAAAACATCTTGAAAATGGCCTTTCTGCCACTTTTTGCACCAGCAGGAACCAGTCTTGGGAGATTGAAGTTTTGGAAGGGTAAATGAACTCAAAATTGAAAAATTCCACTTGGGTTGGATAGAAAACAGATAGGGATTTCCAACGAGCTATCATGAGCTCGATTTGGACTTCGGGAAGTGCCTAAAAAATAGGCTCAAAGTGGTGTGACGCATTGAGTTTTTGAGCGCGGCGCATAGAGGAATTTTGCCCAATTTTCACTTTTCAGCTCAGAAATTCGGCCAGTTAGACTAGTTTCACTTTTGGATGTAATTATTGATCTATCTTGATGTAATTTTATGGTTATGATTTAATTTTGGCTCACATTTACTTGTTCTAGAGGATTCATTCACTAAAAAGTGAAAATTAAATGAATGAATCAGTTTCCTTCCTTTTAGAGGTAAGTTGTTTGGTTGCCTAGATTTCAGTTCCATGTTTAGAGTTGGTTGAAACAGCTCCTAGAAGGAGGAGCTCGACCTCTAGAGGCATGGGAAGGGGTTAGGATGGTATATATTATGTATTTTCTGAGACATTTTCAGGGTTGGACTCTTGGGAAAAGTTTGGCACCTCATTGTATATCCATATTTCAGTTTTTGGCAAAGAAAAGACCAGAGTTTTGCAGCACTTGTTGGGATCCTTGTGGCTTATGAGTTTTGATGATGTTCTTCTCATGTTATTATAAGTCTCATTAATGTTATATGTATGCCATTTCCCTTCTCTTTGCTTCTGAATTAAACAAATGAGTAATTGAGGTAGAATTCATTGATTTGTTAGTGCTCTGCCTTAGACTTTTGTTTAGTTTTATATGTTTTTCGTCAGTTTGAAGAGGATCCTTGCACTCTTTTGAATTCTTCAGCTCTTCAGTAGTATTTTCAATCCATTCATTTGATCTAAGACATCAAAGCTGTTGCCTTCCTCGCCCCAACTTGAACTCTGCAAGAAATTGGCCTCATCCCCAAGCCCAAAAATTGTCTTTCCCCTTTTTCCAACAAAACCCCAAAAAAATAAAAATCAAACCCTCCTATTTGTATATATAACCTAAGATCAGTTGTTTTTTTAGTCATCTCAAGCCGCTTTGAATATTTTCGTTGAGATTGACCCGGAGAGAGCCCTCTCCTGTCCTTGTAGGGCTAGCTACGAGGCTGAGCGTGGTTTGGTGTTGTCCTCTTTCTGCCTTATTTCAGCCTAAGGTAGATTTAGGAACTAACAGCTGGAATATTCCAGGCTTAGAGCTGTCAACCATCATCTGTTGTTTTGGTTTTGCAGGTACCATACATTTGGACTCCTTCAAGTACTTGGGTTTTCCGGTGTTTCAAAAAAAGTCCTTCAGCGGGGATTGGATTCCTTTGCTGGATAAATTCAAAGCCAAACTCCAGGGCTGGGGTACCTCTTGGCTCAATCTAGTTGGGAAGCTAGTCCCCTGATAAAATCGGTCTTAAATAGCCTCCCCATCTTCCAATCCTCCTTAATGCTAGCTCCTAAAGGAGTTCTCAGAAAAATGGAAGCGCTTATAAAAATTTTCTTCTGGAAAGGGGGGAATCACATTTCACGCAAGCTGTCACTAGTCAGTTGGGATAAGATTTCTTTTCCCCTTGATGAAGGTGGTCTCAAGATGAAGGATCTTTCTGCCCACAACATTGCACTAGGAGCTAAAATTCTTTAGAGACAAGTCTCTCTGAATCCTGGTTGGGCCCAAAGAGCCTTATGGAAAAAATATTTTGGCCATCAAAGACTCAGAAGTCTAGACTCCAATATAGAGATAAGAAATGGTTCCCAAATTTATGTGCTGTGTAAACAAGCTCTGCCATTAATCCAACAGAACTGCTATTGGATTCCTGGGAATGGCAAGTCAATTCATCTCTGGACCGACAGAATCATGACAGATCATCCTCTGGCAGATATGAGGGACAGTGAACCCCTTATACGTTGGATTATGTTGTGTAACCAGCTCCAAAAAGAAAAGAAAAGTGATATAAACGCCTTAGAAATGAGCCACTTCGAGGGGGCAACCTCCAATACATTACATAAATGAACAATTCTTGGATGATACAATTTACAAAACCTCCTTTCTATATATAGGAGTCCATGGGGCCATAATGTAATCCTAGTGGGCCACAATGTAATCCTAGCCGACCTAACAATAATTTAAGGGCACAATAATAACAAAATGGGGGTTACAAGGGTACAATAATAACAATAAGGGGGTTACACTAATAACAATAAGGGACTATACTAGTAATATAGGGACCTAACATGCCCCTCTCCAAAAAAGTGTTGTCCTCAACGCTTGAGTAGCTCTGGGTGCTTCTGTATAAAATTCTCATCCTCCCATGTAGAATCTTCAGTGGGTAAGTTCTTCCGCTTGATGAGATACTCTGAAATTGATCGATTCCATAGTTGTCGAGTTCTTGTTTCCATGACCGCTTCTGGTTCCAATATGATTTTTCCTTCCTCATCAAGTTCTGGCAATATTGTTTGAACTGGAAGATTTTCTCCTATAACCTTCTTTAAGCATGAAACATGGAAAACTGGATGTACTCGCGAAGAAGCAGGAAGCTCCAAATTGTATGCCATAGTACCAATCTTTTGCAACACCTTGTAAGGACCATAGTACTTTGGCGATAATTTATTATCCTTCTTAGCTTGCTTGAGGGACATTTGTTTATATGGATGTAGCCGTAAAAATACCCAATCTCCTACATCAAAACTTCTTTCGCTGCGATGTTGATCTTCCTGTTGTTTCATTCGATTTTGTGCCAAATTCAGGTTATCCTTTAAGAGTTGGAGAACTTCTTGCTGATGCTCGATGTGATCTTCCACTGCTTGAACCTTCGAATTTGCCCTTAAAGGTGATGTAATCTATGGTGGATGATATCCATAAAGTGCCATAAATGGGGTCATTTTTGTTGCAGTATGGAAGGAAGTGTTATACCACCATTCAGCGAGAGGTAACCACTTGACCCATTGTGTTTGTTTATCAGATACAAAACAACGAAGATATCCTTCCAAACATTTATTTACTATCTCAGCTTGACCATCAGATTGAGGATGATAAGATGAGCTATGAGCTAATTGAGTACCCAAACAAGAAAATAACTCCGTCCAAAAATTTCCAGTAAAAATGGGATCTCTGTCGCTCACAATAACCCTTGGGCTTCCATGTAGCTTTTGAATTATGTCCATAAATGTAGTAGCAACCGTACTTGCTTTAAATGGATGAGATAATGCACAAAAGTGTGCATACTTGGTAAGTCTATCAACTACCACCATGATGACATTCTTGTCTTCGGACTTCGGTAAACCTGTGATAAAATCCATTGAAATCTCCTCCCAACGTTGACATGAAATGGATAAAGGTTGTAGAAGTCCCGGGGTCTTAATTGTCTCCACTTTATTCTGCTGGCAAACCAAACATTCCGCCACAAAATTTTGAATATCAGATTTAAGGCCATCCCAAAAAAATTCTTTCTTCACCCTGTGGTAAGTTTTTAAAAAT
Organism: Pinus albicaulis; assembly: GCA_034641835.2. Taxonomy (NCBI): domain Eukaryota; kingdom Viridiplantae; phylum Streptophyta; class Pinopsida; order Pinales; family Pinaceae; genus Pinus; species Pinus albicaulis. The sequence goes on along the minus strand of CM076572.1, from coordinate 1,130,075,220 downwards.
CCTGAGTGTCCTCCTAAAGGAGAAGTGTGCACTTCCAGAAGAATCTTTTGTTTTAGTTGGGAATTATTACAAAGATATAAGCGATCTTTGTACCATAAGGAATCATTTTTCCAACTAAATGTATCAGATGTACTAGGATCTTGCTGCAACTTTTGAATGAGTGTCCATACATCTTTGTCTTTCTTCCATTCATCTCTTGCTTCGGTTATCCAATCTGGTTGGATAATAGAAATGGCACAAAGAAATGCTTCCACCTCTTCATTCTTTCTTGAGAGTGCATCTGCAACAACATTAAGCTTTCTTTTTTTGTAGATTATTTCAAAGTCATAACCCAACATCTTTGTGACCCATTTTTGCCGCTCTTCTGAAGATAGTCTTTGTTCCAAAAAGTGTTTAAGACTATCATGATCAGTTTTTACCTTGAAGTGTCTTCCCATTAGGTAAGTTCGCCATTTCTTTAGTGCATGTAGTATTGCTAACATTTCCTTCTCATAAATAGGTTTCTGTAAATAATTTCCTTTGATTGGACGACTTTCAAAAGCAATGGGTCTTCCTTCCCGCATTAAAACTGCACCAATTCCATTTCCTGAGGCATCACATTCCACAATAAAGGTTTTTGTGAAGTCTGGCGTAGCTAAGACCGGTGCTAGGCACATTGCCTCTTTAAGATGTACAAAGGCCTTAGTTGCTTCAGGAGTCCATGAAAATGCATCTTTCTTCAATAATGTTGTTAGAGGTGCTGCTATTCTCCCATAATTCTTAACAAACTTGCGATAATAGCCTGTTAACCCAAGAAATCCTCGCAACTGCTTTATTGTCTTGGGGAAATTCCATTCCTTAATGGCTTTAATTTTGTTAGGGTCTACTTTAACACCCTCGTGAGATATAATATGACCCAGATATTCCACCTCTTGTACTCCAAAGAAACATTTGGATGTTTTTGCATATAATTGTTTCTCCTGCAATAGTTTGAGCACCCTGTCAACATGTTCAACATGATCCTTCCAAGACCTGCTGTAGATTAGCATATCATCAAAAAATACTAGCACAAATTTTCTAAGGAAGGGTTTGAAAATGGAATTCATCAACCCTTGAAATGTAGAAGGTGCATTGGCAAGGCCAAAAGGCATGACCAAAAATTCATAATGACCCTCATGAGTTCGAAATGTTGTTTTTGGAATATCTTCAGTCTTCATTCTAATTTGATGATATCCTGAACGAAGATCCAACTTGGTAAAATAAATTGCTCCATGTAATTCATCCAATAATTCATCAATCACAAGAATGGGAAATGTTGTGTAACCAGCTCCAAAAAGAAAAGAAAAGAGATATAAACGCCTTAGAAATGAGCCACTTCGAGGGGGAAACCTCCAATACATTACATAAATGAACAATTCTTGGATGATACAATTTACAAAACCTCCTTTCTATATATAGCAGTCCGTGGGGCCATAATGTAATCCTAGTGGGCCACAATGTAATCCTAGCCGACCTAACAATAATAATTTACGGGCACAATAATAACAAAATGGGGGTTACAGGGGTACAATAATAACAATAAGGGGGTTACACTAACAACAATAAGGGACTATACTAGTAAAATAGGTACCTAACAGATGATCTAAAGAGACATCTCCACGCTGTGGGATATCTCTAAGTGGGAGGGCGCAGAATGGGTTGGCTGGAAAAAGCCCGATTTTCCAATAGATTTGGAACAGTCGTGGAAGTTGTTAGTGGAAAATCTGAAGGGGAAGGCTCCTCTCAACGTGCTGCAATGGGACGAGAGAGGCTAGGGATTACTGACAGGTCAGTACTCTGCTGCGCAAGGATACAGATCTCTCACCATGGTTCCACACGTCCCCTGCAACCCAGCCAAATGGAAAGGCATATGGATGCACAAAACTATACCAAAAATTGACATGTTTGCTTGGTTGATTGTTCATGGCAGCATCCTCATTGAGGATAATCTCAAAAAACGAGGTATCCAAGTTCCTTCCTGGTGTGTCCTGTGCCATGTGGAGGAGGAGACAGTCAACCATATTTTGCTTGATTGTGTCTTCGCCACACCAAAGATGTTTGGAGGGAGGTGTTACAATTCTGGGAACAGAAAATTGCATTTCCAAGTCAAATATCGGGTTTGTTTGCTAAATCGAGATCTGTGTATCCTAGGAAATTAATCAACAAAAGATGGGTTGAGGTAGGATGGATGGCTCTACCGAAAATGGTTTTTTGGAAGTTGTGGCTGGAAAGAAATTGCAAAATATTCCAATGCTGCTCTCATAAACCCCAGATGGTCTACCTTAAAGCCAAATGCCTGTTAATGGATTTCTTACAGGGAAGGGTGAGCTCCATTGTGTTTGCCAATTCTGGAGATCAAGAGTGGGATTGGGGGAGAGAATTGGGTTTGCAACTTCCATTGGCAATAAAAAACGAAAATAAATCATAGGAATGGAAAATAAGAATGTCAAGTGAAGACTTTACTTAATGGAGCAAAGGGACTAGTCATTGTCTTCACTTTGACGGGGCAGCCAAAGGTAATTCCAGGGAAATCGGGAGCTGGAGGAGTTATAAAAAATCTGGAAGGACTTATTGAGCATATATATGTGTGGGGGCTAGGACATAACACCGACACTCAAGCGAAAGCACTAGCTTTGCTCCAGGGATTAAGAAGCTAAAAAAACTTGGAATAGAGCAAGACAGAGTCTTTGGCGATTCTCAAAGCATCATCCAGATCTTGCTTAAAAATTCTGCTCCTAAAGACCTCAGACTTAGTAGAATTATTGCAAGAATTAAAACGGTAATGGATAAATTTCAAGAAATCAGGTTTTTTCATGTACTTCGAGATAATAACAAGGAAGCTGACAATGAAGCCAACAGAGTGGTCCAACTCTCGTCGGGAACCTTGCTAAGCGATGAAGAAGAAATCTAGGACATGATCCCATAGTTTGGATTGGTATCTATATGTTCTTTTGTATTTTGCTAAAGCAATTTTTTTGTATTCATCGAATATTTTCTCCCTTGGATATTGCAAGATTACGCTCTGCTAAAATCTGGAATCATTCCTTTGTCTTTCATCTAATGGAAGCGAGGGAATGGACAGAAGAACACTTCCCATGTAAGTTGCCCAACAGCCTCTTTTGAATTTTTATATATATAATCCTAATCGTTTCTATTAAAAAAAAATAGTCTTGGGTTAATTATACTTCGCCATGAATTTTATTTCTTTTATGACTCCCCAGTCAAAGTTTAAAGGGTTGAAGGTGAACCCTTGGTGTGTCACATTGTCCCATTATATTATATGTCAATTCACAAAGTTGATGGTCTAATACCTCCCATTCTAGTCTAGAATCCAATAAGTGATATAGAAAAGACATGTACAAACACTTTTGTATGCTTGTGAGCAAAAGAATGATATTAATACTACCCAAAACATCTCTATTGTGGGATCTAAAAAGTTGCATGATTGAGTGCATACACATCCAGGTACACAACAAAGTCAATTCAATTGTTGGAACCTAGAAACAAATTATCTATTCATATCCATCTACAAAATAAATACCAAACCTATTTATCAATCCTTTTTATGGTGCTTGGACATATTTCCTACTTATGCTTGATGTTGGGACTAAATTCACCTTTAGTTATGATAATTACATGATTATCAAGTCAAAAATATATGCTACAATCTTGGGTTGTTTAATCTTTTGTTGATTGTTGTGATTGACTAAAGTCTCGAAGACAACATTTAAGAGAAAATTTCCCTCCCCCAGCCCCACTCCTTCATTTGTATAGAGGTGGAAATCCTTTTTTAAATAAATATAAAATGCAGATAGAAAATGCTTGAAACAAGACTAGGATTTATATGATGAGTATTAACAACATTCACGTAAGTATAAATAAAACTTACATATTTATCAAACATCACTTTCTGGCACAATAGAAAGTAAAGAATCACACATTTGGGTAAATGAAATAAAGATGGATTGCATATGCAAAGAACCTTAAAATATAATTTCCTTTAAACTCACAAGGGTGGAAAGAGTTACACACTTGCAATCTTATGCTTTAAACTCAAATTCAAACTATCACATTAGTTATGAACTCCTATTAGTTCTTTGTGGAAACTTTAAGCAATATACAAATGTTTGAATAGAAATTTATAATATCTAAGAAATTAAAATGCATTCATCCATTCTAGGTCTAGGATGGGTATCCCATGGACCGTATAAATAGGAAAAGAGATCTGGAAGTGAAAAAAATTGCAATTAAGAACAAACATTAACACTCAAAAGACTCCAAAGTTAGAAGGTTGAATGATTATTAAATTAGAATAAATAATGAAGGGAAGGAAAGACCAGAATGGAAACTTTACTTACAATGTTGGAAGAAGACCCCTTTGTTTACTAGATGAAGTTTGTATTTATTGTTGAACTCTCTTGAATAAATCCTAACCACTCCAATTTTCTTTGAACTATTGAAATTAGTTAGCATTCAACAATTTTTTTATGGCACTTTCTAACCATCTTGTGATGAAGTGCTGTGAAGGTGCCACCATGATTTCACACCTTATACATTGGATAACTCTTCTTCAATTTCATCTAATTCAACCTTTAGTTGATGTGTCGCATTTTTTTTATCATCATTCTTATTTGTGTAGTCAACTAACCACTTTTGAATATCTTCTTTTGACAAGTTTCTTGTTGTTTCAAAAGCCTCAACCCATAAAATAAATATTTTGTATAACTTGTTTTCATTCTTTCTTTTGTTAATATGGCATCAGTTAGCATATATGGACCATTTAATTACTTTTCCATGTCAATAAGTCTAAAGAATACATTATTCCTTCTTGTAGAAACTCTCATGATCAATAATAAATTATATTAGAGAAGTAATTCTCCCATTCCAAAAATCCCTAATATGTTTGAGCCATGCCTTTAAGAGCAAATTATGTTCTTTTCTTTGCATCTCATTCATGTTAGTGAATCTGGAAATAAAAACACTAAGAGATTTTTTAATGAAATACTCATTAATCTCCAGATCCTTTTGTAGAATTTGCTTATAAGAAGTGATTTTAGAGAAAATAGTAAGTGAAATTTTTACTAATTCCCATAATCATATTAGAGGAAATTTCATCCTAAAAGTGGCCTCCTAAGGAAAAATAATAAAATAATAGTTAAAATAATAAAACAAGAGTTATAAATTTTGGAGGGAAAAGAAAGAAAACTACTTTTTAATTGTATTTTTGGCTTATCTCCTTATATGTTTACTTAAATTTCATGTGTAGACACTCGTTGAATGCATAATTAAATTACGCATCCAACAAGTACCCATTATGCATACTTTTGAGAAGACCCACATTGATAAAAATTTCAGATACATTAAAAAATCGTATTCAACACGCTTTTTTAATGTGTCTGCATTTTTTATCAATGTCAGTCTTCTCAAAAGTATGCATAATGGGTACTCGTTGGATGCATAATTTAATTCCGCATCCAACAAGTGTCTACACGTGAAATTTTAGTAAACTTATAAGGATATAAGCCAAAAAAAAAAAAAAAAAACTTATTTTCCCTCCAAAATATTTACATGTGCCTCTTTTTAAATTTAAAGGAATTTGATTGGCTTACATATTACGACATGGAAATTACATGAAAATTTCATGGGCACTTTTAGGCTAAAATTTCCTCTAATGTGTAGCATTACAATGAGTCTTTTGTTGATGTTTTCAACCACAAATTTCATTTTCTCAAGTAGACTTTATACTCCTTTTGATCTTTGTACTTGGTTCAACAAATTATTTAGTTGGTCTTAATGTACTTAATGGTTTAACAAATAGAAGTTTGGGACACAAAGCAAGTTATAGCTCTTTTATTCTCCTTTTTTAAGGTAATAATTTCCTTTTCTTGCTCAATTATTGAATATTTTAAACGTGTAGGGTATATTTATGCAAAATATTTTGTTGGAGATTCAAATGAATATGCAAAGGTTTTACAATAATAGGGACAATATTACACACTCATTTGGGGAAAGCTTTGTATTGGTGCAATGCCCCTTGCTTGATATGATTTTAATGCCAAAAAACTTTTTGTTCATTCATTATTCATCACTCTCCATTAATTATTACATACTCAAAAAAAATTTATTGAAAAAAAATTGTAGAATAGCTAAACAACAAGAGTATGAATATTGTGGTCTTGAAATTTTAGGCAAGAATATAGCTTGCAAAGCAAACCTCCTCTCGCAAAAAGGATGAAGGGGAGTGTTTTAACCATTTTTTTCTACAACTAACTCGTACTAATTATTGAGTACAAGAATAAATGATGACAAAATGCCTACATAAAATAATATAAAAACAAAACATAAGTATGAATTTCGAAGATCTCTTCCCCCATTAAATAGGGTAGACTTAAAACTTAGTTAATGTCCCAAGAGAATATTCGATTTTGACTCTTTATATCTTGGATCTAAACTTGATTTCATTACCCTTGTTAGCAAAGGAGAGAGAAACAAGTCCTTTAGGATTTCTGCAAAGGAAGGGGAACAATAAACTTCTACGAAATAAATAATGGATGGTCATGCTTCTTGTCCATATTTTCACCTTTCTCTTCATCCATTGGTTCTCCTCCTCCCTTTCTTCCTTTCACAACTCCTCTTTTACTTCTAGTTCATTTTCGAAGGGAGTTGTCATTCTTACCATAAATGGGGTCCCTTCCATGTTTTTTTATTTTTTATTATCTAATTCCAATTGTGTCTTAGGAGATGATCCAATTTTTGATCTAATTAATGAGTTTCCAATGAATCTATCTTTACCTTATTTTAATATGGGCAAACTAGTTTTGTTGTTCTAGCTCCCTCATCAGTATTAAATAAATGTGTTTAGGATCGTCTCAAATTAGCCAGTTATGTGAAGGTTTATGTGTCAAGTTTAAGTGTATTTTATGAGAAATTCATTAAGTAAATTAGTTGTTAAAAACACATGTACAACAAATAAATTGCAGAGAAATAACACAGAAAACACATCACACAGTAGCTGATAACAGATTTCACCCCTCATGAGCTACATCTCCATGGACCTACTTCAATGGCTTGGCCCTATTTGGATTAATCATCGATTCTCTAATTAAATGCACCTACAGTGCTCCAATGGCTTTTCAACTTGCTCCATTGGATTCAGAAGACCCAAAAACCTCAAAATAGACTCTTTTGGCTCTGCAAATGGTCTTCAGGTGATCTAGACATGGCCTCCCTTCCTGGTGGCCCTAAGCTTCTTTAATATTCAAAGTGAAAAAATCACTCACATAAGTGCTCCTCTACCTCTTCAACTTACACCATCATGCTCAGAGCATTCAAATCATCTAGGATTGACTCTTTCTGAGCCTAATTTGGTCAAAATATGCCAAAGTTATGGCTTCTTCAGTATTTCCTAGAAAAACTCCACTAAAACTGGAACAATTCCAGTTAATTCTGTCAGCCACATTTGAGAGTTCCGCTGAAAATGTCACACTCCACCAAATTGACCGCCATGTTAAATTGGGTTTAATTAGAGATAATCTTGCATTTAACTATGATTTTAGCGCTCTAAGAGTGTTTATGAAAATCCACTTTTAAAATGTGATTAGTGCATAGTAATGAGGGTTAGTGCTAATAAAGCATGTTTAAAATAACTTAACCCCCACCATTAGTCGAAGATCTCACCATGGTTGTAGCACCGAGGTCATGTGGTAAGAGGCTAGCCCCGTTCTTTCTCCGTCGGATTTCAATTTAAACTTCAAATAGAAGTTTACGCCCATACATGTTAAGAACTTCATGGATGGCATGGTGGTATCGTGTGTGCGTTGTGCGGGGGAGGTCGCGGGGTAGACCCTGACCTCCGCCCTTCTGCCTGTAATAAATTTTTCCCAATAAATAATTTTCAATTCGACCTTTGAACCTTGCAAAATTTAGCCTTTGGGAGGGGCAAGTGGCGACCTCCGAGCTAGCCACGTGTCATCATCCCATTGGTTCATTAAAAAACCATTCAAAATTTTCCAATGAGCCTGGTGATTCGACCAACCATAGCTTGACACATGACAGCTTCCCATTGGGCTATAGAAAATCCCATTTTGACCAAATTTTTACCCCTTTGACCCTGTTTGACTTTTTTTTTTAATTCGCCTGTTTGGTCAAGCGGATAGCAGGCTCTAAGTTTTGCATATGAAGTCAGTTTTCAATGAAACGAAGTGCGTCAAATTCCTAGAAAAGAGACCTCTCTGATTATTTTTGTTTGGAGTGATTCTGATCACTTTGAATTTTTAGCAAATTTTACCCCCAATCTAGATTATGATCACTCCTTCCCACAGACAGGATTTTGGACCCATAAAAGTTGGTTATCTGATGAGAGCTGAATACTCTTCTCTTTCCCAAGTTATATCAACTTGATTCTACTTGGAAAAATCTCAATGAAAACCACTTGGGTTCACTGACATGCCTTGGATTGCAAATGGCTTGGCACTTCAATCAATGTTCTCCTTTCATTGCTAACCCAATCCAACACTTATTGGTTGCTTTCTGACTGATTAGACACCTTGTTGTACCTAAGTGATCCCTTTGTGCTTTGAAAGCTAACTGATGGCCTTCCCACTGAGAATCATGTTCCTCCTATGCACACTCATGCATTTGATGTAAGCTTCTCCTTGGAAAACACTTTTCCAAGTTAAGCCCATCTGGGTGAACTACAACAATGAGTTCCAATATTAGTAATCACAAGAAAATAAATGAACATTCTTTTTACCTCCACGGTTCCAAATTCCACATCTGGAAGAATGCATTCACCATCTCTTTCGCTTCTTGGCATCAACACATCAAATGGTCTACAATGGTTGTTGTTTTGGCTACAATCTTTTTGGCATCTTGTCCACTTTCCACTTCTTGATTCCATCATCCTCCAGTATTGACATGCTTCTCATGCCATGATTTGAGAATTAAGGCTAATAATGAGCCTCTTGCTCAAGATTGGACCTTCCAAAATCCTGAGACATCTTATCACAAGAAAAACCATTAACTTGAAAAACACATCATGCAATAAACATAACTTGACGACCTCTTTCTTTTTCTCCTTCAAAGCAAAAATTGTCACATCATGTAAACATCGCCATGTACTCTTACATCTTGGTGTAAAAAACCATCAACCAAACACAAGTCGACAAAACATGCCTCTTCAAACAACTGACTCTCAAGTCAAACAAAATTTATTGTACATGATTTTTTCAATAACTTGACGATTCTTCTCCCAAAAAAAAAAAATTTCACATCTCATGAAAAAATTCATCAACATATCCCTTTCAAACACCTTCCTGACGTAAACATGCAATCATGCATTCTAAATAAAAATAAATGCATTCAATTGGAAAAGAAATGCATCAATAAGGAAATATTTGTATCAATCATCAAAAGAAATGCAAGGACTTAATTGGTTAAGAAATCTAACCATCCCTTTCCAAACCATTTCAATGGCGCTTCTTTGAGGTGCACTTCATCGTGTGAACCATCCTGATCCATGTAAATTATGGAATCCTCCTTTCCATGCTTATCAAGATCTATTTCCACTTTCTTTAAATGTCGTTGATGACTTGTTGGATACAAAGTCCAACACTTGCCTACAAGATGACCCTGCTTATGGAAATGAGTGCAAAATAATTGCATCTTCTTTTCAACATGGTTTCCATTATCCATTGGACCTTTGGCTTTTTGTCTCCTTTGTTTTGAAAGTTTCATGTGTATGCCTATCTTCTTCCAACATCTTGAAACAGCATCGTTATTCAAACCACAAAAGGAACATGTAAAATTTTTCCAAATCATATGTGAATATTTGCCATGTTTATCATAATCAAAAGCAACTTGATTAAAAGTAGATTTATACCTTTTACATTCACCTTTGTTGCCTTCTTGAGGAGGTGAATTTGATGAGGTAGTGGCTCTCTTCGGAATACCAACAATGGCTTCAATGACTTTAGAGCTTTCAACATCCTCTGGTTTTCCATTTCCATGAGTTGCATGCTTATGAGAATCTTCTTGCAAAGTGGGTGTAAAACTTTTGCATTCCTCATGAAAAAAACTTCAAAATCTTGAGATAATGAACATGTAATGAAAGTCCATATTGGAACACCTTCATGTGCCTCCTTTTCTTTAGAGTATTCTCCATCATGTTTTCCATAATCAAGACCCAAATACCTAGGCCTTTCCTCAACAACAATTGGCTCAACTGTGCCTTATGCATGTTTGCCCAATCCTTTACCTTCATAGCCCATATTCATCAATAATTTGAACCCTATTCCTTTAGTGTGTCTTTCAAAAACACCAAAACATTCATCTTGAGAGGAAATAGAAGATAAACTTGAATTTCATAACTCTTTTTCATGCACATACTTGGCTAGGGTTTCATTTGCAATATGGAGTTGAGTCTCCATCTCATGCGTCTTTTCAAGAATCTCTTGCTTCTCCTCCTTCATGGAAATCAACTGCTTTTGAATTATAATGTTCTCCTTCCTATCTTCAACCAACTCATGCACCATATCTCTTATGATGTAGAGCTTCTACAACATTTCTTTATCAAAGAGTATTTCTAAGGAATATGGATTAGAAACATCACTTGATGAAGTTGCCATCACACTTGTAATGCATAAAAAGCTTCTTTGTTGTGATTTGAGAGCTAAGTCCTCAATCTTGACCTTCTCCTTACACACATAAACTTGAACACAGTTAAATTATCCTTGCACAAATACAAAACCAATAGCTAATTCTCTAGGTAACCTTGGAAAACCATCTCGGGGCTAAAATGAGCTAAACTTGCTCTAATACGAACTTGATCTGAATATGGGCAAACTAGTTTTGATGTGCTAGCTTCCTCATCAGTATTAAATAAATGTGTTTAGGATCATCTCAAATTAGCCAGTTATGTGAGGGTTTATGTGTCAAGTTTAAGTGTCTTTTATGAGTAATTCATTAAGTGAACTAGTTGTTAAAAACACATGTACAAAAAATAAATTGCAGAGAAATATCGCACAACAAACACATTACACAGTAGTTGATAATGGAGTTCACCCCTCCTGGGCTACATCTCCATGGACCTAATTCAATGGCTTGGCCATATTTGGATTAATGGTCAATTATGTGATTACATGCACCTGCAGTTCTCCAATGGCTTTGCAACCTGCCCCATTGGATTTAGAAAACCCAAACTCTTTTGGCTCTACAAATGGTCTTCAGGTGATACAGACATGGCCTCCTCTCTTGGTGGCCCTGGGCTTCTTTAATCTTCAAAGTGAAAAAATTACTTACAAAAGTGCTCCTCTACCTCTGCTACCTACACCATCATGCTCAGAGCATCCAAATCATCTATGATTGACTCTTTCTAAGCCTAATTTGGTCGAAATATCCCAAATTTATGGCTTCTTTAGTATTTCCTAGAAAAACTCCACTAAAACTGGAACAACTCCAGTAAACTCCGCCACATTTGGGAGTTCGTCCAAAAATGGCGGACTCCTCCAAACTGACTGCCATGTTAAAATGGGTTTAATTAGTGATAAGCACACATTTAACTATGAGTTTAGCGCTATAAGCGTGTTTATGCAAATCTTCTTTTAAAATTTGATTAGCGCATAGTAATGAGGGTTAGTGCTAATAAAACACTTTTAAAATAACTTAAAACCTGCGATTAGTCGGAGCTCCCGCCATGGTCGCAACGCCGAGGTCGCATGGTAAGGGGTTGGCCCCATTATTTCCCCACCGGATTTCAATTTAAACTTCAAATAGAAGTTTACGCCCATTCATGTTAAGACCTTTATGGATGGCATGGCGGTATCACGTGTGCGTTGTGCGGGGGAGGTCGTGGGGTTGACCCCGACCTCCGCCCTTACGCCTGTAATAAATTTTTCTGAATAAATAATTTTCAATTTGCCTTTGAACCTTGCAAAATTCGGCCTTTGGGAGGGGCACGTGGCAGCCTCCGGGCTAGCCATGTGTCAGCATCCCATTGGTTCATTAAAAAACCAATCACAAATTGCCAATGAGCCTGGATATTTGACCAACCACAACTCGACACATGTCAGCTTCCCATTGGGCTGAAGAAAATACCATTTTGACCACAGTTTGACCCCTTTGATCCTATTTGACTTCTTTTTTAAAATTCGCTTGTTAGGTCAAGCAGACAATAGGCTCTAACTTTCACATACGAAGTCGATTTTCGATGAAATGAAGTGCATCGAATTCCTGGTCATGAGACCTATCCGGTCATTCTGGTTTGGAGTGATTTTGACCACTTTGAATTTCTAGCAAATTTTTACCCCAATCCAGATTCTGATCACTTTACCCTTTCCTCTTCCACTTCCTTTAGGTCTTCAAGAACTTAAATTTTTTTCTAAATGGGTTGAAGGACCCAAAATGGGGTTTTCTTGCAGTTTGTGGCCTCTTGGGCTACTGCTTCTCTCACTTATATACATGTTTGAAAGGTTCATATTTGTTATTATTTTAAAAAGTTAATAACTACTTCAAAGATATTTGAGGTTCTTGGATTCTTGGGTGGCTCTTTACAAAGTGTCCATACTCATAAAAAGTTGCATTTAAAGGGATTTGGTCATAGTCATGGACTTGAAGATGGATCCAACCCTCCATAGTGAGTAGTATCACCTCTAGAAGGCCATTTTCTAATTCCATTTCCATGTAAATCCTTGCATACAAATAGATATTTCCTTTAGGCTCAACTTCGTCAATATAATGGCCTAGATTATCTCCAATATAATTAAGAGAAGATTCATCACATAAGATGATGGAGAGGCACAATGGGATGGCCCATATAAGGGAAACTAATATTTCCATGTTTGAGTCAAAATATAGGGTCCAATGAGGGAGGACCATTGTCTAGGATCCCATGAAATAGGGACCTATTATACGTATTAGAGGTCACTCCTACTTGCTAGTAAATCAGAATAAAAACAAACCTGTATTATAATAAAAACCAAATATTTTACCTTGAGAATTCCAATGTTCTTTGATCCATGTTTTGATAGCTCTAGGACTAAGCTAATGGCTTGTGAAATTTCCAATTAAATCTTGTTCATGTAGAAGAATAGCTTTCCATATTGGTTGTAGAGACAAAATGTCCAACTTGGGGATGGCTTTTTCCATTTTGGAAAACTTGTTCTTCATAGGATGTCAATTACTTTCTAATATATTATCAAGGAAATGAAATCATCATTTCAATTGGAATATGTTTCCATGCTTGGTGCAACAATGGGGATGAAATTATATTCAATACATATCAAATAAACCCCATGTTAGCACTAGCTTAACTAGGGTTAGTATGAAAATTGTGAGTGTGATTCAAATTTGGCAGTGGTTATAGCTAACCACGCTTGGGGTAAACCTTGGTCGTTGTGCATAATTCCATCTCTTCATACTAGCTTACAATTTATATTCATATTACCACTTAAGAAAAGGACAAAAATAAGTGATTTATTACTAATATTCCAACGTTATGAAGAGATATATAGATATTGAATTCTCAATGCATTAAAGAATTAGTGAATCAACAAGGTTGTGGTTAGTCCTAGAATAAGGTTTTATCAACCATATCAAATAATATTCCAAAACTAAAAAAAATAAACAAACAATTTTGAATATTTTCAAATCCTTGAAACTTTGTCTAAAATGCACAATTTTGGTTCGATGTAACTCTATGCCCTTACATGCAAAAAGAATAATAATGTTATTAATACGATTCTTTTTAATTGGACTTTATTTATTTTTAATAATTATTCCAAATTTTCATTGGAAAAATGGTAATGATAAGACCATTTTTGGCCTCAAGATCGATGTTTCTTTTTATGGTAAAAAAATCATGTAAATGAGTAAAAATTAAAATATAATCAAAAAAATTCTATCCAGCTAAAAAGAGGACTTACAAATGTGATGTGTTAGTTTTTGATCAAGACTTTGTTACCTGGGAGCATATAAATATCTTAAACAAAATGTACCTACTAGCGCTAAAACTCTCAATTTTTTTCCCTAAATAAATGCCCTTGACTTGCATTATGTGACATAGATTTGATGAAAAATAATAATATGTTTATAGCAAGATATGTCATTGTAATTCTCAATCCATGATTGTAGTGTAACCATAAGTTACTCTTCAATATCATCTTGAATAGTGAAGTCCTTTTCCAAAGAGGTTTAAGTTGTATGTGATTTTATTCAAAGAGGCCATTTGCCGCCAATTTGTACATGACAACTTCACAAGCTAGTTCTCCAACAAGCACAAGGGAAAGTGGTTTGAGATAGAGATTTAATACAAGATGTATATTGTTATTTCTAAATGCAAAAGTATTCCAAAGAAAATACACATGTATGTTGCACTGCAACTCTGTCAATATTTATGTTAAAAACTACATGTTTTCAATGTTCATATCAAATGATTTGCATAACCATGTTGAGAACAATCCTTCAACCCTCTTTGATGTCTAATCTCTAAAATTTCAAAAACTTCTCAAAGGATTTACAAGACTTGGAAGTTCATTGCAATGCTTTATTTTCATATTTTTCTATCTATTAAAGTGTGTCATTTTTTTTTTAAAGTCCAATCAGGAGCTTTCGTATTTTTTTTCCCGTTGTGCTGCTAGGTCGCACCACTCTCTAAGCCTGCGCCTGCCATCGCCTTTTCCTCAGCTTCGTCCGCCATGGCCCCTCCAGACGCAAACCCAGAGGCGGCTGCTGCTCATGTAGCTTTCTCTGCCTTGGTACAATCTCTTCCGCCCCAGCGTCCTCGCCCTACAATTTCAAAATTCATCAAGAAGTTGGATGGACTACAAGAATTTGTTCTCCCCCCTGCTCTACCTCACATGGCAACCCTTTCTTTGGCTGACCGAGGCCTCATAGGGAAATTCACTGGCCTGTGGCCTTCCCCGAAGACAGTGCAAAGGTGGATCGAGCGAAACTGGGTTGATAAAATAAGCGGCAAAATATCTATTCATTTTTGTGGGAAAGGCTATTTCACCTTTCACTTTGAATTAAGAGAAGACAAGGATCTAATATTCAAAAACGGACCTTACTTCATGGACTCCAGAGGATTGTATCTAAATAAATGGACCCCTGACTTCGATCCCGAGCTTGATGTCCCTAATGCAGTCCTGGTCTGGGTCTGGCTCCCGCATCTACCTCTCCACTGCTGGGGAGATGATTCGGTTAGAGCCATCGGTAATGATGTTGGGAAGTTTATTGATCGTAGTGAACCTAAGGACAACATGCAAGCCTATGCATGCATTTTTGTTTAAGTTGATCTCGGCAAGGGTCTTCCAGAAGCAATCAAACTCAAAGTGGACGACTGGACACACATTCAGCAACTGGATTACGAGAAAATCCCATTTAAATGCAAGGTATGTCACGAATATGGCCACTTTTCCAATCACTGCTCTAAATTAGTTGATGTTGAAAATGTGTCTCAAGATGAACTATGGGAAACTGTCAAAAAAAATAAGATCGCTCCAGTCTTTAAGACAAACCCTCAATCTGCTCCACCCACATCCAATCGCTCATCCAACCCCTCCACCTCATCCCTTGGTCCTCTTCTTAACACTTATGTTGTTGCTCCTCTATCTGAGACTCCCTTGGAATCATCCAACCCCTTTGGCGCCCTTTCCCTCCCTGAATCTGACCCTCCCATCTCCACCCCCCTTGACAATGACTCCCCCATCCCCATACCCATTTCGCAAACATCCCCTTCTTCCTCTCATGACCCTCCCCCTCCTCGAACAACCAGGAGCTTTTCCAAATAGCACGGTGTAAATCTAGAAGCGCACAAAAAACATGGGCTTGGTAGAAAATCCATAAAGCAACAAACGGATGAAAATGCCCAAAAAGACATAGCTATGGGTACACAAAACCCCATAGAAACCTATATTCTGGGGCAAAATAACAAAGAATCGGCGCACAAGGAGCAGGGAGGGCGAGCAACTCTCTGTATACCCCCTCCTCAATGATGAAGGTCCTATCCTGGAACAACAGGGGATTAGGGCACCCCTCTAAAATTGCTGCTCTGAAATATCTGATAGACCATGAGAAACCAGGAATCTTAATGCTTCAAGAAAAAAAACAAGGTCAGCAAGAAATGAAAAAAATTATTGAATAGTTCAAGCAGTATGAAGGCTGCATTTGTGAATCAAGGGGAGCCTCCGGTGGAATAGCCACCATTTGGAACCAAAGTACATGGACTTGCGTGTCCAATGTAATCAATCAGTATTGGATTAAAATCAATTTAGAGAACAAAGCAGATAACAAGAAGACTGTCATTTATAATATCTATGCACCTAATCACTTTAGAGACAAAGAGCAATGTTGGACCTCTCTCAAAACAGATATAGAGGATGAAGATAACAGTAATATTATTCTCGATGGAGATCTCAATCTCATACTCCATTCCAATGAAAAGAGAGGGGGCATTTTTACCCATGATCCCTATAGAACAAAGCTGGAAATCATTATGCAGGAACATGATTTAGTTGATGTTGTGCCAAGAAATCACAGATTCACTTGGAACAACCGCCGGCTGGGCAAGGATAATATAATGGAGCGGCTAGACAGGATCATGATAAATGTCTCTCTTCTATCAACTTTCTCCACTACTTACACTATTTTCCTCCCCTACTTGGCGTTCGATCACTATCCTACAAGTCTTGTCCTTGAGGCGCATTGCCCATTGGGGCCAATCCCATTTAAATACAGTTCTCTTTGGAGCAATAATCCAATGGTAGACCAGATTGTCAACATCACATGGCACCAGCATATATAAGGATCACCGGGACACATTTGGGAAAGCAAGTTGAAGAGGACCAAATGTGCCCTAAAGGAATGGGCAAAGTGTTACTACAAAGAACCGGAAAAATCCAAAACAGAAATAAAAAACAAGTTAGAAAGGGTCCATAGCAAAATAGAAGAACATGGGCTCTCCCAGGAATACAAAGCACAAGAGGGTGATGCCTATTTCCAGCTCTATCGAGCCAATAGAGAAGAAGAACAAAAATGGAGAATAAAATCAAGATGGCTTTGGCTGCAAGGAGGGGATAAAAACTCTGCCTTCTTCCACAAGTAGGCCACAATCAGAAAAATCAGGAATAATGTTACCACCACCATCAATGAGAACAGTCAACTCCAAACTACTCAAGATTCCATTAAGCAGACTACTTCGGATTATTACAGCGTTCTTTTGGCTAAGACGAAAGCAGTAGAAGACTACTCAGATATTCTTCAGCATTTTCCCACGGGTATCAGTGAGGAAATCAATGCAAAATTAAAAAAATAAATTGATGAAGATGAAATTCAAAGTGTCATATGGTCGCTCCAGCCAGACAAAGCCCCCAGACCAAATGGTTTCCCCATCTATTTCTATAGAACTTACTGGGGAACCATCAAAAAATATCTAGTCAAAATGATAAGATGGCCACAGCGCAAATGCAAAATTGGAGGATACACTAATGCCACCCACCTTGCGCTTATTCCCAAAGAGAATCGACCCTCATCCTTCTCTCGCTTCCCCCATCTCTCTGTGCAACTCTTCTTATAAAATCCTGACCAAAATCCTTGCCTTGCACCTCAAACCTCTCCTCCCCTCTCTCATTTCTGAAAATCAAGGAGCTTTCTTGGCCAACAGACAAATCTCTGATTCCATCCTCCTTGTCCAAGAGGCCATCCACTCCAGTCAAGCTAGAAACGAAAAAGGCTTCATTATAAAATTGGACTTAGCCAATGCCTTTAACCGAGTTAGACACTCCTTCCTTTTTTTTGTTTTGGAAAAATTGGGATTTGTCGCATCCTTCATTGAGCTTTTCAAAGCCTGCATTACTAGGCCCTAGATCTCCCCTCTCATTAATGGTAGACCAGGACCTTCCTTCCAATCGACTCGAGGTATAAGACAAGGTTGTACGCTCTCTCTCTACTTGTTAATCTTGATGGATGAATCATTTAGCAGGGCCCTGGATTACAATTGCCGCATGGGACTCATTACTGGGATCAAATTTGGAAATGGAGTCAAGAACATAAACCATTCTCAATTTGCCGAAGACACTCTTTTAATGGGAGGAGCCTCCAACATAATAGCTCGTCATTTTAAAATTCTCTTAGAAAAATACATGAATTACTTCAAAGGTATGGTCAATTATCTCAAGAGCTTCATTTATGGCTGGAATACTACTGCCCAAACTCTGCATAGCATAGCTAGCACGTTTGGAGTTCCTTACAAGTTGGATTGGGAGCACTTTTCTTACCTAGGTATGCCAGTGAGTGTTGGCAATCTGAAAGCTTCTGTCATGGACACTATAATTGAAAAAATGAAAAGAAAGGTACAACAATGGGGTGCCTCTTGGCTTAATCCAGCAGGATTCCTAATCCTCCTTAAATCTGGTCTCTCCTCCTTACCCTTATACCTCTTTTCGCTCTTGCATGCCCCAGCTAGTTTCCATCACAAATTCGATGCCATCCTCTGACATTTTCTATGGCAAGGGGGGGGGAATGATAACAAGAAATATAATCTTATAAATTGGAAACAGGTCATTCAATCTCAAGAACAAGGAGGGCTAGGAATTAGATCGCCAAGACTGTTAAACTTGGATTTTGGTGGCAAGATTATTTGGAGACTCATCAATGGAAAACCTACTTGGTGGAAAACAGTGCTAGAAATCAAATATCTCAACTCAACAAGGCAACAACTTTTGGACCATGAGATTCCTCACAGAGCCTACTCAAAAATCTTGGGGTTGTGCAAGAAGGCAATCCCCCTCCTAGTTTCAAATATCTCCAAGATTCCCAATGGTGGCAGCCAGATTAGAATCGGAGCTGACAAGATAATGGGTCAGCAACCCATTAGTAGTAGACCGGGCACTCAACAGATTTTATTCTTTCTTAATAACATGGGGATTCATACCTTGGATTAGATATCTCAGTGGGATGCCCATCCTCAGTCTTGGAAAGGATGGATCTTCCCACATATTCCCATTGAAATGGAAGAAAGCTTCAATAATATTCAAGCCCATCTTCATGGCATTGCTCCCACCAAACGCAACAGTGATGATGGCTTTCGTTGGGATCCCACAGGTACCAGCTATACAATCAAAGCCGCTTATCAACAGATCTGCAACAACGTTTTCTCCATGCCCATTTGGGCGCAGTGGAAACTAGTATGGAAAGCAGAGACTCTCCCAAAAATAAAATTCTTTATTTGGCTCCTATTAAAAGGGAAAGTCCTCACATTTGAGAATATTAAAAAACATGGGATAATTGGGCCATCCCGCTGCCCAAATTTTCAAGCAGATGAAGAAACCAGTCAACACCTTTTCATAGATTTCCCCTTTGCCATTTCTTGTTGGAAAGAAGCTTATCGACTCGCCAACCTCCCCTAGGCTCCAAACACCAGTGTTGTTGAAGTCTTGCAAACCTGGAAAAGAAATTATCCATGGGAGCAAAAGAAAAACAATTTAGCCCGCAAAGTATGGAATGCCTTACCATACGCTCTCTTGTGGAACATATGGCTAGCACGCAATCGCATGATCTTTAAGGACAAAGAAACCAGCATTAGAAGGTTATATAATAAGACCTGGAGCCTCACCTTGGAAGCAATGTCCACCAAAAACCAAGGGAAGCTTGCTACAGCTGATCTCTATGTTGAGGAAAGGAACTACATTGGATATTTGCTGGAAAGAAGAAACATTGGTAGCAGCAGGGTTAATGCCAATAGTAGTAACACCAGGTATAGCTGGAAGATTAGAATGAAAGAAGAGGAATTCTCTCTTTGGCTCAGAAATTGCAACACACATTATCTATTTTTTGATGGTGCCTCCAAGTCTAACCCAGGAATGGCTGGTGCTGAAGGAATCGTCTGTAATGCTAATGGTGATATTGTACATACTTACAAGTGGGGTCTGGGCAATCTATCCAATAACAGGGTTGAAGCACTCGCTCTCTATCAAGGCCTTCTTCAGCTTCAAAGACTTGGCATACACACAGCTACAATCATAGGAGACTCGGCAATCATCATTAGTTTAATGATACACAACAGGAATGCCTCCAACGTGATCCTACAGAAAACTATCAGTCGATGTCGAATCCTTTCCAAACAGATGAAAGAGACCCGGTTCTACCATGTTCTCC
Organism: Pinus albicaulis; assembly: GCA_034641835.2. Classification (NCBI taxonomy): domain Eukaryota; kingdom Viridiplantae; phylum Streptophyta; class Pinopsida; order Pinales; family Pinaceae; genus Pinus; species Pinus albicaulis. The sequence continues at coordinate 1,130,055,054 of CM076572.1, read as the reverse complement.
ACTCTCTCAATAAGGAGGCGGATTCGCGTGCTAGCAGTGCCTGCTTTCATCCCATTGGCTTTCTGAGATGAAACGCCTCCGAATCTTATTGCTACGTGCCATGATCAGAAACAAATCCAATCATAGATTTGTTGTAGAGGTGTACAGCGCCTTCGTATCTCTCCTTTCAGGTAATTTTCCCAATTTACTGACTATATTATCCATCGTACCCTCTAATATCTCCGCTGAATCCTCTGCAGAGGATTCCTCTACCTATGTATCTCTAATTTTATTTCTCTCTCTCAGATGTCGACCCTCCTCACATGTGCTCCTGCCATCTTCTCATTCTTCCCGTGATCTCTGCCTCATTTGACATGTAACTGCACCTCCCTTCATTCTCAGTTTCATGAACATCCTTTTCTATTTATATAGGGCTCCCCTCTCTCCGTTTCATCCCTCTCACCTCCCATATTCACATTTCCCCCTTCTTTCACTCCGATTTCCTAGCTCTGTGTTATACAAAGTCGCTTCCTTTCTCCCCAATCCGGATCCCTGCTCTCTGGAGTTGTGATCTTGCAGGCCCACTCTACATTCTGAAATTTCTTTACACTATCAAATCATGTCCAAAAGTGAAGACTTCTTCCATTGCACCGACCTCCAGGCGGAGCTGGATCAAATTCGCGCACAACAGAAGCTTTTGGAAGACAAGATTGACACTCACGCTCAATTTACTAAGGGAAAGCATGAGGTCGACCTCAATCTCTTCCTTCATCGAGTTTCTTCGTTGCAGAGCCAGTTCAATGAACTCTCAAACACTTGTGAGCATATCAAAGAATCTGTTGATATCCTGAAGTACATCCTGGAAAAAAAATAATGCACCAAGTACCAGCTCAGCAAATGCAAGAATTATGGATGCAGAAGGCAAGCTTGAAGAATCCACTGCACGCCAAATCCACCACATAAACATTGATTGCATGAAGTGTAAATTTTATTTTTTACTACTTTAGTTTGTTCGAATTTATACATGTTTAGTTTTTCATCTTGTCAAAAACGATGGAAGCAGAAGGTATTTTGTTATTAAAGTAGTTTCCCCCTACCCTACTTCTCATCTTCTCTACCATGTAACAATGGAGCTCAACTTCTCCTACTTTTTTTGAATATAAATAGCATCCGACTTTGTAAAAAAAAAAAAGTGTGTCATTTTTTTTGTTCTCGCTTGTTTCCCTTGATTTTCACTTTGAATTAAATTAATGCTTCATGTCAATTATTAGGCATGGTGAAACATTGATAATGTTAAATATGGATGCCACCTTGCAAATGTGTATGGTGAATCATTCCCTTTGCCTGTGCATTTGGTATTTGCTTGAGTTTCCACAACTCCACCCATACTCAAACTTTGAACTTCATAGTGCCAATTTTTAGTTATTGACATGTTTTATAATCACTAGTGTTATTGCAGAATCTAATAATCATCATATGTGAATGATTTTTCCATTTTATTGTATTCTAAAGTTGTTTGTTTCAAGTGTTGTTACATGCTTTATGGTTAATAAAGACACACAACACAACAAATTTAATAATGGCACACAACACATCATAGATTATTTATCACTAGTTCAAAATCGGTTTGATTCTCATGGGGTCAAGGTCACTAAGTTTACACCATCCTCTTTACACTAACTACCATCCTTGAAATGAAGGGACTACCTAGGAGTTTCAATAATATTTATTTCCAAGGAAAAATAAGCAATACATAAGTGTCTTACAAAACAAGCATTAAATCTACTAACACAATGGACAAAATAGCATTAAATGATATGCGTATCATTTGTAGATATATCAATCCCCCTTGAGGTACACTAAATAAAAATATTAATTATTTTCCTTATAATACTCAAATTTATCCTACGATAAAGGTATTTCTAATATGTCTATTATCATTCACGATGTTGGCATCTTTTGCATATTGATTTTGTTAAGTGGAACTTAAATCTCCTTTCACATGAGAAGCAAGAAACATGCATAGGAGAATGCAATTATTAATATCCCAAATCAATAAAGTTGAATCGTCCTAAAGCTCAACATCTTACAATCTTTGAGGCCAAAACAAAGACATTTGATGGTATTGCATATTCAATTTTTGTAGAGGGCGTGAATATGACTATTTTCTTATTACTCTACCAAGCCATGGTTACTTTCAACAATTAAACTAAATCAATACATAAAATAAGAATACATGTAGTTATTTTCCAATCATGTATATAAGAATACACGTAGATATTTTCCAATGCCCATAGCCACACTATGATTACAAATGTAGTGAAAATTTGCTATAGAATGTGTGAGATCACTTTTATCTAATTTGAATTAAAGCCAAATTGACAATTCATCTAATATTATACAACTACTTTACAATTCCAAATATTAACATAGAAACATAATTCATCTAATGTTATTGCATATTCAATTTTTGTAGAGGGCATGAATATGACTATTTTCTTATTACTCTACTAAGCCATGGTTTTTTCTATAGTCACACTAAATCAATACATAAATTAAGAATTTGTGTAGCTATTTTCCAATCACATATTTAATAATGTGTGTAGTTGTTTTCCAGTCACATATTTAAGAATGTGTGTAGCTATTTTTGAACGTTCGTAACCACACTATGATTGAAAGTAAAAAATTCTATAGAATGTATGAGATCATTTTTATCTAATTTGAATTAAAGAAAATTTGACAATTCATCTAAGTGTATAAGAATACTTTACAATTCTAAATATTAATATAGAAACATAATGTTATTAGTGTCTAAAAACAATGCATGTGTCTAAACAGTAATAATTTTCTTCAAACACTAACATAATAGCTTAATAATAAAAATACATATCTTTGAAAACAACTTATTTATCCAAACACATGTAATTTTCTTCAAACACTAAAATAACAACTCTAATATATATATTTGGCAATGCAAATAAAATAAGTGTTCCTTAAAATCATTGCTCAATTACCATAGAGACAAAAAATAATGAAGACAATATATTCGTTAAAACTCACATGCTTGAATGAAAGCTTATTTGTTATTGATAATCATGGTTGATTTTTGTGTCTTCCAAAATAAAATAATTTTATTTGTTATCACTAAAACATATATATCACATTGCACCCCTCATACTTATAAAGAAACTTTTAGACATTTGGAAAATTTTGACATGCATCCTCATACTTTTGATTGAACTTGTGGATGTTTTTCTTGTTTACTCGTCTCTCTATTGGTACTAATAAAATGTGATGGAAACTCCTCTATGTTACTCGTGTTTCCACTAGTCTTAAATAACATATATGTGATGGGAACACTTTTGTTTTAATTTTGTCTCCATCGGCCTTTGAAGAAATAAAACAAAGGTGATCAAAGCCATTATGTTACTCATGTCTCCAACAGTCTCTTGAACAGCAGGCCCTCTTCAGTAGGGATAAAATCCCTTTGTGTTACTCCCTCTTCAGTGGGGATAAAATCCCTTTGTGTTACTCCCATCTCCAGTAGTCTATCTAACAACAATCCCTCTCCACGGATAAAACCCCTATGTGTTACTCATGTCTCCACTAGTATTGATAAAATACAACAAAGACATATAAAAACCGCTCTATATTACTCATTTCTCTATTTATCTTGATAGAACAAGACAAATCTCATTGAAACAATAGTATTACTCAAGTCTCCACTAGTCTTGAGATATATATAACAAGCAACCCATTGTTACTCATGTCTCCATTATTTACGAAAGAAATAGTAATTGAAACCACTATGTTACACATATCTACAAACTTTCAATAAAAATAAAACAAAAATATAATCAAAACCACTCTATGGTCCTCATGTTTCCACTAAATCTTAATACATAGCACAAAAAGGCTTCATATATAATAAATAATAAACATCTATGTTATGTTACATTTCTCACTTTTTATAATTTCACTCTATACTAATACTTTCTAATAATATTTGTTATCATCTATTTTCTTCACTTCTATAATGTCACTTATTGTTACTTGTGTCTTCATTATTGACGAAAGAAATAGCAATTGAAACCACTATGTTACACATATCTACAAACTTTCAATAAAAATAAAACATAAATATAATCAAAACCACTCTATGTTCCTCATGTTTCTACTAAATCTTAATACATAGCACAAAAGGGCTTCATATATAATAAATAATAAACATCTATGTTATGTTACATTTCTCACTTTTTATAATTTCACTCTATACTAATACTTTCTAATCATATTTGATATCATCTATTTTCTTCACTTTTATAATGTCACCTATTGTTACTCATGTCTCCATTATTGACGAAAGAAATAGTAATTGAAACCACTATGTTACACATATCTACAAACTTTCAATAAAAATAAAACATAAATATAATCAAAACCACTCTATGTTCCTCATGTTTCCACTAAATCGTAATACATAGCACAAAAAGGCTTCATATATAATAAATAATAAACATCTATGTTATGTTACATTTATCACTTTTTATAATTTCGCCCTATACTAATACTTTCTAATCATATTTGTTATCATCTATTTTCTTATTTTCTTCATTTTTATAATGTCACTTATTTTTACTCATGTCTCCATTATTGACAAAAGAAATAGTAATTGAAACCACTATGTTACACATATCTACAAACTTTCAATACAAATAAAACATAAATATAATCAAAACCACTCTATTTTCCTCATGTTTCCACTAAATCTTAATACATAGCACAAAAAGGCTTCATATATAATAAATAATAAACATCTGTGTTATGTTACATTTCTCACTTTTTATAATTTCACTCTATACTAATACTTTCTAATCATATTTGTTATCATCTATTTTCTTCACTTTTATAATGTCACTTTATATATAAATACAGGTGATATATTAGTAAGCATGGTTGAATTTTTCCTTAACTTATCCATCATCAGTTAAATTATTTTTTTTCTATGTGGTTAACGGTTTTCAGAGATCAGTGACCACTACATCCACAAAATAATTGTGTTAGGAAAATCTACTCCAATGTATCGATTCCTACTTGCTCAACCATGGAGCCTCACCTCGAGAGTGTCGAGAGAATTATACCCATGACCTCTCAATAACAAAGGTGCTTTAACGATGGGGACTCAACCAACTGAGTCAACCCTCGAGGCTAAGTCCATAGTCAAATTAAAAAAGTGAAATTAAAAAAAATTAAAAAATAAAAATAAAATAACAATAAAAAAATAAAAATAAAAATAAAAATAAAAAAATTCTTCCTCGTATCCAACATGAAAAAATGATAGAAAGTGCATCTCTATTTATAGTAGATATATTCAAGTTTTCTCACATTAAAATAAAATCCCCCTATTCTAACCTTCCTAATCTATGAAAAGACAAAAGGCTACGGAGATACCAAAAAAAAAACATTAGAGGAAATTGCAGCCTAAAAGTGACCTCCTAGGGGAAAATAATAAAATAATAGTTCAATTAATAAAATAAGAGTTATCAATTTTGGAGAGAAAAAAGAAAATTATTTTTTTAAATTGTATTTTTAGCTTAACTCCTTATAGGTTTACTCAAATTTCAAGTGTAGACACTTATTGGATGCATAATTAAATTATGCGTCCAACTAGTACCCATTATGAATACTATTAAGAAGACCCGCATTGATAAAAATTGAAGATATATTAAAAAAAACATGTTGAACACACTTTTTTAATGTATCTTCATTTTTTATCAACGCACGTCTTCTCAAAAGCATGCATAATGGATACTTGTTGGATGCATAATTTAATTCCGCGTCTAACAAGTGCCTACACTTGAAATTTGAGTAAACCTATAAGGAGATAAGCCAAAAATACAATTAAAAATATATATATATTTACATGTACCTTTTTTTTAATTTCAATCATTTTGATTGGTTTACGTATTATGACATCGAAATTACATGAAAATTTCATGGGCACTTTTATGTTAAAATTTCCTCTAATGAACCTCCTTTACGCTTAATCATACAAAATGATAAGCATTTATACCATATGCACAAAACTAATTTAAGAGGCCTAAAACACACAAAGGTACCCATTTCCACAAAATCTTCACATTCATGCGCTCCTATGCTCTCTTTCCTAGCCTATGCTGAGTAAATGGAAGCATTTATTAGAAGGTTTTCAGTTCATATTCATGTCAATTACTTCTTCCTCGAGGTTTCTTTTATATGGAAAATAGTCGCATTGTGTTGCCTCACTCCCAAGTTGATTGTGAATAATGCCTCTACAACAACGAAAAACTAAATATTTATTCAAGGTAGTTTGTTGAAATGTCACCATGTTTTCAATGTTGATTCTAATCAGACTTTTGAAGTACTTTCACTTCCAAATTGAAGGGTCATGTAGTTGTTGTTGGCCAAAATATTATCTAAAATGTTTAAAGGCTAGTCTCAATTCCTTCGAATTAGGTTGCTCCATCAATTTGTTGGGAAAAGCTTAGTTTGTTCACAAATAAGGTTTGATCCCACTCCCTTTCTGACATCAAATTTGAACTTATGCATAATATGTCCTTGCTAGAGGTTCACCGAAACTTTGTATCATATGTATACTCGATTGATCACTGCAATGAAGGTAAGTATCTTGGATCAACATAGGGAGATTGTAATATTCTAGATGGCCTATTGAATTTGGCAAATTGTTGCAGATGTTACACCAGCCCCCATATATCCACCAAATGTATATATGGCATCTACCTTATTTCCACCCAATGTCACTATAGCAACTACATGTGTACTCATGCATGTAACCACAACACATCCAAAAGTCAATGGCATGTCATCATGAGTGGGTATCCTACTCCCATTAAATATCCTTCAGTGCCCAACAAATGGTGGGTAATGTTGAGATTTTGGGGTAGCATCAGGTGTGCTCTAGCTCTGAAACTTTCTGGAGGAGCTAAGGCACACGAGATCTCCAAGACCCAAAAAGCATTTGGAAAAATTTCATCCGGTGTAATATTTATTCAAATAATTAAATTTCTTAATGAGGACCTTAAGTCTAACTTAGGGAAATTGAAAAATTAAAGTGAATTAAATTACACATGCGATGAAATGTTCTAAGTGACATGGATCAAGCTTTATTTTAATCTCAGTCAATGATAAGATATTAGATCACGGTTGTTGGTTTCCCAACGAGAAAAGTATAAAGGAAGGGCTCGGGGTCAGTTCGAGAACACACACACACATTGCAGAGCATTGAAGCTAAGTCGAATATCTGGGGCAGGTTTTGCTAAGGAATTCGAAGTGAGCTTGTAGTGCAATGAGGGGCAGAGATCAGCAAGGGATGATCTGATCCGAGGCTAAGAATACAGCAACATAGAGGCAGCTTGTACCAGGCAGTGCAGAGGCCAGCCAAAGGGACGCAGTCCAGCCAGCATCACACAGAAGATTGCGCAGAGGCTACGTAAGTCCATTCAAGGTGATGCAGGCCGAGTTAGCACAGCGCAGGGGAAGCGTAACACCAGCTAGGCTGACACAGACCCAACTAGGGCAGCACAGAGGCAATGCAGAACCAGTCAAGGTGATGCAGTGGGTACGCTTGCCAGTAGGGGCTGACGCAGAGGTTGTAGAGGCAAAGTTGAGGGTTCCAGTGAGCCAGAAAGGGCTCAAATTCGTAATTCCCCTGAGAGGGTTGGATTAGCCAAATTTTTTGTCTCCGAGTGAAAGGTACAACTACCTTGTAATTTCTTTGTAGGGCAGACCATTTCTAGTGCCCATATAACTGTATTCAGATTTTGCATAATAATAAAACCCTCTAGAGTTGTTGCACCGGTTTTCGTGCATTAGGTTTTTCCAGGGACATTTGTCCGAAAAATATGTGTAATTTTGTCACATGTGTGTGTTGTTCAGTAAATGATTTGTAATTGTGTAGGCTGCAGTTTTTATTTTCTTGAATTTTTTTCTAAATAATTTAGATTAATAGCTTGTAAATTAATCATAGAAGTAGGCGAAATAGATCAAGATACTATAATATGGTTTTTGTTTTGAAACTTTCACATGGTATTAGAGCTTTGCAGATCAAGTTGATCCACTAGCAAAAGTGTTTGAAGATAATTGTTGCAGGAAGGGAAAATGAAGTAGCAGAGATCCAAAAGAAGGCAGTGCAACACCAAGAGGGACGCAACTCAGCTAAGTTGACATAGAGGCCACGCAAGGACTGATGCACAGTCATATGAGTGGCACAGAGGTGGCGTAGAACCTTCCAGAGTGATGCAAGGGCAGCTTTCATTGCTAAAACGCTGCACAGAGGCTACGCTGAGCCAGTTTTCTCACAAAGAGGTTGACGCAGCACCAAGTGGGTGACATAGTCTGTCTGGAGAATTGTTGTGCAGTTTGCCAAAGCCTGGAAGTGCAGCTTCGGATATTCGGTAGTTGCTGGTGTGGCACAGGTTCTGTCGGTGCCAAACAGTGCCTAGCAAAGGTGACAAAAGCGAGAGGGGAACAACCACTCAACAAATTCTCTAGCCAAGGAATCTAAGTGTGATCAAGGGAGTGATCATAGAGGACTAATTCGTCAGAATTAATGAAGGATTTCCGAGAGGCAAATAATTGGTCAGAGGGAGCACATTCTCTAGAGGTTTATTTCACCAAGAAGCCTAGATCCAGTTCCTTGATGAGTGTAGCAACAGCGAAAGGGAGAAGAGTTTGTGATTGGACAATTGAGCAGAGATGGTTTCTCATGGACTGCGAGATTAGGATAGGTTGGACATTGTGTCCAACTTTGTTATTTGGAGGGCCATAATCATGATAGTCCTGTATGAGTATAGCATCAAGGACTATGCTAAAAAATTCCTAGTTATGCCTAGCGATACAGATCCCCTGAAGAAGTATAACGAGAGTTAGGCATGGGCTAAGCGCTTGATCATGGATGGAGTGAAGGATCACGTGTTCCCTCGTATTTTCGGGAAGAACAGGGAAAATGAGATGTGGACAACACTAAACATGGTGTATCAAGGAAGCTCCATCGAGAGGAAAATGCTTCTAGAGAATCATATGTGGTTATTCCATATGTAGAAGGGTGAGGAAATCGATCCCTTCCTCTTTAGACTTCAGACTATTCGGGACCAACCGATTGCCTTGGGGACAACTCCGGATGAAGGGCTCTTGATGAGGACTTCCTTGAATGCAGTCACCGATGAATGGGAAACGTTTTTCCAAAGCATCTTGAGCAGAGCAGTGTTACCTTCCTGGGTGGACATGTGGGCAATCCTCCATCAGGAGAAAATCAGAAGAATTATGAAGAGGCAAAGCAACAGCAGTGGAGTCAAAGTAAAGAAAGAGGAGGAGGAGGATGTAGCCCTTGCATCTAAGGGAGGCAACAAGGGAAGAAGAAGAAGGACCTATCAGAGGTCTGGTGCTTTAAATGTGGCGAAATTGGACACTTCGCCAGCAACTCTTGTCCTAAGAGGAAGGACAAGGAATCTTCGGATTCCAAGGCAGCAACAATAAAAGGGGATGATGGTAGTGATGATGACATAGCCGTGAGTGCTCATGAACCAAGGAAGTGAGGCGATATTGATCTGTAGAGCAACTACAGATGGTGGTGGGATCCTTGAGGTTCCTGAACTCTTAGATCACATACGTACTACGGGAGCCTTAAGACAGTAGCAGGATGACTGGATCAGTGGGTGCAGAAGATCATGGAGAAGCAGAGGAAATCTAGGACACTGAATTCTGGGGCAACGCAGAGGAGAGGCAGCAGCAACATGGAATCAGCAGCGCAAAGTCAGGCTTACATAGTGCAGTGCTTCTGAGAGACAGTGCAACACAGCAGCAGAGGGTGCTTCAGTGATGATATGCAACCCAACTAAATTATCTGTTAGTGATTGATAGATGGTCCTTCAGTTGATTACTTCTTAGCAACTGAGTTGCAGGGTAGCAGTTAGCAGTGGAAGTGCTATAGGAAGCATGATGCAACAAATAGTGAGAGAGTTGCAGTACATATGTGGTAGTGTTAGTGGCAGTGACATGGGTAGAAGTATAGTGGAAGCAGCACAGTGGATGGAGGGCAGTAGGCCAAGCATCAGCAGCGCAGAGACCGATGTTGAGATCAGGTGATTCTTCAGTGTGGAAGTATTGCTAGAGCACACTCCTCGCTAAGAGGGAGTGTTGAGATTTTGGGGTAGCATCGGGTGTGATCTAGCTCTGAAACATTTTGGAGGGGCTAAGACACACGATATCTCCAAGACCCAGAAAGCGTTTGGAGAAATTTCATCTAGTGTAATAGTTATTCAAATAATTAATTTTTTTAATGGGAACCCTAAGTCTAACTTAGGGAAATTGCAAAATTAAAGTGAATTAAATTACACATGTGATGAAATGTTCTAAGTGACGTGGATCAAGCTTTCTTTTAATCTCAGTCGTTGATAAGATATTAGATCATGATCGTTGGTTTCCCAACAAGAAAAGTATAAAGTAAGGGCTTGGGATTAGTTGGAGAACACACACACACACATTACAGAGCACTAAAGCTAAGTCAAATTTCTAGGGTGGGGTTTGTTGAGGAATTCGAAGTGAGATTGCAATGCCGTGAGGGGCAGAGATCAGAAAGGGATGATCTGATCTGAGGCCGAGAATATAGCAGCAGAGAGGCAGCTTGTACCAAGCAGCGCATAGGCCAGCCATAAGGACACATTCCAGCCAACACCATGCAGAAGATTGCATAGAGGTTGCGTAAGCCCATTTAGGGTGGCGCAGTCCCAGTGAGTGCAGCGCAGCACTAGCTAGGATGATGCAACCCCAACTAGGGCAGCGCAGAGGAAGTGCAACACCACTCAGAGTAACGTAGTGGGTACGCTGGCCAGTAGGGGTTGACACAAAGGCTGCAAAGGCAGAGCTAAGGACTCTAGTGGGCCAAAAAGGGCTCGAATTCGTAATTCCCCAAAGAGGGTTGGATCAGCCATATTTTATGTCTCAGAGTGAAAGGTGCAACTACCATGTAACTTATCTGTAGGGTAGGTCGTTTCTGGTGCCCATATAATTGTATTTAGATTCTGCATAATAATAAAACCCTCTAAAGTTGTTGCACCGATTTTCCCGCATTAGGTTTTTTCAGGGACATTTGTCTGAAAAATTTGTGTAATTTTGTCACATGTGCGTGTTGTTCAGTAAATGATCTGTAAATGTGTAGGATGCAGTTTGTATTTTCTTTAATGTTTTTCTGAATAATTCATATTAATAACTCATAAATTAATCATACAAGTAGGCAAAGTAGATCAAGATATTGTAGTAGGGTTTATGTTTTGAAACTTTCACAGGTAACAAGGATGACACTTTATTTCTAGATTAACTTTATGGTACTTTTGAATTTGCACTTGTTTATTATTTTTAGTCTGAAAAAAAATAAATAGAAGGGTGAATTGATAATACAAATACCTTATTTCCACCCAATGTAGTTGTGGAAGCTACCTGTGTACTCGTGTTTGTAACCACAGCACATCCAAAAGTCATTGGCATGGCATCATAAGTAGGGTATCTTACCCTCATTTGAGATTTTTCGATTCCCATCAAATGGTGGGTAACAAGGATAACACCATACCTCTAAATTAACTTTTAGAGTATTAACTTTTATTATTTTTAACTTGAAACAATAAAAATGCAGGGTAAATTGACAATACAATTCATACATGTTCACAAATATTTTAATAAAGTTAAGCTTATGAAATTTCAAAATGAATATGAAATTATTATTCATGTTAAATGTCACACATTGTCCCAAACACCATCTCAAAAAATTAAAAGCAAGGTAATTGACAATAAAAATCATAAAAATTCACAAATATTCTAATAAAAGTTGAATTTATGCAATTGAAAAATGAATATAGAGTTTTGTATTCATGTTAAATGGTGGCATTATCACAAACACCATCTCAAAAAGTTTAATATTGTTTTCAATATATCAACAATCATGTAAAATCGCTCAAATGTTGCAATTTAATAATAAAAAAGTTATCAATTATGTCATAATTTAACTTACAAAATTATACAAAGTAATTTCGTTAAATAAATTTGATGATGAAAACATAAAATCTACTCATATCAAAATTGATCTATAAAAGTTTCATAATACCTTTAATAATTAATTATCTTGTCTTGTTATACTATTTCTATATTCAAATAACTTTTAAACAAATATTATGAAACCTTCACATTCATATTCATCTACTAACACCTTTAAATAATAATAAAAATAAATTAATTAAAAAATTAAAAATTAAAATAGAAAATAAATAAAATAAAATAAAAAATTATCAAACCTTCATGAATATATTTTATATTCATGAGTTAACATCTCTAAAATATCATGTGTTACAAATGTTTTGAGAATAAAACCTAATATTTGTGTAGGTTGTATATTCCAAGAGAGTTCTCCTTTGTTAGACTGTAAACTTTACATGTTAATTTTTTTTCTAAATAGTCTATCTTGTTTAGACTGCAAATTTTACAAATTAATTTTACATTTTAAACATTTCAGATTTACGATAAAATTGTTGGGAATTCTTATTATTACAATATCGCATTATATATATTCTAAAAAAATTCGCTGATAAATAATTTTCAATATTTCATATTTCACAAACCAATTATTTCAACAAGTGGATTTCATACACCAAATTAATGTAAGATTTAGTGATCACTTTAAAATTAGATCATTATCATTATTGTTTATAAATTTTATCATTATTATTATTGTTTATAAATAAGAAACATTAAAAAAAATAAAAAGAATCGTAAATGGGAAAAGTTAGAAATATTAAAAAACAACAAAAAAAACTAAAACTAAAACTAAACATGAACTAATCTAAACTTTAGAACAAATCAAGTTGATTTTGGATTAATAATAAAGCATATTTCTTTTGAAAAAAGTAGAGCTATTTGATTGGCAAAGAGGTAAGGAAAAACTTTTTTTTTTTCTAAAACTATGCAAACATAAGAGGAATATCAATATTTTAAGATAAAACAGAACAGTTGATCCGGGTCGTGTGTATCCACGTGGTGGATGTCTTACCGCCTTGTGTGATATTATTATGAAGACAGTCCTTTGACGGTCGCTCTCCACTCTGTTTTTTGATTTTCATGCGCCAACCAGCTCTTCGCATTAATAGTCTGTCAGATGCATTAAAACAGGATTATGCGCGGTGGTTCAACAGTCTTATGGTTTGTTTCATCGTTACTATCATTCATTCTCTGCCCGGACGTTGCATCGACGCTCCATTGCAGGCGATAGTTCCAGACTTCATAGCGCAAATTCTCTGTCGCAGATCGTGGTATGTAATGGAAACTCTGCCTTCCATGCCCACTTTTCGTGTTTTGATTTTATCTTTGTGCCCTCTGTTTTCTTTTGGCTTGCTTCATTGGTTAGAGGCGTATCATAGTGTTCTTTCAAGATGGTTTCGGACTGGGAATTTGGGTAATATATATGTTGAGCCTCACTTCCGTAGTCCCCCTGGGTGGTCGTGGGTTTATTGGGTTTGCGTTGCTCTCGTCCTACTCTTTTGTCTTTGGGATCTTCAAGTCTCTCCTACCCCTGTGCGTTTGCCGAGCTTGTTTCTTTTTTTGGGGTTTACAGTGGATAGTCTTGCCTCTTCTCCTGTTCATGTTATTCTTGCCTCTTCCATTATTCATGCAAAATCCCTCTACAGGTGTTTTATAGAATTTGGTAAACTGCTTCTGCCTTGCATGCATTCTGGGCTTCATACAGTGCGGTATGGGAAACTGTCCTCTGTGTTTACTGCGCTTAGTTTCAACCGCATGCATGGTGCTCGCTCTTTCATAAGTGGCAATGGTATGGTTTCGATGGTGGTTCTTTATATTACAGTGGGCTCCGTCTCAATTTTAGCTTTTCTTGGTCTTCCTTCTAGCCATGGTCTTCTCTGTACTTTCGCTATTGTTTGGTTCTTTGTTACTCTATCTGCCAAACATCATTATAAGATGCATTGCGTTTTGGGCTAGTTCCAGATTCATTTATATGACAATTTGCGCTGTAAGGATATGCGCATTGGGTTCGTAGCAATGGCACTTTCTTCTGTTTTATTTTATCTTCTTTCTGATGTAATTTTGGCCACGGGCATTTTTCCAAGCCCTTTCATTTCCAGTATGGTGAAAGGGCAACCAATGAAGCCGAAACGAGGTAGGTTGCCTACTCCAGGGGCTGGCACGAGTAGGCGAGGCAAGGAATCTAATACGGAGGTGCTGCAAGAGATTACTCAGGTATATGAATCAGGGAATCTGGATAATATTAAGTCAAAAATTCATGGATGGGAAGTTCATACTGATAGTGAGGAGGAGGACATGGAAGCTCAGCTTTCTCAAATGGATTTTTTAACCGATCTAGGTAGTACTCGAGGTCGTGTTTCTCTTTTTCAACAGTCAGTAAAGACTTACTGGAAGATTAAATGCCTTCTTGCCAAGGCTATGGTAAGTAAAGAGGATAAGAGTCTCACCTCTTCTATTCTGTTTGAAATGCAACAAATGAAGATGGATATGCATGCCATGCTCAAAGTACAGATTCAGTTGAATGATAGGGTGGGTAAGATTGAAAAACAATTGCAACTTACTCATAACAGTTCACAGGTGTTAGGTCCAACTGCTCATGCTCAGGTTTCTGTGGATCTATCTGGTTAACTATTTTCCTGTTTGCTCATTTTGGACTCTATTAGCTTTAATACTTGTTTTATTTGTAAATATTATGGACATGCTACAGCTCTAAATGCTGTCAGTGGTAGGATAAGACAATTTCGTTTTTGGTATGCATATAACTCGATGCGGTGTCCAACAGACCTGGTTTCCTATGGGCAGGTTGAGGTCATTGTATTTGTTTTTTCTTGTATGACTCTCTGCCCTAAATATTTTCGATAATAGAAAGGTACTACGAAGCTTACAAAAAAAATTATTTTAAGATAAAAACTAACACATACAAAACAAGGAGGCAAGGAGGTCGTAAATATAAAAAACAAGAAATAGAAAAAGTAGGTGTAAATCATTTTAGAAATTGATTTTAAGAAAAATCAGGCAGGGATTTTTGTAAATCCACGTTATAAGTATCAAACTTTAATATTTTGGGTGCCCTAAAGGTTTTTGATGGTGTTGAATCCATTTCTACCATCAAAATCATGATTCAAACACTGTTACTGTAAGATTTCTTAAAAAAAATTGGTCCAAGATTCTGTGCCCTAGAGGATTTTGATGGTGTTGAATCCATTTCCACCATCAAAATCATGATTCAAACATTGTTACTGTAAAATTTCTTAAAAAAATTTGACCCAAATTCCAGCCAATTTTCACTGCCCAGGCAATTCCTCCATCTCATTAGACAACTCCAAACCTAAAAAGTTGGTATAGCTAAAATGAAAAAGTCAAGTTTATTTTCCAAATATGACTTAAGATTAGTTGAATGAGGTTCTCAAAGCACAAATTACAAAGAACTAAAAAGCAAAGAATCTGGGTCCAAATGGAAGAATAGTTACAAAGAGTGGCGGAGGAAACTCAATAGAAAGGAATATCTATTATTTAAAGAAGCATAAAGTCTACATGAGGGGATGATGAAAAATGATAAAAAGATGGAATATGCCCTCTCAAGAGAGTTTTATATTTATAATTGGGAACAAACCTTTAGATGGCTAGCTGTGATGGAAATTACATGTTATATCTCACATTTTCAAATTGTTTTATATATCTTATTTAACTAAGATATAGAATCGAATGATGAATATAATGAAGTAATAATCCAGTGGTTTTTTAATTAAAAATAAAGTTTAGTGTTGCTTTTTGAAAGTGTTGAAAAGACATATTTGTAGGTATATTTGATTTATATGTGGGAAAATAAATTAAATTATTTACTTCGCATTCCCAAAGACCACTAATGAAGTGCACTTTAAATTTTTTATATTCGATAATTTTGTATATTTTATTTCTATTTAAAATATCAAATTATATTTTATTCTTGCTACTTAAAGTGCAACTATTATTTTCTTGGATTTTCCTTTCCACCCAAATGTGAAGATAAGGTGCACTTGCTACTATTATTTTCTTGGATTTTCCTTTCCACCCAAATGTGAAGATAAGGTGCACTTGCTATTTGCATCTGTTCTATCATATTAACAAATTAAAAATGAAATTCAAAAAAATTACAATATAGTCAACCATAATAATAATAAAAAATACAATATAGTCAACCATAATAATCAAAAAAATAGAAAAAAAGGTTCATCATAATTATAATAATATATATTAACATAAATCTATTTTAAGTTCAAAATTTGTAAGCACAAAAAAAGTCTAATTTTTTTTTATATTTTTATATACTTATTCGATATTAGGATAAGGTGGATCTATGTTGGTGATAATTTCAATCATTCCTTATATCTAAATTCATTAGCACGCCATTTTTTCCTCCCATTCTTTTGTAACTTTCGACAAACAATAATTGTATATCAACAAACCATTTTAAAATCAAAACTTGAAATCCCTTTTTCTTACAATTTAGCAGTTTACACGAAAAACATAGATTTTTTTCACCAACTTTGCCAAGAACAAATCTTTAACATAATGCAATTGTAGATGCTTGTGATACTTGCTTTTGAAATTGGCAAGAAGAAGAGACTTCTAATTTAATTTTCCCTTAAATAAATTAGAAGGAAATTGTAATTCCACATCACATGACAGCTTGTACGAGTTAACTGAGTTGGGAAGACTTAGTTAGCTCAGTCAATTTGAGTTGAGGGTCAAATTGGAGACGTGTAGAGTTCTCTCCAAGTTTTAAGGGGTCCAGTTGCAGTTTATTCTGAGTTGTAATTGTTTCACTTAATTATTTGAGTTAAAATCAATTTAACTAGTTCTAACTGATGGAGGAGCTAGTGAGAGGTCCAGTGAATTAAATTTTATTTAATTCACATGCAGTGATCAATCAGATAACCGATAATTCACTATAAATAATTGTTGCGTGTCAGTTCTAAGGAAGACCTGGTTAAGATTGGAGTTAAAGGGAAGTATACTATCAGATGTATAATTATAAAATTGTACAGGTCATGCATGAGGTTGGCAGGATGCCTTGGATGTATTGTGCAATCAATTATTGGGAATTTACTAATTAATAGGAGATCAATTTCCTAGGGAATGCGTAAGCAAGGATGAGAAACAAGAGGAAAGAAATTGGTCAAGTATTGGACCAAACTTGCTTGGATCAGTGTGAGACAGTCAGAGATAGTGCAGCGAGCTCTCAAGCCTAAGAGAAACATTGGATTGTTTCACATTATTGACTTAATGCAATATATAGATAGCGGGTTTTTTAGCTAAGTCTTTCCCCAGATAAATATTTGTGTTGTGCAATTGAAATTCTTTCTCTTTATTGTTCATGCGATTGTGCGATCATAATTGGTTTCCGCAATTTTTACAATAGATCAGTTGAATCTATGTGGATTTTCTACATGGTATCAGAGCATGAATCACTATAGAGGATAAGAATACGAGTTTGTTTTGAACAGGTGAATCAAATTTTCAGATTTGTTCTTCAGAACCAACGACAGGTTAGGATGTCTTTTTGTGTATTGAGACTCGAATATGCCCTTGAGGGTAGCTCGAATTACATAGTTTGGAAGGACAGGATGGAGGCAGTGTTGGAAGACAACGGTTTGAAGGAATTCATAGACAGTGATATTTCCAGGCCCGCAGCAACATATGCTCAATATCTTGATGTATGGAAGAATAATGTAGAAAAGGCGAGAAAGATTCTGTTAGAAGGAGTTCAAGATCATATTGTCTCGAACCTCCATGGAAGGGAAATTTCATATGCTATGTGGAAGGCCTTAACAAATTTGTTTCATAACATCAACGACCACAGGAAGTTGGCACTGAAGGACAAGCTCAGAAATATTAAGATGGAGAAGGGTGACACGATACCAAAATACTTGACGAATTTCACTTAATGTCGAGATGAGCTTGGAAGTGTTGGTGTGACAATTGTCGAGCATGATTTGGTGAACCTAGCACTTCTAGGCCTTCCCAAGAGCTGGTACAACTATCAGGATTCGGTGAATGGAAGAGAGAAGCTACCAAAGTGGGAGCGATTGTGGTCTGACTTGGTACAAGAAGAGATTCGGCAGAACACCAGAGATGGATCATCATCAAAGACTGATGATGAGGAGAACGTTGCCTTGGCTAGAAAGGTGAAGAAAGGGAAAGGGAAGGCGTCTCATTCCAAATCATATTTTGGTCAGGCGGGCAAGAAGAGAGACTTGCCAAAGATAAAATGTTTTCATTGTCATGAGCTTAGACACTATGCTACAAAGTGTCCACACAAGAAGACCAGAAAGAAGCCCTCAAGAGGAACGGCAAGTGAAGCACTTGCTTCATAGTTCGAGTTGGATTTCACTCTCATTGCATGCATGGTGTCATTGGTGATGGGTTCGGTGTGGTATTTGGATAGTGGAGATTCATTCAAATAATTCTTCAATAACTTGGAGGAGAAGGATCTCCAGATGCACATCGAGATGGGATATGATGGGAAGTATAGCGTGACTGGCATAGGTACAACTACCTTTCAGACGGATTCTGGTACTCCTCTCACATTAAAATTTGTCATGTATGTTCCTGGTTTAAAGAAATATTTAGTTTCAGTTGCTATATTGGAAGACCGTGACTATGAATCTATGATATTTATCAAAGGAAAGGCATTCCTTCATCACAAAGCCATGAGACAGGTGAAGAAGATTGTGGTTCAAGAAAAGAACCTCTACAAATTGGATGTAGAAGATCGTGTTTCCATGAGCACGAAGGTAGAGAAGTTGGAGATTCGAGACATGGGTGATTTATGGCATAGAAGATTGGGCCATCTACACCATGGCGCTTTGAAGATCATGCAGAATATTTCTACAGGACTTCCCAAGGGTGCAATTGAGCAGCGAGATACATGCAAAGGGTGTACATTGGGGAAGTACACCAAAGCCACCTTTCATGATAAGGAAATTCGAGCAAAGGTGATCCTTGAAAGAGTTCACTCATATGTGTGTGGATCATTCTCGACAACCTTCACAACAAAACACAGGTATTATGTGATTTTTGTAGATGATTTTTCATGCAAGTGTTGGATATTCCTCATGTAGAATAAAGATCAAACGTTCTCAAATTTTTGTGAGTTCAAAGTACTTGTCGAGAAAGATACAAGGAAGAATGTGAAGGCTCTCAGGAGCGACAATGGTGGAGAATATGTCTCGAACGAATTCAAGAACTTATGTGCTTTAGAAGGAATTCGATGGGAATTGATAGCACCTCATAACCCACAACAGAATGGGGTTGCAAAAAGGAATAACATAACTATTGTGGGAGCATCACGAGGGATGTTGCACGATCAAGGCCTGTTGTTGCATTTGCGGGTTGAAGCATGCAAAACAATAGTATTTGTGCAGAAAATAAGTCCTCATCGGATTCTTGGAATGAGTACACAAAAGGAGGTTTTTTCGGGTAAGAAACCAGATGTAGTGCATTTTAAAATTTTTGGTTCATCCTTTTATTTCCATGTAACCAAATATGCTAAGAAGAATCTAGAGCCAACAGCTGAGTTGGGAATATTTATGGGGTACACGGATACACCTAACAACTATCGGGTATAATTGCCAGCACACAGGATGACAATGGTCATAAGATATGTTAAACTCGATGAAGAGAAGACCATGCAATTTTCCCTTCAGAGGGAGCTTCAGTTGCATGAATTTGAGGAGCTCTTAGCTCCAAAAGAAGAACCTCAAGATGTGGAGCAGCTACGAGTAGAGAAACATAGAGTGGAGGCACCCACTCATACAAAGACATCCCGAGACGGAAGGAAGCGCACCAAAGAGGCTGACAGGTTGGTGCTTGATGCTAGAGAGAATGTGGGAGCACCCACATCACAACGCAGGAAGAGAAACTCCCCAGAATGGTACACTAGCTACATGGCTCTTATGAGCAAGAGTGTAGAGATAGAGCCATCCTCTTTCGAGGAAGCAGTGTAACAACTAATTTGGGTTGATGCCATGGTTGAGAAGTATGACTCCATTATCAGAAACGGTGCATGAGGTTGTCCCAAGATAGGAGGGGACGTCAGTTGTAGGATCCAGGTGGATCTACAAGGTGAAGCAGGCATCAGATGGGTGTGGAGAAACACAAGGCCATATTTGTGACCATAGGGTTCTCTCAGATGGAGGGGATTGATTACAAGGAAACCTTTGCACCATTCGCAAGGTACTCGACAATAAGATCCATCATTGCACTTTAAGTGCAGATGGGATGGAAAATACATCATATGGATGTAAAGACAACATTCCTCAACTGAGTGATTGAGGAAGAGGTGTACATTGAGTAGCCGAAAGGTTTTGAGACTTTCAACAGAGATTTGCATGTGTGCAGACTCAAGAGAGCGTTGTATGGACTTAAACAAGCACCTTCTGCTTGCTACACCAGGATCAACAGCTACTTCATCGGGTTGGGCTTCACCAAGAGTGAAGCAGATGCGAACCTTTACCATATTGTGGTAGAAGGTAAAATTTTAATCATTGTACTTTATGTCGATGATTTGATATTGACAGGTGATGATCAGCTCATCAAGTCTTGCAAAGAGGATATTGCAAGAGAATTTGAGATGAAGGATATGGGGCTCTTGCAATATTTCCTGGGATTGGAAATTTGGAAAAGAGATGGGGAGTTCTTGTATCTTAGGGCAAGTATGTCAACGCGATTATGAAGAAGTTCCACATGGAGGGAAACAAACCCATAGAAACTATTCTAGCAGGAAACTGGAGGAAGGAGGATGATACTTCAGGCGAAGTAGTAGATGCTACCATCTATAAGCAGTTTGTGGGTTCACTCATGTATTTGGTGAACACGCGACCATACATATGCTTTGCGGTTAACCAGCTTAGTCAAGTTATGGTTAAGCCTACCAAGCTCTTTTGGAAGGGAGGCAAGCATGTGTTGAGACACCTCAGAGGCACTACATAGTTTGGGCTATGGTATAGGCGAACAAAGAGAGTGAAGATTCAAGGCTTCACATATGCAAATTGGGCAAGGAGTCCATCCAACATGAAGAGCACATCAGAGGGCATCTTCAGCATTGGATCAGCAGTAGTTTCCTGGTACAATAGGAAACAGAGATCAGTTGCACTTAGTTCAGCAAAGGTAGAGTACATGGTTGCTAGTCAAGCAGCATGTGAGGCCATCTGGATGAGGAAGATACTTGTTGGTTTGTTTGGTCGACAGATGGATCCAAGATGATTTATTATGATAATCAGAGTTGCATCAAACTCTTGGTTAATCCAGTTTTTCATGACAGGTCCAAGCATATTGATATTTGGTATCACCGTCTCAAAGATTGTGTATAAAGAAGGCTTATGTCATTAGAGTACATTCCCACAGAGGAGCAGGATGAAAACATCTTGATGAAGGCACTGTCAAGAGGCAAATTCGAGTTCCACAAAGGCAAGATCGGGGTAGCAAACAATCCCTTTCTTGTTGAAAGGGAGTGTTGAAATTGGCAACAAGAAGAGACTTCTAATTTAATTTTCCCTTAATTAAATTATAAGGAAATTGTAATTCCACATCACATGACATCATGTAGGAGTTAACTAAGTTAGGAAGACTTAGTTAGCTCAATCAATTCGAGTTGAGGATCAAACTAGCGGCATGTAGCGTTCTCTCTAAGTTTTAGGGGTCCAGTTGCAATTTATTTTGAGTTGTAATTTTTTAACTTAACTATTCGAGTTAAAATTAGTTTAACTAGTTCTAACTAATGGAGGAGCTAGTGAGAGGTCCAGTGAATTAAATCTGATTTAATTCACATGCATTGATCAATTAGATAATCAATAATTCACTATAAATAGTTGTTGCATGTCAGTTCTAAGGAAGACCGAGTTGAGATTGGAGTTAAAGGTAAGTATACTATCAATTGTATAATTAGAAAATTTTGTAGGTCATGCATGAGGTCGGCGGGATGCCTTGGATGTATTGTGCAATCAATTATTGGGAATTTAATTTCCTATGGAATGCGTAAGCAAGGCGGAACAACCAGAGCCAAAAAATTGGTTAAGTATTGGACCAAACTTGTTTGGATCAATGTGAGACAGTGAGAGATAGTGCATAGAGCTCTTAAGCCTGAGAAAAGCATTGTATTGTTTCATATTCTTGACTTAATGCAATATACATTTGCAGGGGTTTTTAGTTGAGTCTTTCCCCAAATAAATCTTTGTGTTGTGCGATTGGAATTCTTTCTCTTTCTTGTTCATGTGATTGTGCGATCATAATTTGTTTCCGCAATTTGTAGAATAGATTCAAGTATTTTGTTTTAGAATATTACAAGATCAGTTGAATCTATGTGGATTTTCTACACTTGCATTTGACTTTTTTAAACTTTTATTTCTCATAATGTTTTTTAACCTACATATGTGGTAGGTCAATATCTTTAAAGCTCATATGTATATTTCCATTTAACCCGCTTCCAATCAAATATATATATCATAGTTTTGAAGTTATAAAATATTCAATCAACTCACTTACAATCAAATATATACTTCTCTAAAACATAAAAAGAAACACAGTTTTTAATAGTATGCTCACAATACCATTTCTTTTGTGAGTCATAACTTTCTATTAACTGTGAATTTAAATATTTACATGGCTATTCCATAAGATCCTATTGGTCTCACCCCGACTAGGTTTGTTAACCATTTTTATCAGGCCATGACAAATAGTCCAAAAAAGACACAAGCTACCCGACCATAACCGAAGAGGCAAAAAATCCAAAAAACTAATAGAATATACAAGACACCAAAAAACATACTCAATTTTCAGAGTGGACAGAAGTTGGACTATCTAGCCTCGTCCCTGGTGGAGGGGGAGGGTGGAAAGGACAGTTGACGTGTTGTTCCAAGTGAGCCAATCAGGCCTCGAGCTGCTCCAATTTGTCCAGAATGTGCATATGCTCGCGCCATACCACCACCACTCGCTCTCGTAGGTGACACTGGAAGTATTGAATTTGGGACAAGGTCACCATCACTGCATCATGTTCGTCGCAATGATTTTTCTCATAAGTCTCCAACTGCCTTTTAACTGACTGTCACGGTGGTGTTAGGGTTGCACGAGATGAGTTGCCTCTCCTCCTTTGGACTGGTCGGCAACCTCAACGAGGGCTCGTAGTGCATCCTCATGCATCTGTGCTCGAGCCAGCAAACTCCTTTATTTGATAGCAGTGTCAAGGTTTGGGCTCCAAGGTGGTTCCCATGACATTGGTTTCCAAATGGGAGTTGCAACGTGGAGCCATACCAGGGAAATTCAAATGCGGGTGTAATATTCCTAACAAAAATATTAATTGAATAACATAAACATGCATTATAACAACAACTAGGAAATTCAACGCATACACAATAAATCAAAACACAAGAGGAAATGCACCCAAACCCTTAGCCATTTTATTTATTTTGCGCAGAATGGAGTACAATGAGTATGGAGATAGGTACCTGGGCTTGCTACAGCAAGCTAGGCAGAGCCCGGGTTGGAATTGTGATGTCCAAGAACTAGAATGACTCCACCAAAAACCTCTGGGATGACCCAGTAAATTACTACCACTGTTCTTGTAGGTGAACTAATATTTCGGCCCTCAAATCTACTCCAAAACTCTGCAAAATTAAATGTAGGATCTCCACATCAGCTCCAACAAAACCTAGAATTATCTTACAGACCCAAGTGGTGGAAATAGTCTTGGGATAAACTGCACCCTCCTCCAACAATTTATGTTGTTGACTGTTGAATGGAACTAGGAATTCTACCCTCATAAGTGCTCAGAAAACTCTGTAAACTAATCATAGCCTCCTCTCACTAAACCTACAAAAACCAAAAAAGGGTTTGGGTTGAATCCACTGACCCCTAGTGACCCCAATAAGTGTGAATTACCCAATTTGCTAGAAAATGTCCCACATCATGGAGCTGTTGTAGGATGCCCAAAATATGACATTGAAAGCCTCTCAAAGTCCCGTAAAGATCCTCTCCAGGAAATGCTTGATTTCTCCAACCCAAATTTCCTCATAAATAAGCCACCTCCTACTATGCATACTTGAGCCAGTGAACTTTGCGCATTATGAAAATGATGGGAAATTCGTCTCAAATTCTGACCTCACTCGCTGCCCGGCAAAATGCTCCAAATATTCGGCCTTAACTATGAAGAATGTCTCAGCAAAATCTTGGAGTCTCCAACCAACTACAGCTGCTCCAAATGATGTGCCACGAACTCCTCCTGAGCCCGGTAAATGTATATAAGTAGGAAAACTCCTGCAATGAAGCTCAAGGAAAGCCTTGAATTGGACTCCCAAAGTACTTCACTAGGGAGACACTTACAGTTCTCTGAAATGAGGGTGGAATTCCGCTTGGAATTCTTGGTACTAAACAACACTTTTCTTCTCGTGCTAAACAGCGCAAAGAGAAGACGAAAGGTGAATTGTAATAGTCAAAATATGATTAGCTAATGTGTCCATCCTCCTTTTATAATTTCTCCCCATGCTTCTAGACTCCTTTTTTAATTATTATTTTATTGGTGGGGGGCATTTTCTATTAAGTGACTTTTGCCTCCATTTTAATAAAATAATAATTTGTTGTCAATCTCCAATAAAATAATACTTTCCACCTTTCTCCAAAATAATATTTGCCCCTTTACTTAATATCACCAAAATTAGGCGAAATTCCCATGCTCACAAAATTGGGGATATTACAGTCCCCCCCGCCAAAAATTGTTTGTCCTCGAGTAATGTCAGAAAAAGCGCCCCCTTTGACTGCTAATCACCACTATCATCACCAGTAATACCGGGGTCCAAATGTGCCACTGATTTAGCCTTGATCTCTGCATTGTCTGATCATGAAGGAATCTCTCAATACCACAATCTCAAGGCATCCTAATTAATGTGAAGCACCCCTTGCTCCACTCACCGTCCAAGCAGGTATAAGCTCCAGTATCCCTTTGCATATTACTAATAAGTAGAGCATCATTATAATGTAGGACTCTGTCCAACTCTCCATGAAGCTTCCCT
Organism: Pinus albicaulis; assembly: GCA_034641835.2. Lineage (NCBI taxonomy): Eukaryota > Viridiplantae > Streptophyta > Pinopsida > Pinales > Pinaceae > Pinus > Pinus albicaulis. Next base: position 1,130,029,951 of record CM076572.1, on the reverse strand, counting down.
ACCAAGTAGTCCACCTCATGCACACCAAGATTAAACTCCTAAAGATACAGCCCAATCCCTGTGGGGACGAGATCTCTCTCGCATGAGCTCCTCCTTTTATCCTCCTGCTGACCAACCTGCCATGCTAATGAAGTCCCCCACACCATCATAAAATCACTAAAGCCCAAATGAAAATCTGAGTGATCTCTCCCTATAGTAACCAACTCATCCCTAAAGGTCATTGAGTTGTCTAGTACCACGACGTCTAGGTCCCATGCTCATCTCAAAAAATCACCACCGTGTTGTCTCTATGCCACTTTGACTCGAATAGGTTTCCCATCATGTGCACATTGCAACCTCCTCCCGTGAAACCTAGAGGCAAAATATTGACGAAGGCCAAAATCATCCTGCCCAGGTCTCTATGATGTCAATATCTACCCACCCATCGCTAGTCTTGATCCTAAGGTGCAACTGAAGAAGCATGCCTCGCCAAACAATGGAGGCCTCAGTGATCCCCCATGTGTCAACCCCAAAGTGAGCTAGATCGCCCTCTGTTATGGTCCTACTCCTCACAAGATGGAGTGGCCTGTCAACCAACTAAATCCCTGGATCCCCTACCCAAACTGGCAGCGGCATAGCGCTAACAACTGTTAGAATATGTTTGTTCCTCGTCCCTAGTCCCTACATGCAACCAACATATAGGCCCCATATATCATAAACTAATCTGATGCATGCTAAACTTCCCTATGCCTGCCACTATGTAACACCGATGATTGTGGGAAGCCACAAGTGCCAAATAACTACCCCTTGAAGGTAGCGAATAGATGGGTATCTGGTACTCGCAATCGACTCAATGTATACGGACTCGTCTTACTCCTGCCAACCATCACCACTAAGTCTGTCATCCGCCCTTTCAATAATGTGTCAATACAATGTCTAGAGGTTAGACATGTACTGGAAAGCTACCTCAGTCGTACACGGTATCCTCTGCTCCTGACATGCCCTATGGAAAGAGTGACACATGTCAGTCTCGTGACCAGCTCCCCAAGCGTAGGCTCACTAATGAACGATATGCCACCCCTGCAGATGAACACCTCATCCCCCAACCTGTGGTTGCCAACTCATGCACCAACCCAATGCCCCTGCTGAGAAGTCTCTCCCTTAGTGTGTTGAGTGTCATCCCAATATCTCAGGTGAGCTCCCTGTCCCTCGTAGCTCGTGCCCGAAGTGTCAAAGGGCAAGAGCCAAATCGTTTGTGATGTAAGTGATGTATAAGAGGGACAGGCGTGTGAGTCCCCATGGATACCATCGAGTATCACTCATCTATGTCCCTATCGATCTTGGGTGAACTACACCCAAAGGTATCTCCAGTGTCTCCATACATAAGTCTCTCTGGAGGCAACCCTCCAAGACCTCATTGTGCAACACCATATGCCCCTGCATCCCACTGAGTATCCATGTACTCTTCGACCTGGCACTGTACCCTGTGGCTTATCCTTGTACACCACTGGATACCATGTGTTATTGTTGTACCGTCTTGTACCGTCTCATATCCTGCTTGTGTCATTGTACCTAGAACTCCCCACATGTACTCGATGTAATGTGAGTCGCTCAATGCAAACCAACATGCTACATCAAACAACCATGCATCTCCATGCTCCTCTGCATGCCACTTCTCATCACTACATACCTCTATATAACACTAGATGATAGTGTCTAAAATTGGGTTTGTATGCATTAGGTCACATCCCTCTACATAACATTGAAATCTACGGCATATCTTTGTGCACCCCTAAGTACCACTTCCTATTATCGTACCACCTTGTATCAAATGCCATCCTGCATGCGCCAACGCATCCACCACTCTACTAGTAAGCCCTCCATGATGTGAGCTATATCTCCCCATCTCCCCAGATAGACCTGAGCAACAAAACTCCTCACATGCTAATGTGAATGGCACTACTAATCCTATCCTCATAAGCTCTTGTGTCCAATATACCAGTGAGAGAGGATGGTCTCCGCACAATACCCTATCTAGTGGCATGTCGATGCCGCCTCCTCTTACCAAGTCCTGCCAGAGTAGGCTAATGATCCTACAATCTCATGTACGCCCAACATGCCATGACAACTCATGAACTCTGCCTGCTCCCATGTCAATCCATCATGTCACTAGTGTTGTCAGGAACTCTGAAGGGGATATGAAAAGGTGTATGCACCCAACCACCGAGTTCATCATGCAGCTACAACCATCACCTATCGACTCCACGATCTAATGGAGAATCCCACCTAGATCCCAACAATAGTCTGGCCCTCTAGCCCCTCTGGTAATCCATAGCCTTTGTTGATTTGTGGCCATGGATGCATCTAACCTCCTGGCCCAGTCCACCGGATACCAACTCAATATCTCTCGCCATCCAACACCGAGAGAGGGATCGAATGCACGAACAAGTCCTCCATCCGGCAAATGTTGCACCCTATGCAACTCATGTCACCTCATCTCGCTAGTCTAGCCAAACCATGTAATCTACCTAAGTAATGCGGACTCTCTCTCACCAACACGAGGAAGCGGCCCAATAATTTTGCAAGCCCCATCGATGTATGTTTGAAGGGGATTGTCCTCTGAAATCATGACAGCTATGTTGGTTGCCGATGCACCTAACTGCTCATCGATGATTGACTCCAGGGATGGTTGCTCATCCTCCTCTGCTGATCAAATTTGGATCAAGACCTAAGTGATAGCTCATATTTCAGAGTGTTTGAAAGTGTGTCGAACCTGAGCGACTAATAGATCTCGTCTTCCTAATTCTGGCACCGCGAACGGTTCAAAAAACCGACGCTGTATGAAGAAGTTATCGCGTTTTGAAAAGTCCAGTAAACTGCAAATTTTGACATCTGACCAGGGTTGACTGGGCAAAGGTACAGTCAGCAAAAAGGAATATTCCTTGGAATATTCTTTCCGAGCCAATCCTAGGCTAACAAGTGGCAAGGTTTTATTGGACATTGGTTGTACGATGTGTTTTGTGCACTAATCAGGAGGTGCCACGTGGCCAGCTCTGAGTTCGCCATGTGGCCCTTGCACTACGTTGTAAAATTATTGTGGAGGGCCGCAAGAGTCGACCCTGCGACCTCCGACCGCACACGCACAGGTCTACCGTCTCTGTTACAAGTTGTGACTTAACCTTGAGGGTCACGGTCTACATTTATGGTTTGTTGCAAAAAGGTTCAGGGGTTGGGGACCGCCAATGGTCCCAACCCGCCAGCGGTCCCGTGGAGCGGTCACATGGCATAAACGTAACCACAAACGTCGCAACAAATGCTAACCACCCGCAGCGTTTCAACCTTGTCACATGCCAACAATCCGATGGTTTCTCCGCGCGATTTAACTTCGGCAGTTAGCGTTAACACCACTCCAACCGGAGTTTCCGCCTTGTAAACCGTGGTTTGGACCTTGGTTTCGCCAACGGTTATGTAACTGTGTGGTGTGGGTCATGTGCCCAACCACTTAACATTGAAATTGAGGTTAGACTAGTGGAAATATAGAAGCGCACCATTTTTTTGTGCGGATTTGGCTAAAATGACTCCAGTTAACTGGAGTTCTCCACAATTAGTGGAGCTTTTCTAGGTGTTACTGGGCAAATGAGTTGGAGGCTCAATTTTCGACCATTCTAAGTGAAAAGAGAGTCATTCTTAGCTAATTGGAGTGTTCCAGAGCCAATGGTGAGGGTTGCAAAGCCATCAGAGAACTTCTGAGCGTGATTTTGCTTCAAAGAAGTTCCAAGGACCATCAGGAGCCAGCAGCAGAATGAGGCCTAGCTAGGGCAGCTAGAGGCCATTCTCAAGAAACCAATAGTCATTTTTTGGATGTTTTAGACATTCTAGAGCCATTGGTGAGGTTTGAAAAACCAATAGAGGACTTCTGAGCGTGATTTTGCTTCACAAAAGTTCTAAGGGACATCAGGGCCACCAGGAGAATGAGGCCTATCCAGAGCAACCAGTGACCATTTTCAGCAAACCAATAGTCTATTCTGACTATTTTGAACCTTCTAAATTCAATGGAAGGATTTGCAGAAGCTTTTGAATACTTCTGAAGGCCGAGATGCTTCAGAGAAGTTTCAATGAGCGTAGAGCCACAAGGTGCCACCAGGTGTTGGAGGCGTAACCAGAGCAGCCATAAGTCAATTTCAACTAATGAATAGTCTATTCTAACTATTTTGGACATTCTGAATCCAATGGAAGGATTTGCGGATCCATTTGGAGACTTTTAGAGCCGAAGAAGCCACAGGGAAGTTTCAGGCAGCCCAAGGCCACCAAGGGTTGGAGGCCTAGATTGGGGAGCCAGAGCTCATTTGGAGCAAATGAACTATCTATATTTTGGATGACTGATCTATGCTGGAGACAAAAGAAAAGGTTTCAAGGACAGAAAAGGATTTCTAAGAGAGTTTGTGCCACATAGAAGCTCAGGGAAGCTTAAGGACACCGACAAAAGAAATCAAGTTAAAGGGGGCCTAGGTCCATTTCCAGAGAGATAGCGGCCATTCCAGGGGTATGATGGTATTCTAAACCCATTGGTACAAGATAAACAACCATTGGAGTTGAGTAGTTACTTGTAAAAGAAATTATCCATCATAATTCCAAAGAGCCAAGTCATTTGACAAGGGCTTAAGGAGACGTAGCCCACGACATTCGGGTGAACTCCTTTATTAAATTTGTTGTTATGTGTTGATGATTAGTTTGCTGCAATTTATGCTTGTTGAACATGCTTATTATCAAAAAAAACAAATGTTTAATTCCTCACACATAAAGACTCAAAACAGTTTAAAACACATACACCTTATTCAAGTATTCAATTCTGGATTATCAAGTATAAGCAAGATCTTAATTTGTTTTAAATGAGTGGGAGATTGTTGTGTAACCAGCTCCAAAAATAGAAGAAAAGAGATATCAACGCCTTAGAAATAAGCCACTTTGAGGGGGCAACCTCCAATACATTACATAAATGAACAATTCTTGGATGATACAATTTACAAAACCTCCTTTCTATATATAGAAGTCCATGGGGCCATAATGTAATCCTAGTGGGCCACAATGTAATCCTAGCCGACCTAACAATAATAATTTAAGGGCACAATAATAACAAAATGGGGGTTACCAGGGTACAATAATAACAATAAGGGGTTTACACTAACAATAATAAGGGGCTATACTAGTGATATAGGGACCTAACATGCCCCTCTCCTTCAAAAAAGTGTTGTCCTCAACACTTGAGTAGCTCCGGGTGCTTCTGTATAAAATTCTCATCCTCCCATGTAGAATCTTCGGTGGGTAAGTTCTTCCACTTGATGAGATACTCTGAAATTGATCGATTCCGTAGTTGTCGAGTTCTTGTTTCCGTGACCGCTTCCGGTTCCAATATGATTTTTCCTTCCTCATCAAGTTCTGGCAATATTGTTTGAACTGGAATATTTTCACCTATAACCTTCTTTAAGTACGAAACATGGAAAACTGGATGTACTCGTGAAGAAGCAGGAAGCTCCAATTTGTATGCCATAGTACCAATCTTTTGCACCACCTTGTAAGGACCATAGTACTTTGGCGATAATTTATTATCCTTCTTAGCTTGCTTGAGGGACATTTGTTTGTATGGTTGTAGCCGTAAAAATACCCAATCTCCTACATCAAAACTTCTCTCGCTGCGATGTTGATCTGCCTGTTGTTTCATTCGATTTTGTACCAAATTCAGGTTATCCTTTAAGAGTTGGAGAACTTCTTGTTGATGCTCGATGTGATCTTCCACTGCTTGAACCTTCGAATTTTCCCTTAAAGATGATGTGATCGATGGTGGATGATATGCATAAAGTGCCATAAATGGGGTCATTTTTGCTGCAGTATGGAAGGAAGTGTTATACCACCATTCAGCAAGAGGTAACCACTTGATCCATTGTGTTTGTTTATCAGATACAAAACAACGAAGATATCCTTCCAAACATTTATTTACTATCTCAGTTTGACCATTAGATTGAGGATGATAAGAAGAGCTATGAGCTAATTGAGTACTCAAACAAGAAAATAACTCCGTCCAAAAATTTCCAGTAAAAATGGGATCTCTGTCGCTCACAATAACCCTTGGGCTTCCATGTAGCTTTTGAATTAAGTCCATAAATGTAGTAGCAACTGTACTTGCTTTAAATGGATGAGATAATGCACAAAAGTGTGCATACTTGGTAAGTCTATCAACTACCACCATGATGACATTCTTGCCTTCGGACTTCGGTAAACCTGTGATAAAATCCATTGAAATCTCCTCCGAACATTGACTTGGAATGGATAAAGGTTGTAGAAGTCCCGGGGTCTTAATTGTCTCCACTTTATTCTGCTGGCAAACCAAACATTCCGCCACAAACTTTTGAATATCAGATTTAAGGCCATCCCAAAAAAAATCTTTCTTCACTCTGTGGTAAGTTTTTAAAAATCCTGAGTGTCCTCCTAAAGGAGAAGTGTGCAATTCCAGAAGAATCTTTTGTTTTAGTTGGGAATTCTTACAAAGATATAAGCGATCTTTGTACCATAAGGAATCATTTTTCCAACTAAATGTGTCAGATGTACTAGGATCTTGCTGCAACTTTTGAATGAGTGTCCATACATCTTTGTCCTTCTTCCATTCATCTCTTGCTTCGGTTATCCAATCTGGTTGGATAATAGAAATGGCACAAAGCAATGCTTCCACCTCTTCATTCTTTCTTGCGAGTGCATCTGCAACAACATTAAGCTTTCCTTTTTTGTAGATTATTTCAAAGTCATAACCCAACATCTTTGTGACCCATTTTTGCTGCTCTTCTGAAGATAGTCTTTGTTCCAAAAAAGTGTTTAAGACTATCATGATCAGTTTTTACCTTGAAGTGTCTTCCCATTAGGTAAGTTCGCCATTTCTTTAGTGCATGCAGTATTGCTAACATTTCCTTCTCATAAATAGGTTTTTGTAAATACTTTCTTTTGATTGGACGACTTTCAAAAGCAATGGGTCTTCCTTCCTGCATTAAAACTGCACCAATTCCATTTCCTGAGGCATCACATTCCACAATAAAGGTTTTTGTGAAGTCTGGCGTAGGTAAGACCGGTGCTAGGCACATTGCCTCTTTAAGATGTTCAAAGGCCTTAGTTGCTTCAGGAGTCCATGAAAATGCATCTTTCTTCAATAATGTTGTTAGAGGTGTTGCTATTCTCCCATAATTCTTAACAAACTTGCGATAATAACCTGTTAACCCGAGAAATCCTCGCAACTGCTTTATTGTCTTGGGGACTTTCCATTCCTTAATGGCTTTAATTTTGTTAGGGTCTACTTTAACACCCTCGTGAGATATAATATGACCCAGATATTCCACCTCTTGTACTCCAAAAAAACATTTGGATGTTTTTTCATATAATTGTTTCTCCTGCAATAGTTTGAGCACCCTGTCAACATGTTCAACATGATCCTTCCAAGACTTGCTATAGATTAGTATATCATCAAAAAATACTAGCACAAATTTTCTAAGGAAGGGTTTGAAAATGGAATTCATCAACACTTGAAATGTAGAAGGTGCATTGGTAAGGCCAAAAGGCATGACCAAAAATTCATAATGACCCTCATGAGTTCGAAATGTTGTTTTGGAATATCTTCAGTCTTCATTCTAATTTGATGATATCCTGAACGAAGATCCAACTTGGTAAAATAAATTGCTCCATGTAATTCATCCAATAATTCATCGATCACAGGAATGGGAAATTTATCTTTAATGGTGAGCTTATTGAGCTCCCTATAATCTGGACACATTCGCCATGATCCATCCTTCTTGTGTACCAATACTACAGGAGCAGAGAAAGAACTTTGACTAGGTTGAATTATGCCCGCCTCTAACATTTCTGCAATCATACGTTCAATTTCGCTCTTTTGGAAGTAAGGATATCTATAAGGCCTGATGTTTGGAGGAACACTTCCTAGAATCAAATGAATAGCATGATCATGTTCACGAATAGGTGGGAGTCCTTTGGGAGTTTCAAACACCTTGGAATGATTGTCCAAGACTTGTTGGAGATCTGCCGAAATAGATGATTTTGATGTCAAAACGTCTAGTGAGCATAATTGTGCAATTACGCCTCGTTGTTCTTTCTTTAGAAGCTTTGTCTTGACATTAGAGCTTATTATCCTTCCCGGCTCCCCTTCAATACCCCGTAATTCGACTTCCTTTCCTTCTGAAAAAAATTTCAAGAAAAGTTCTTGAAAATTAAAAGCTACCGTCCCCAAAGATTGTAACCATTGTACTCCTAGTACAACATCAGCACCTCCCATAGGAATGGAAAGCATTAGACTAGTCAACACATATTCCCCCATGGTTAGCTTGATGTTATTGCATTTTCCAGAGCAATTTATAGTTCCTCCATTTGCAACCATCACTTGACATTCTGGTGCTGGGTATAGGAAATAATTTAATTCCTTGGCTACCTTACAATGAATAAAATTATGGGTGCTACCTGAATCAATCAACACTATTACCCTTTTCTTCTTGATCTGTCCTACTATCTTGAGAGTTTGAGGAGTGGTAATTCCGGCCAGTGCATTACATGATATGGTCGGATTCCTTTCTTCCTCTTCTATGGCTGGTTCCTGGTGTATATCCTCTTCTTTTTCATTTTCTTCTTCTTCTTCACAATCTATGTAAAATAATTTCTTTTCAGCACACTTATGACCTTTAGTGTATTTGCTATCACAACTGTAGCAAAACCCTTTTGCTCTTTTTTATTCCAATTGTTGTGGTATCAACCTTGTAGGTTGTGGAAATCTAAGCGTAGCAACACTTCCTTCTTTATAGAATTGAGTGGTAGGCTTCCTTGTCGACATAATTTTACATTCAACTTTTCTTGCCAACCTGAATGCCTTCTCCAATGAATCAGGTTCCAAAACACGAACTTCATGTTGGATGTTATCCTTTAGAGTACCTATGAAGAGATCAATCCTGTGTTCCTCTGGAATATCAGTTACCCTTATATTCAATTTTTGGAAGTCCTCAATGTCCTGCCCCACTAAACCCTTTTGTTTGAGATTTATCAATTGGCTAAAGAAGGTGTTGCTCTTTGTATCCTCATAATGTGCTATCATTTCCTCCGTAAAAATTGACCAAGTGACAATTTTTTTACGGGAGCAAAGCCATCGATACCATACAAATGTATTTTTGTCTAAATGTAAAGTTGCAATGCGTACCTTTTGTGTGTTTTGCACATTATGGAGATCAAAATATTGCTCCATCTATAGTATCCATGTTACAGGATCCTTTCCATCAAACTTCCTCATATCCATCTTTGGAATATGGTGGTTCTTCCAGCCAACATTAGAGTTTATGAAATCACAATTAACATTTATTTTGTTCTCATCATGAGGTTCTTCTACTATCTTTTCACCATTAGGAAACCTTTCTTGTATCAACTTTGTCAAACCTTCCATGTCTGCTTTTAGAAAATTCTTCATGTTTTCCATTTTCTCATCGATCTTAGCTTCCATGTCATCCATCTTATATTCCATGCCTGCCTCCATGCCATCCATCTTAGCTTCCACGCCATCCATCTTAGCTTCCACGTCTTTCTTCAAACCGTCCATCTTCACTTCCACGCCATCCATCTTAGCTTCCATGTCTTTCTTCAAACTGTCCATCTTCACTTCCACACATTTCTTCAAAACTTCCATTTCATTTTTTGTTGCTCTTTGCGAGAGTGAAATTTGTTGCACTTGCTCTTGTAATTTTGATAGATCATGTTGCAATTCTTCATCTTCATGAGTCATGGTAGAGCCTTCTGAAGGCTTAATGGGTGTTGAATTCTTTTTAGGCACCATTTAGAATCCAATATTGATACATATTCTACAATATGCCCTTGGAATCAATTCAACTTGATTCTTCAAACAAGACTTATGCAATTCGGAAAAAGAATACACACCTTTTACTTGCTTTGAGGAGCTCGATATTGAAATTGAATTATCTCTATAATTGAAAATCTTCAATATCTGAAATTCAGCCCTGTAGTAGCCCTCTAAAGCTTCTTTCAAATGCCACAGGTCTGATCTAATTTGGATTCCCCAAGACAAAGTTGTGTCCAATCTCCCACAATGACCTAATTCTGGACTGGTTCAGTAGAGCAAACTTGTAGGACTTGCCACGTGTCACTGTTTCGTCCTTTGTCTATGAAATTGATAGCCAAGAAACTACAGTCCGTGTACTTGCGACCACTTTTTACGGCACTCAAATCCACTGCCCAGAGAGAGAGTTATTGAACTTTTCCAACGATCACCTCTTTGAGATGAAATTCAAGAGCCTGAAAAAGCACTACCTTCCACAGATCATATCTCCAAAAATATTGCGAACCAAGCTCTGAAATTTTTTGACGAATTTCCTCAGGATTTCAGCTTCGCACCATACGAATTTCAGATTTTGAACCTTTGTAGAAAAAAAATTTATAGTGAAAATGCCACGATGACCTATTTAGGAGCTTGAAAAAATACCTAACTTCCACAGATGATATCTCCGAAAATATTGCGAACCAAGCTCTGAAATTTTTAGATAATCTTCCTCAGGATTTCAGCTTCGCACCCTAAAAATTTCAGCTTCTGAAACTTTGTAGAAAAAAAGTTATAGCGAAAATGCCACGATGACCTGTTTGGAACAGCAAAACCCTAGATTCCCAAGCTCTGATACCAAATGTTGTGTAACCAGCTCCAAAAATAGAAGAAAAGAGATATCAACGCCTTAGAAATAAGCCACTTCGAGGGGGCAACCTCCAATACATTACATAAATGAACAATTCTTGGATAATACAATTTACAAAACCTCATTTCTATATATAAGAGTCCATGGGGCCATAATGTAATCCTAGTGGGCCACAATGTAATCCTAGCCGACCTAACAATAATAATTTAAGGGCACAATAATAACAAAATGGGGGTTACAAGGGTACAATAATAACAATAAGGGGGTTACACTAACAACAATAAGGGACTATACTAGTAATATAGGGACCTAACAGAGATGCTTGCATAGCATAACAAGTCAGCCACCAATTTCAGATCATCTGCCATGGGCTCAACATGAGCCACTAACTACCCCTCCACAAATAGTTCATCATGCATAACATCCTCAACAATCAGCGATAGGTAGCTACCATCTAGAAACTTTGTCACAGATCTAGATTCTATTGTATCTATCGACTCTTCATCAAAGGTGGATATGTCTCCAGGGACCTGACCAATATGATGTGCATTGCTATCACCTGAAAACTCGGACACAACCCCGAATGCCTCATCAATGGATACCTCAACAACAGATGGCACCTCCTCAATGGACACCTCTGTGTCTCCTAGCACCTCCTCAATGGACACCTCTGTGTCTCCTAGTACCTCATCAATGGATGGCCTTATGGGTGTGTGCTTTATTCTCTCCCCCAATCAGCGATAGGTAGCTACCGTCTAGAAAATATGTCACAAATCTAGATGCCTTTGTACCTATCAACTCCTCATCAAAGGTGGATATGTCTCCAGACACCTCACCAATCAGACGTGCATTGTTATCACCTGAAAACTCAGACACAACCCTGAACGCCTCATCAATGGATACCTCGACAACGGATGGCACCTCCTCAATGGTGGACACCTCTGTGTCTCCTAGCACCTCGTCAATGGATGGCCCTATGGGTGTGTGCTCTACTCTCTCCCCCAACTTGTCAACGAGAGTTATCAAAGTTATCTCTAACAAGGGTGACTCTTGCGTCACACTGGACACATTGACATTCTCCTCACTTTGGTGTGCCCTCTCCAGGCTCCTAATATCTAAAGCCAGGTCTCCAACAACAAAAGCGACCCCTAGTCTCACCCTCTAACTGTCCTTGTCATGTCTGCTCCTTTTGAGGAGACATGATGCCCTGATTCTGTCGACTTTTCCCACACAACGTAGATGGTTGCATCCCCACTTCCTGCACACTACTAGTGTCTCTGTTGTAAGGATGAGGATGGATTTGGTCTAACACCTTCCTCAATTGGGCCAATCTCTCATCGTTCCAACGAATTCCACCCCAAAATCTGTACATACTAAATCTTCCTTGAGCCATAGGTTGCCTATGGTTTAACCCATCATTGTGCATACATGCCCAACTCTTCCATGATCTAGATGGCTACCCCACCACTGGCTAAAATCATGGCTATGATGCCACTGTAATATTCCTAACATAAATATTAAGTGAATAACAAAAACATGCACTATAACAACAGCGAGGCAATTCAACACATACACAGGAAATCGAAACACAAGAGGAAATACACCAAAACTCTGAGCCATTTTATTTATTTTGAGTAGAACATAGTACAATGAGTATGGAGATAGGAACATGGGCTTGCTACAACAAGTTAGGCGAAACCCAGGTTGGAATTGTGATGCCCAAGTACTGGAATGACTCCACAAAAAACCTTTGCGCTGACCCAGTAAATTATTGTCATTGTTGTTGTAGGTGAACTGAGATTTCGGCTCTCAAATCTACTCCAAAAATTCTGCAAAATTAAATGTAGGCTCTCCACACTAACTCCAACAAAACCCAAAAATATCTCACGAACCCAAGTGGTGGAAATGGTCCTGGGATAAATTGCGCCCTCCTCCAACAATTTATGTTGCTCACAGTTGAATGGAACTAGGAATTATGCCCTCAAATTGCTCAGAAAAATCTGTAAAATTAATCCTAGCCTCCTCTCACCAAACCCACAAAAACCCAGAAAGAGTTTTGGATTGAATCCACCAACCCTCGGTGACCCCAACAAGTGTAAATTATCTAATTTGGCCAGAAAATGCTCGACAGAATGGAACTGTTGTAGGATTCCCCAAATATGACACTGAAAGCCTCCCAAAGTACCGCCAAGATCCCCTCTAGAAAATGCTTGATTTCTCCAATCCAAAATTCCTAGGAAAGAAGCCACCTCCTGCTTCTGTGCAAACTTGAGCCAATGAGCTCTGCACACTATCAAAAATGAGGGGAAATTCATCCCAAATTCTGACCTCGTTGCCTTACAAAATGCTCCAACTCTTTGACTTTAACTATGAAGAATGTCTCAGCGAAATTTTGGAATCTCCAACCAACTGCAGTTGCTCCAACTGATGTGTCACAAACTCCTTTCGTGCCCGAAAAATGTGCATAGCTGGGAAAATTCTTGCAATGAAGCTCAAGGAAAGCCCTGAATTGGACTCTTGAAGCACCTCACTAGGGAGATACTCGAAGTTCTCCAAAATGATGGTAGAATTCTGCTTGGAATTCCTAGTGCTAAACAGCATTTTTCTTCTTGTTCTAAACAACTCCAAGAGAAGATGAAAGGTGAAATTTAATAATCAAAAGATGATTAGCAAATGAGTCCATCCTCCATTTATAATTTCTCCCCATGCTTCTAGACTCATTTTTTAATTATTATTTTATTGGTGGGGTCCATTTTCCACTAAGTGACTTTGGCCTCCATTTTAATAAAAGAATAATTTGTTGTCAATCTCTAATAAAATAATATTTGTCACCTTTCTCCAATATAATATTTGCCCCTTTACTTAATATCACCAAAATTAGGCAAAATTCCCATGCTTGCAATATTGGGGATATTACAACGAGCACTCCTTCAATGCCACCCACACTACACCCCAATTCACCCTCACCTTAGTGTGCTTCATCTTCCAGCCTCGACCTCAAACCTCCCCTAGACCGCTTGACACTCCTTAGCACATGCTCAAATTTACCCAACCTTCACAAACCTTGCCAATGGGTCTAACACCCACCCCAAACTTAGCTACAAATGTGTCAATTTCTAGCCACAGTTGACATCGCTCTCCAATTCTGAGCCCTTTACGCAAACAATTCTGGCCACCCACGTTTGGTTCTACTTCTGAGGAGCGCACCACCACAAGAGGAGAATATGATGCCTGTAAGCGAATACCAATTGAATGCCATCCACCACTGCACCAGTGGGTCACAATGACATGAGATAACACAAAACCAAGGAGGTGAGAGTCAACTGAGAGAAAAGCCCCCTTGATTCTCAGTTCACACTCCGACCAATTCCAAAAGCACCCGAGTATAGACGTTGTTATAAACTAGAACTAGTAAAAATTACCATGTGAGAGCCAAAAGCAAGTGTAGAGCAGCATACTTAGCCAGTTTGGAGGACGCCACAGGGAGGGAAGGAATAAGTAGAAGACAAAATTACATTGGGCTCGCTTTTGCAAGCTCGTGTCACCCCTATCACCATCCAAATTATAACATGTCACCCCATTCAAATCCCCAATAAGCATCAGCGATCCGGAGGGTTGGCTTAAGGCGTCGGTCTAGGTCACTTACCCTGAACTTCCATCACCATAATATCATTGTGAAACCCATCATCCATTGTATGAAAGCATTCACATAAATGCTCCCTAACATAGATGAGTGACTTCACACAGGCATGCTACTACATATCCTGCCACGCATCACTCCTTCCTTTCACATGCATGGAGGGTCTGGAGGGAGGCCAAGCACAGCTCCCAACGACCTTGGATTATCCACCCCAATCAGGGTATTATGCTCAAGATACTTGTTTCCACTCCTATAATGTTTTTTAAACCTACAAAACCTCTATGCAATGCTTGTAACATAGTTTTTCAAGAGCTCCAAGTTAATATGTAAATCTCTTCGTCTCCATAGAGGAAAACAAAAACAAAAAAAATCATATAACAAACTACTTTTTTGTTATTCATAAGAATTAAAAAAAAAAAAAAGTACATTTTGTTGTCTATTGATATCTGGTATTTCATCAATGCATTGAGGGCACCATGATATTTTGTATATCTCTACACAAATTCAGCGTTGTCTAAGAGCATCATAATAAAAAACTATTGCTAATCTACAATTTTCATGTAGTTATCCCAAAGTCATGCATGTATTGTAAAACATGTTCAATTTCGAAGAGAATATTACATCAAATTTTCAAAAAAGAATAGAAAAGTTCAAATAAAGAGATTCAGTGAAGCTTGCAATTCTGGTATTCATCAATGCATTGAGGGCACCATGATATTTTGTATATCTCTACACAAATTCAGCTTTGTCTAATGGATTTCACTGCCCTTAAGTTCTTCAACTAGAATATCCCCAAGATCTAATGATAGTGCACATTTTGATAACTATCAACATATTTCTTAAATTCTCTGAAGATGTGTTGAAATATGATCTCTTGAAAGTAGCTTCTTATTTCTCCAATTTCGTGTTTCCACGCTATCAGATTTAATACTTCTAATTGAGTTGCACCTATCAAACATTCGATTATACATTTTAAGTCACCAAGGATCAGAATATTTTTAATGTTTTTAAACTTTTCCATTTCCAAGAGATCCCATGCTACAATTGGTTCTACGTTGGTATTTGTCTAAGGTTCAATAGCAATTCTAAGGCATATAGATTTGTTTTCTACAAGTTTACTCAGTTCCCCACCTCCACAAAGGTTCCCTTGTGCAACCCCATCAAAGAATCATGTAGGAGAACCAAGAGGCATGACAAGAAGATTAAGTTTACGCAAATGGAAAGGGAACGTTGGACCTAGCATCACAACCTTGAGACATATTGAAAGTGTTCAAAACCCTCTAATTAAGCTTATCATGATGCTTACAAATGACTGCAACTTCATACAATGTTGATTCAAAATATGATACATTCAAACACAAACCCAGTAATCACAGAAGGGGATGAGGCAATGAAAAACTCTATGTTGGGCATCCAATCCAAATCTCAACATAATTTGAAAGAGATGGTTTTTTCCTAACAAAATGATGACTTCAATGGTGGCAGTTCTTCCGATAGTGGAACATTGGTTTTATATACTGCTCTTTGAGGTGTAGAGAGATGTTGATTCAAAATATGATACATTCAAACACAAACCCAGTAATAACAGAAGGGGATAAGGCAATGAAAAAGTCTATGTTGGGCATCCAATCCAAATCTCAACACAATTTGAAGGAGATGGTTTTTTCCTAACAAAATGATGACTTCAATGGTGGTAGTTCTTCCGATAGTGGAACATTGGTTTTATATACTGCTCTTTGAGGTGTAGAGAGATCCCTCGTGACACTACAATTTGGCATTTGTAGTTGCAATGTTTGCCTTAGCTCTTTGGTATTTCAAGTAAGCTTGTTGAATTTTAGGTGCTTACAAGTCTTGTTAGAAGTTTCTGATGCTTGGACTAAATATGATCCTTGTCAAAGTTTCCACCGTGATTTCACGTGGCATCCAATCCAAATCTCAACACAATTTGAAGGAGATGGTTTTTTCCTAACAAAATGATGACTTCAATGGTGGTAGTTCTTCCGATAGTGGAACATTGGTTTTATATACTGCTCTTTGAGGTGTAGAGAGATCCCTCGTGACACTACAATTTGGCATTTGTAGTTGCAATGTTTGCCTTAGCTCTTTGGTATTTCAAGTAAGCTTGTTGAATTTTAGGTGCTTACAAGTCTTGTTAGAAGTTTCTGATGCTTGGACTAAATATGATCCTTGTCAAAGTTTCCACCGTGATTTCACGTGAAAGTTTCCACCATGATGTCATGTGAAAGGTAGAAAGTCTAAGATTCTCAATAGGCAACTTCACATTGGGTAAAGAATGAAGAGTAATGAAAAGGAGAAGAAATTTTCTTGGTGAAACTTCAATGATACAATCAAGAAAGCAAATAGAACCCAGAGATTAAAAATGGTGGTATACAAATCAGATGTCCATATACTACACAAAAAACTTCAAAACAAACCTAGAGAATCCTTTAGGAGCACTGGAGATTAAATACACCATGGCTCAGAACTCTTTAGAGATCAAACCTAGAATGTTTCATGTTTAAGATATAATCCTTACCACACAAAAAGGTTGTAGTACAACGCTGGGTTATAGTACAAGGCTAACCTCTTTAGAGATCAAGCTTTGAAAGTTTTTCATGTCTAAAATATAATCCTAGAAAACTTCCCTTAATAAAGTAGAATTTTCAAACAATAATAATAACTGAAAATGATAAAATAATAATAAGTAAACAAATTATAAAGTTGAAAAAAAAAAAAAAAAATATATATATATATATATATATATATATATATATATAAAATTAACAAAAACTAATTAATTAAATGGAAATTGAAAAAGTTGTGAAACATTATTTTATGTTGGCTAACATGCTGAAAATATTAATTTTCAAATAATAATGCTAAAAATAATAAAATAATAATAAATAAACACATTAAAAAAGAAAAAAGAAAAAGAAAGATAATTAACAAAAACTACATTAATTAAATGGAAATTGAAGTTGTGAAGCATTATTTTATGTTGACAATTGGTAACATGCCACGAAGATTCTTAAGTAAATAAATTTTATTTTATATATTTTCTATTGAAATTGGAGTTGTGAATTGAAGTTGTGAAGCATTATTTTATGTTGACAATTGGCAGCATGCCATGAAGATTCTTTAAGTAAATAAATTTTATTTTATATATTTTCTATTGAATTTCTTTCCTTCCTTGGTCCTTTCTTGGTTGGAGAGTTAATTCCTTTCTTCGTTGGGGAATAATTATTAGTTACTTCTTAATTATTAATTGTTCCTTCGATGTTTATTATTCCTTCCTTGGTTGAGAATGTAATTAATTTTCTGAATACTTGTTATTGGAGTTGTCTAACGAGACACAGGAATTGCCCAGTGAAAATTGGCCAGGCAACCAAAATATTAACATTATAAATAACGTGTATTTACAAAAATACCAGCAGGATTTTTATCTTTTCAAGAAGAGAAAGCAATCCAGTTAGACTAAGGTCTTGTTATTTCTATCTTAGGTTTGAAGCTATTTTACATAAATCTATTTAAAGATTATAAATTTACTAACTGTTTTCAAAAAAATTCTTTCAGCATCCTTACATATTTGGTGCATGTAATTATTAATTACTCCTTAATTATTAGTTGTTCCTTTGATGTTTATTATTCATTCCTTCCTTAGTTGAGGAATGCAACTATTTTTCTTAGTACTTGTTATTTTTATCTTAAGTTTGTTATTTTCTATCTTAGGTTTGAAGCTATTTTACATAAATCTATTTAAAGATTATAAATTTATTACCTGTTTTTCATAAAAATTCTTTCAATATCCAACATCCTTACTTATTTGGTACATGTAATTATTAATTACTTCTTTAATTTTTACTTGTTCCTTTGATGTTTACTACAAAACTTAAAATAAACAAGTAGCCTAAAAAAAGCTTTAACACTTAAAAGAAGCAAGTAGGCTAAGAAGAAAAAGAAACAAGTAGCCTAAGAAAAAGCTTTAACACAGCCCCCATGGAATAATTTTAAGATTCAATAATTTTTACTTGTTCCTTTGATGTTTTTTACTTGCTCCTTTGATGTTTACTACAAAACTTAAAATAAGCAAGTAGCCTAAGAAGAAGCTTTAACACAGCCCCATGCAATGATTTTAAGATTCAATAATTTTAAAACAAATTTTGTGATTTCCAAATCTATTTAAAGATTATAAATTTATTACCTGTTTTTCAAAAAAAAATCTTTCAACATCCTTACTTATTTGGTACATGTAATTATTAATTACTCCTTTAATTCTTACTTATTTGGTGCATGTGATTATTAACTACTCCTTTAATCCTTACTTATTTACTTAGCTCAATGCCATGATTTTAAGATTCAATAATTTTGTCCTCCTTACTTATTTGGTACATGTAATTATTAATTACTCCTTTAATCCTTACTTATTTGGTGCATGTAATTATTAATTACTCCTTTAATCCTTACTTATTTACTTAGCCCCATGCCTTGATGTTAAGATTCAATAATTTTGTCCTCCTTACTTATTTGGTACATGTAATTATTAATTACTCCTTTAATCCTTACTTATTTGGTGCATGTAATTATTAATTACTCTTTTAATCCTTCCTTATTTACTTAGCCCCATACAGTGATTTTAAGATTCAATAATTTTGTCCTTAGTTATTTACTTAGCCCCATACAGTGATTTTAAGATTCAATAATTTTAGAACAAATCTTGTGATTTCCAAATCTATTTAAAGATTATAAATTTATTACCTAATCTATTTAAAGATTATAAATTTATTACCTGTTTTTCAAAAAAAACTTTCAGCATCCTTACTTATTATTTGGTACATGTAATTATTAATTACTCCTTTAATCCCTACTTATTTAGTGCATATAATTATTAATTACTCTTTTAATCCTTACTTATTTACTTATTTGGTGCATGTAATTATTAATTACTCCTTTGATCCTTTGTTATTTGGTGTTTAATTTTTACTTCTTCCTTTGATGTTTATTACTTGCCCTTTTGATGTTTCCTACAAAAAAACATCAAAACTTAAAAGAAACAAGTAGCCTAAGAAGAAGCTTTAACACAGCCCCATGCAATGATTTTAAGATTCAATAATTTTTTAACAAACCTTGTGATTTCCAATCTTGGATTTCAAAATCAAAATCTTGGTTTTTCATCAACGAATTTCCAGTAGCTGATAATAGAGAACAGTTCTTGGTTTTGAGGCACAATAGCTAAATTACGTAATCTTTGTACCAATATTTCTCACTATTTCTCACTATCAGAAGGTCATATTATCATGTATTCCAATTTGGGGAACAATTCTGACCCTCGGGTTGTTGCATTATTGGAATGGGGATCATTAGTACTATACAGTGCCTAAAAGCTGTGAAAAGTCGTTTGGATTATTGGTACTATACAGTGCCTAAAAGCTGTGAAAAGTCGTTTGGATTATTGGAAGGAGGGCTACTAGGATATGCAGTGCCTAAAAGCTATGAGAAGTCACTTTAAAAATGAAGGCAGAGATTTTGAATTTTCTTGCCCTGCACTGCGGCTATCTCTATGAAGTTTCTGCCATGACCGTCTTGCACGAACGGGCTCTCTTGCTCCATTACACTGAAAGTGGGATCCATCCCATCTGGTAGTTTTTTCGAAAGATCACAATACCCTCATCCCTTGAAGGCTGCTCCCCCAAATCCTTTCAGGGGCCAGAAAGGAGCGGGCCCTCTTCCTCCATTACAGTGAAAGTGGGACCAGATACGAGCGGGCCCTCTTGCTCCATTACAGTGAAAGTGGGATCCATCCCATCTGGTAGTTTATTTGTAAGATCATAATACCCTCCTCCCTTGAAGGCTGCTCCCCCAAATCCTTCCAGGGGCCAGAAATGTCAAGCATTTAAGCCTCAGGATGCCCTCTGCCCTCACACGTACTTGCCTACCGGCTTCTTTACGGAGAAGTAACAAAGGCCATAAAAAAAGCTTTACTACCAAGCAATGTGATCTCCTCTCAGGTATCCAGCTCGTAAAAGCCCTTTCTACACGGAAGGGTGCATTTTAATTGATTCTCCCTAGCTGTTATTAGAAAAAAGGAGACTGGAAAAATTTCCTTGGCTTCAAGCACAGAACAAGTCCTTTTTTTCAGAAAGAAAAACAGACTAGATTTCATTATGAAAATGGCCTTAGCTTCAAGCACAGAACAAGTCCTTTTTTTCAGAAAGAAAAACAGACTTGCTCTCATTATGAAAATGAGAAAGTTTACATTTGTTTACGGAGCTTCTTCTGGAAACTTGGGAAAAACACAACCAAAATTGGAACCCCCAGTAGCATCGTTCCACATTTATTGCAATCAGGCTTCCCTATCTACTATATCCGGATAACATCATGGCCAACCAAAACACATACAGAAATCATTTGAAACAGAGAACCGCATACATACAGAATAAGCGTAAAAAAGACACTGAAATCTGGTGAAACGCTTCAGATTCTGAAAATCCCCGATCTCTGAAACATATCATTCTCAAAAACAGAGGATCTGATCAAACTCGACAACTAGCTACAACCATCTTTTGAAAGTTGATCTGCCAAACGATTTTGCTCCCTGAAGATGTGTGAGATATCAATGACCTGGTACCTTCCATCCAGTTCACCAGTGCTGGAGCCTCTAAAGCATGTCTCTAGTTTGACCACGCAACAATCACTTTTGAATCACCAGGCTGCTCTCTGAAGTTTTTCCCATGTCAGAATCTTACTGTGGACTTGTCAGAATCCCATGTATAGAACAAGACATGCTTGTGCACTGGTGCACTGATCTTTCAATCCCTCTCTCCGGAGATTCTACTATGTTGGGTTAGGCTTTCAACTATAATTTGAGTTTAAGGACTCTGAGCTTTAAGGCATATGCCATGAATAAAGCTACTAAAAGCTGCATTCTAAAACAAGAAAGGAAATTGGATTTTCCTGGCCCACATTTTTTATGAGGACTCCAAGTTCTGTCCAACCTTGGGGGCTGCTTCCCCAAAACCTTCCAGAGGCCAGAAATGTGTAGCACTTAAGCCTCAGCTTGCCCTCTGCCCTCACACATACTTGCGTACCGGTTTCTTTATGGACAAGCAACATGGGCCCAAAAAAAGCTTTACTGGTGATCCATATGATCTGCTCTGATGTTTCCAACTAATAACCCTTTGTACACGAAGGGATTATATTACTTGTTTCAGCCTTGTGCGAAGGACTTTTTTTATAATTGATTTTCACTATCTTGGAGAAAAGGTGATTGGGAAAGGTCCTTGGCTTCAAACACAGAACAATTCAATACATGCTTGTGCACAGATCTTTCAATCCCTCTCTCCGGAGATTCTACTGTGATATATTACAGGTTGGGTTAGGCTTCCAAACCACAAGCTATAACTTTTATATCTTTGTTAAGGATTCTGAGTTTTATGGCATGTCATGCCTTAAGCTACTAAAAGCTACATTAAAACATAACAGGGAATTGGATTTTCTTGGCATAACTTTTATACTCTTTGTTAAGGATTCCAAGTTTTATGGCATATGCCATGCAAGCTACTAAAAGCTACATCAAAAAAATAACAGGGAATTGGATTTTCTTGGCCCGCATTTTTTATGAGGGCTACCAGAGTTTTGTTTTTTATGCCTATAAGACATTAAATGCTACGGCAAACATCAGGGCAGTGAATCGAGATTTCTTGCCCTACACTGAGATATCTGCCCAGAGATTCTTCCTTGGTTGCCCAGAAACAAAGGCTTTCTTGCATCGTTAAATGAAAATTGGCAGCACCTTTACTGCCTGATGGTTCTTTGAAGATCAAGTCGCCTACTCCCTTCACGGAACAGATGTTCCTTTCAAATATGCATATATTCACCATCACAAAGAACCAGAGGTGCACAGCTCTTGATAAGCACGGCTTCCTCTCTCCCCTTCGTTATACACTATTGCTCGGAATCGAAGATGCATCAGTGCAGGATGCTTGGTGGTCTCCTTTGAGACAAATACTACACGTCTCCTATCTAACTTATCCCTCTAATAGGAAAACACACACTGGAGTTGCACTGCACTGACTTGCAGATTCAAATAGAAACTCAGCTTTAGGACCAGCAAGGTTATTAATGGAAAAAATTGCAGCAATTTATCCATCACCTTTCAGCTCAAATTATCCTATATTATCCAATTTGGTTAAAGCCACTGGACCTCCATTCACGGAACTAGGATGAGGATTCCTTTCAACAAAATGGTGGGTGTCTCACAAAGTCCCATTCCATCCATGATGTAGTCTGTTTCCAATAATTTTCCACTTTTGCAAACAGTTTTCCACCCCTGCAAAGTCATCTATGAAGATAGACTTGGGTCCAAAGTATTCGAAAGAACTTGCATGGAGATAGATATCACAGATGGTCTTCTAGAGGAAAACCTTTTACAAGTACTATATGGTGAGATGGTAGGCTATGAACAGGTCTCTTTCAGTACACATCCTTGGCCAGAACTTGTCCAATACATGCTTCTAAAGCTGCTTCTATGAAGGCAAAGATTAATGATAATAAAAGCAGGAGAACAGGTGAAAAGGTACAAAATATTATGGTTGGCCTACCCTCCAATAAATAAATAAAGGAACTCGCATGCAAAGATAATCTTAGCAGTTTCATCATCTACCTGCTATTGATCATTCAGGTCGCTCAGATACGTGACTCAAACGCAGGATAAATAGATCAACATATATAGATGTTTAAAATATAAAGAAAACTATGGCGACTGCGGAAATTAAAAAGTCGAATCATATTAAATTGTGATAATAGGATCATCGGTAACATCTTACTGTAAAAACATTCCACCCTTCTGGCATACCAGGAGCAAACCGCCTCACCAATAGTTTCAATGTTGTTGAAAAATGAGCATCTAAGTTGATCACCCAGTACAGTAACAGCACATTAACAACACTGGCCACCAAACCACAAACCCTGCAATCTTAAAAACAACACATAACCTTCACAATGAAATTCTAAACACTTTAAAAATCGGCAAATCACGTTGCCAATCAAACTCTAAAATCCTGCCGTCATGAAATATGCAATATATCTGGAAAACAGAACAGCCATATAATCCTGCGACAAAAACCCTATACGACATCTACACCTCATCATTAAACACTACCTATTACAACCTAAATATATCCCTGCTTCAAGGCCGGCAAATACAGTGCGCTAGTCTAACATAAAAATGAATGTAATACCCATTATAAGAATGGCACGACTGTTACCCACCCTGCTTTTCACCCTTTCAACAGAAAAAGGGAGGAAGTCATAAGCAGGGCCGCGTATAAGTTTGATATCGCTTACGATTATGTTGAGAACTAAAAACAATAATTTCTTAGCACTCGACCGTCGATAAGCTTAGCCTCACAGCAAAAGAGGAAGGGCAAAACTGAATAGATGAATAATCAAAATTTCAGAAAACGAAGACATAAACATGAATGCGTAAAAATTAAGAAGGATCAGACTGACGTGCAGGTATCATCAGGCAAATACACGAAGATAATTGCATCTGAAATGCGATGATTTATCGTCATATCCCTCCATACACATTTTATTTATCAATACCAGAATATCAAAACAAAAACATAGACGGATATTAGGTTACTGCAACAACAGGTTTTACAGATCTTCAGATGCCTACTAATAAAAGGCAAGGATAGGGTTTTGAAATGTAGGTTTTCAAAAGCCTTGCAAGAAAGGGGATAGTTAGGGTTTGGTTTTTGTAACTATCAAGGATTTTTTATAATAACATTGCATCTTTTAACGAAGAGACTTGTCCGCAGATCACACAGATACTTAGCAGGGCGAAGATGCGTACCCATAAAAGGCGAGGATAGGGTTTCGAAGGGTAGGTTTTGAAAAGCCTTGCAAGAAAGGGGCTAGTTAGGGTTTCTGCAACGAGGGTTTATGTGACTATATAGGATTTTTTATAATAACATTGCATCTTTTAACGAAGAGACTCTACGCATATCGTAGATCACTTAGCAGGGCGAGTAGTCCGGATCGTTTAAAAACAAATAAATAAATAAAATTAAAAGAAATAGTTATTGAGGATGTTATTTTCACAAATCACATTAGACATAAATGAGGTCTTTTTGGGAAATTTTTTTTGGAGAAATCACATTAGACATAATATATCTAAGGTTTTTGAACCATTTTGTGTGGTGTTAAATATGTAATGTTTTAGGAAATATTTTGGGATAAATTACATTATACATAATATATTGACATGTTTTGAATTATCTGGTGTGATTTCATGTGGTTTATTGTCATCACAAGATATATAATGTTATTATAAATAAAAATTTTGACTAAGTCAAAATATTATATTGATGATGATAAATATTAATTATTTCATTTTTTATTTTTTTATGTAATTTGACTAAGTCAAAATATTGTATTGATGATGATAATGATGATTAATGTCCACTAAGACCAATATGATCTATCAGAACTTAAGAAAAAGATTAATTGAAACTCTTTAAAATTATATTTCTATGATCGCAAAGAAGAGAGAGAAGCATTGTGAGATCGTTATAGTTTTGTTGACTTAACAAGACAATAAGGTTGCTATTGTGACAAAGGTTGTGAAATGAAAACGGATGTTAGTAAGAGTCAGGCATTCTAAGAAAAAAGTGTTTTTCGTCTTCACCCCTCTTAGTATTGCAAAGGTAACGGACTCTTCCGTCTGAAGGTGTTTTGGGAATAGACCAACATTCGGCTTCACTTCGAAGCTCATGAGAATTAGTTCATATCGTCGTAGTGTTCATTTTTTTCTTAGCACTTGTCAACACGGAAAGATAATTCTAGTTCGCAAGATTGGGGTTGATCACCTTCTTATAATACCTTAGCTTCCTTTTTCCTTCTAACTTTGTATCGCCCCACAACTTATCCTTAAATTTGGAAGTAATAGTATTTTTAATATCATCCTTATTCTCTGGGATGATCTCCTCCTTTATCCCCTAATGGTTAAGCCAAGACTGGGTTTCCTTATGCCACCCTCGCTTGAGACGGAGATGGGGGGTTTTGGCTAGAATTAGAAGCCATTTTGGGGAACCTCTTAGCTTCCATATTGTAAACATTCTTCCTATATATCAGATACCTAAACATAGTCATGCTTTCAATGGGGGAAAGGCTAGCTTTGATCAAGAGGATAGGGTAGGGAGTATTTCCTTTAATATTATGGTTGTAGGTTATAAATTGCTTTTGGATCAGCTCGATCCTCCTCCATTATTCTCTAGATATACTACAACCCCAAATGTCATGCTCATATAATATAACAGGGGTGACGAGAATCTCAAAGAGTAACTTTTTTTCACTCCATGCCCAAAGATCAGTCAACTTACAATTGTTTTCAAACTCATAATAAGTTTTCTAACCTCCTATTATCATTTTCTCAATGCTATAATTCCAGTTAAGTCGATGATGGATGTCAATACCTAAATATTTGTAGGAAGAAACCTCCAAGTAACTATTATCTTAATTGATTTTTTTGGATTTAATTATCATGACTTTAGGCTTGTTGGTAATAATAGCCATACCCATCTTTGAGCGGTAATCAGGGAGGATTCTAAGTTGCTTGCTAAGATCATCATGGCTTCTAGCTCAAACAATATCATTAACATAGAGGATAAGAGTAATGACCATATTAGTGAGTTTGGGGCCTCGCATCCTGCATCTTCCAAACATTCATCTAACTTATCAATGTAAATGCCAAAAAGGGTAGGGGATAAAGGACAGTGTTGCTTGACATTGATATTGCATTTAATTTATTCAAACCAACCCTCGATGGTCTTAAGCTTGGCGGTAACATTCTCATATAACCTAGTCACAACAACCCTCAACTCGAGAGGAACCATTATCTCTTCAAGTCTCTGCCATAATTATAATTATTAATTATTTTATTTTATTTTATTTCTATTTTTTATGTAATGTGACCAAGTCAAAATGTTAAACACAGCATTACATTACAACATCTCTACCATACTGGGCTAGAAAGTACCTCTTCGTGCCGTTTTTTTTCTTTTTCTTTTTCAAATACCAAGTTGATATAAAAATATTTTATATAGAGTGGGTACTAAAATATTTTAACGTCTCTACCATAATGGGCTAGAAAGTGCATCTTGGCATAATTAATTTTTTTTTTTCTTCGAATACTAAGTTGATATAATTATTAATTATTTTATTTTATTTTTATTTCAAGTCAAAATGTTAAACACGACATTAAATTACAACATCTCTACCATAATGGGCTAGAAAGTGCCTCTTGGTGCAATTATTTTTTCTTTTTTTTCAAATACCAAGTTGATATAAAAATAATTTATATAGAGTGGGTACTAAATATTTTATTTATAATAAATAGTAATATAGGTGATGATTGCATTATATATCAAACAAAAAATATGAGCAACGGGTGAGTTATGAAAGATGAGAGTTAGGATTTATGAAATGTTTCAAGTTAAGTGTTGTAGAGCCGAAAGGTCTATGGCCTACTTCAAACTCTTGTATCTATTACTTTATTACACTTGGTCACAACTATGTACGAAGAGCAGTTAGACTACCCTGACGACTCGACTGCGGGAGTCTCCATTACACCACAAGCCCCATGCTCTAGCCCATCCTTTACATGTGCCATATAAAAACATCACCTATTGCCAACAATACGAGGATCTCCTTGGTCTATCGAAGGTTCAGAGGACATTATTGCGTAGCAAGTCTCGGGGGGAGGTCCACCTATGGTCATGATGTCAAGTGCTCCTTCCAACGCATCTTCCTCTTCAATGCCTCTTCATGCAACCAACAACCTTGGGCATCTTTCCCTCCCCCCATTCATCTTGGTGTATCCATATCTATGTGCTTCTTGTTAGATTTTTCAAACTTGGGTTCAAAGTCAATACCTTTAAGGGTTCCCTCTTTGGACTATTTCACCAGCATTTCGCCTCCCAAACCGCCTTATGATTTCCTAAACAACCTTCTCACTATGGAAATGTTTAGTGGAGGCAGTTTGTAGCCTAGGCCCTTAAAAACCCAATCCTTCCCATCAATATCCCCTATAAACAGAGGAAAAAATACATTTAATGAAAGATAAAGGAGCTTGCACTGGTACTTGGGAAGGACATTTGCTTAAATGATCTTCACAAGATAGAAAATATACATTAATGGGATGTTTCCCCATTGTTTCCCTAATAAGCACGTGACTATGGCGGATCTCGAGAAATGGGTCAAACAAAACTCCTCCTATTGTTGAATTATACCCCAAAATGCATGATTTTAGCTAAGGTATGGATGGGTTATTAGTTTTTGGAGCATCAGAGATGTTCTAGTCTCGAAACTTTATGGAGAGGCTAAAACACATGAGATCTCCATAACCCATAAATCGTTTATGGAAATTCCTCCTAGAAGTGTCTCAATTAGATTATTAGCCTATTTTTTAATGTTTTCTAATTATAAACTTAGGAAATCTAGTTAATTAATCAAAATTAATTGAGATAAGGTGTGAATCATCTATAAATTCACACAGATCAACTTTGATATGATCTTGGCCCCTGATTAAGTTTTAATCTTGGTCGTTGGAGGTCCAACAGAAGATTATAAGAAGAATTCGATGGGTAGGTGGAGAATACACTTAAGGAGTTCGATTTCCTTGGAGAGTTCGGTTTTCCAGAGGCAGTATTCGAAAGAGTTCGAGCTTTAGAAGGAACCAAAGACAAAGAGGGGCAGAGATAGTGAGTCTGGAGGAAAGTTTTTCCAGATCTGAAGGGTGCATTGCAGAGAGGCAAAAATAACCACAGTGAGGTTGATGCAGGGGCTGCACAGAAGCCTTTAGAGGTAATTCGATTTTGCTAGAGAGAAGTCGAGTTTCAATTCCAAAGTTCGGGAAAGTGTTCTAAAGGGTTAGAGAGACAGTTTCCCTGTTAGTGATAAACAAAAGACTTTAGTAGCAACTAATTCAGACTAAGCATGGAAGGGACATCACTAGGATGACATAGTCCTGTGCAGAGGCAGTTTGGATGGCTCAGTTTCGAGGCAGTTTGGAGGGCCTACTGCAATTAGAGCCCGGATTTTCTTGTGGGGTGAGGAAAATTCCTCACTAGATTTTAGCTAGTATTTTTCTCTGTAGGATTTCCATATTTCAGCATTTATTTGTACTCATAATTTCTCACTACTGCATAATAATAAAACCCACAGTTGCGGCACTGATTTTCCCGAGTTGGGTTTTTCCAGGGACATCTTTCCAAAAAAAATTGTGTTGATTTTTATACGTGTGTGCTAAAATTTTCTTAGTTTCAAACGCTATTATTTTTCGTCATTTTATTTGTGAAGGTTGTAGTGTGATTTATTTGGTATTTGTCATAGCAGATTAATTTTTAAATTAATTAACAATGTAACACCCTCCTCCCACATATACCCAAACTACTATGATGTGATTCAACTCCCCATGTATAATTAAGGAAGTGGAACCGACAAAACAAAACCATTCTAACCTTCCTCAGTAGCTACAAACCCTCCAGGAGGCAACCAACACTTTCAGGTGCTTAACCCCCGAGACAACTTATCATTTTGTTGATATGTACCCTCAGCCGCTCCCATGACAAGCCATGCAAGTGATTGAGGCCTTCCAGTTTCTCCCACAGCAAGGCATGCTAGCGATTGTGGACTTTTCCAGGCAATTTTGAGCCAGCAATCCCAGATTTTGTGCCACTTTTTTAGGTCCAAGGACCCAGACCACTACCCATAAATTCATGAAACTTTCAGAAATGATAAATAAAAATGGAACAAAGATACTAATGGAATCGTTTGATAAAGGAATTGATTGTACCCCTACTAGCCATGATAGACATTTCGTCAAACATGTCACAAATATGTACTCTCTGGGTCATAACAACATATCTGAGCATAGGGGTCTCATACTTATCTGAGATTTGCAAAGGAGCATTGATGCCTTATCACAATAGTTGAATTATCATCTATTACGTCATATATTCATTGTACATTCATTTTATAATCAAAACATGATGAAAGCCATACATCAAGTCTGTCACAAAACATACTCATAACCAGCATATAACCAACATATGCATGGAGTCTAGTTATCCACCAAATGAAATCACATATCTAATGAGAAAATTGCACAAAGCATGGGAGTAACACGTCCTTTGACTGTTGAGAGATTTTAGAAGAAAGGTGGATTGAGAGAAAACAAAGTTTTATAAGTGATGAAACAGCAAGTATTTAATGACTGATAATTTAATAGAGGAGTATCAAATGAAACCCAATCTCACAAACTAACATCTAAGACATGGAAGAAATAATTAATAACAAAGAAATACTCATAGGGAAATGTAACACATGAATTTCCTACTAATTTCTCATTAAACACTGCAAATACCCTTAAGATTTCTCAAACATAACCAGACTACAAGTGTTTTTTCAATAGTTTCCACCCTTTCTTCTTTTACGGAAAATTGTCTTTATAGACATTACAAATTGCTAACCATAAAAGAGATCAAATGTATCTCTCAAATACATGCATATAAAAATTTCCAAACCTATTTGTGTCTAAAGATAATGTTGTTACCAGAGTTATTGCTGGAGATAAGGAATAACAAGTCGAATTTGATGAGGTGGCATCCAAGGCACCAACTATCTGTAACCTTTTCCCCCACGAATTCGTGAAAAATAGGGTAAAATGATCTCTTCAAAACTCCAAATCCGTGACACTTGTTAGGAAACCGAGAGAGATTTTTCTAAATGGATCCATTTTGGACAAAAACCTCTTTCAGTTTCGTAAAATTCATTCTCATTTGTCTAGAAAATTATTTTGAAAAAAAATACTAAAGCAGGAAAATAATAAATTTCCAAAATCTTGAAAACTATGTCTCAAATATTCCTTCGAATATCTCAAACCATTGCACCTGTGTAAAAACTGAAAGAGGATTTTTTAAATGAGCCTGTTATTAACAAAAATCTCCTTTAAAAAAAAATTTGTTCCCAGCTACTCAGAAACCACGCCTGAAGTTATTGCCTTTTATAGGAAAAATAGAGTAAAACTGAGTTTATTACAGAAAAATGCTGACACTCCCCTTGTCAATGTTTTAATTTTTTTTTTTAATTCAGAATAAAAATGTGATAATATCTGGCTTCACAGGGATGTTTTCAAACAATGATGGCAGCAAGAACCCCATAGAACATAGGCCTGATCCATTGGGCGGCTCCCAAGCTTAAACTAAACCTGTAAACTAACTTGTGACGTGCAACCACTCTATTATGCAACTAAACAATTGCAACTTGCAAGTGAAACTAGAACTATACATTATATTGTAAACTGAAAAAATGTAGCAAACTAACAATGCACATACTAAAATAAATGCTTGCCCAACAAGCTTATTGTTCACACCTTCCTACTCTTAGTGTTGAGACAATTGCTGAAAATAAACTAAAATTAATGCTTTCCATTTCCTACTCTAAGCTGAACCATGAGTTGTTGTTAGGTGAAGTCAAACACACAGTGCAAACATGCAACCATCTTGTCCATCGATGTAAAACCTTGGATGTCTTTATTTTGGAGCAAGGAAATCATATTTAATGATAAATCAAAAGCAAATCTGAAAATTTGATATTTACAAATTTTGAAAATTTGGGCCTATTTTTAGACTTCAAACTTGTTGCGAAAGCATCCTCGTAAGAATCGAAATTGATTTTACAGTTTTGCCAAATTTTGTCACTTTGATATAGAACTCCTCCAACTGCATTTTCTTTCTCAAGCACCTCTATCTGATGACTGTCATAATCCTGCAAACAAAAAATTTTTGGATGAGAAAAGATTGGTTGCAACATTGATTCTTGATTATATCGATGTATGTCACAGAAATATGGAAGAGCCATGTCTGGAAAAACAAGAGTGACTGAGGATGGTTGGTCATATGTTTCAACAAAAACATCATCTTGATTTCCTAAATTTTCTGATTTTATATCTTCAAGTGATGTGATATTTTGAATGATTTCTCCATTTTCAAAACAGTCCACAAGAACTTGCTCTTCTTCTGTGACTTAAACAAGAGGTAAACAATCTATAGAAATTACTAATTGACTATCATTACCTCTTTCTTGTGATTTAATGAGACTATTATCTTGGCCTTTAAAAAATTTTGAGTTTTTCATTTCCAAGGATGTAAAATCAAGAGTAGTTTCAATGCCATTCAAGGAGTTTAAAACATCATGCTTTTCTTCAGTATTTCTTCGCAATTCTAGGTAGTTATCCTCATGATTGGTTTCACTACATAGAGTTTCCATGTGTGCACTTTGAAATTATGATTTTCTCCAGTTTCATCATGAGACATAAACCCAGAAAATGACTAATTTAAAAACATATCCAGATGGTTGTCCCTATCATTTTCTTGGTCATTTGAAGAATGTTGAAAACATTGTTGATTATCTTGATCTCTATCTTGATCACAAATAGACTAGCAAGGTTGCTATACATTTTCATCAAACTCATGAAATGGCATATTACTGTCATCGTTAAGATTCTTCTCAATTTGATTTTCAGTTAAGGGATAGGTTATTGTTTGCTGAAAATAGTCTTGAGCTTTATGGCAGCTAGTCTCTACTAGTTCTTCCTCATGAAAATACATTTCAAACAGGGCTTCTTTGATTTCATCTGTTGTAGCAATTTCTTTCACCAAAGGAAGCTACAAATTATTTTTGAGAAAGAACCATTGTAATTGCCTGAAGTAATAAGTCGACTAAAGGCACCAAAATAGAGGGTAGAAAGGGTAGGTTAGGAATTATCATAGACCGAGTACCTCACTTAATCAATGTTTATCCATATTACAAGGAATGATTATAAGATAAAATAAGTGATGGGACCAAATAAGTAGTCCTATTCGTCCTTCTTCATAGAATACATGTACACAAGTGTTCAGTGTTCCTTTCCCTGTCTCTTCTGAAAATACTGAAAAAGCATTTCGAGTTGGAGCCAAATTTTTATTTTATTTTATTTATTTATTTTTTTCCAATAAGATCCTCACGAGTTCAAAAATTAGTTCTATATTACAATATAGAGATCCATTAGAACACTTATTCATCTATATAAGTAAAATAGTGGAAGAACATGAATCCTGACCAAAATTTATCTGATTTTGGAAAGCGGAGAATTGGCTATATTGATTTTCTAGTATAGGCTCGAGGATCATTAATTGTTAATAATAAGGGGGTGAAAATCAATTATCTTAAAGACATAATTATTTCTTTCGCCATGATAAGAAATTGTATCACTGTCACTTCCGTTACAAGGAATTCCATTTGATCATTTTTCCTAATAAGGAACAAAACTCAATGTTCGTTTTTTTCTTTTTATTTATTTACGAGGAAGACCGTAACGCTGAAAGTTCACTCAAAACACCTTTTAAGAGATTACGTGAAATGACCGGATAAAATAAACCATGACCAAATAAATGCTCAGTCACCTAAAAAGATTCAATCACTTTCTGACCTTATGTTTATTTGATTACTCTTTTACCTGCAAATGCAATGTACGCCTTAGGTTTGGGAATAATAATATCTCCCAACATGCCAAAACTAGAAGTCACTCCACCAGTTGTTGGAGACGTCAGAATCAATATATATAACAACTTTTTATCCTTCTGATGAATATATAATGCATAAGCTATTTTAGTCATTTGCATTAAACTAAAACTTCCTTCTTGCATTTGTGCTCCTCCGGAAGCACACACCATAATGACTGAAAGAGATTATGAGGTAGCACGCTCGATCATATGGGTTGTTTTCCCACCTACTACAGAGCCCATACTACCTCCCATGAACTTAAAATCCATATCTCCGAGTGTGATGGGGATACCATTTAATTGACCTATTCCTATTTGAATAGCATCAGTTAAACCTGTCTCTATTTGATAAAAAGTGATATGATCCTTATAAGATTCGTCCTTAGAATCAAGATGATCAAAATGAGAAGGTTCATTCTCAGAATGAAATTGAAGAACATCTAGAGTGTACATGTCTTCATCCATAGGACGCCAAGTGTCACGATCAATTGGAAGTTCTATTCTATCTAAACTATTCATTTGCATATAATATCCACATTCTTTACAAACACTTTGATTCTTCTCAAAAACTGATATAGAGCAAGCTCTCGCAATTATCGCATTGAGTCCATAACCTATTAATTTTAGCGTAATCAATACGTAGATTCTTGTTTTTCTCTGTCTCATTGGCATCCTTACTATCCCTTTCGACCAAATTTTTGAGTAATCCAGTTATTTTATGCCTGTCTTCGAACCACTCCTTTATAGACATAGAGTTTTCCTTCCATATAAAGGCAAAAATTGTTACTTTTCCTATCTTATTTTGTATGAAGAGAAGTCATGTAAGTACAAATACAATGATGAAAATTACTAATCAATAATGGAATGAATCATTGAGAAATCATCTCCATTCATTATTGATTAGGAACTTGAAGTATCGATCCGGGATTATGATAGAATCCTTTATTCTGTTATAAAGAAAGATTCTCTCCTATACCGCGATGGAAATGAATCTTCATTTCAAATACAACATCTTTTGGGCTAGAAGGGATTTGAACCCTTGACTTCACGGTCTTGACCCATGAGCTTTGATCCACTGAGCTACCAACCCTATAGAATGATCTATAAGATCAATGTAAAGGATGAATAGGATTCGTTATTGAATGCTTGACCCAATTTTTTTTCATAAATCACTATGCTTGAGATATTTGACCTTGGAAATATATATATATATATATATATATATATATATATTGATATCTGAAATCCCATATCTTCGCTCACGATTGGACTAATCTTTGTGGCAGTGGTAAAAGATTAGGCTGAGTCCGATTGGTAGAACGAAAGTCATTGGATTACAAGCGATCAGTCACATCAAATTCAAATTTGAATTCCTTCCATACTTCACAAGCAGCAGCTAGTTCAAGACTCCATTTACAAGCTTCACGGATCACTTCATTACCTTCACGAGCAAGATCACGTCCTTCATTACGAGCTTGTACACAAGCTTCTAGAAAAACCCGATTAGCTATTGCACCAGCTGCATTTCCCCAAGGATGTCCCAAAGTTCCCCCACCAAACTGTAGTACGGAATCATCCCCAAAGATCTCAGTCAGTGCAAGCATATGCCAAACGCGAATACCCCCTGAAGCTACGGGCATAACGCCTCGCATAGATACCCAATCTTGACTGAAGTAAATACTACGACTTCAATCTTTTTCGATAAAATCATCATGTAGTAGATTAACAAACCCTAAAGTGATGTCTCGTTCCCCTTCAATTTTACCTACTACAGTACTGGCGTGAATATGATCGCCACAGGACATACGCAATGCTTTAGCCAGTACATGGAAATGCATACCATGATTTCTTTGTCTGACAATAACTACATGCATCACGTGGTGGATGTCAAGAAGTAGGTCATTGTCTTGGCAATAATGAGCCAAAGAACTATTTGCGGTAAAACCTCCCGTAAGGTAGTCATGCATAACAAAAGGAACTCCCAACTCTCTCGTAAATACTGTCATTTTAATCATCTATTCGCATGTACCTGCAGTAGCATTCAAATAACGTCCCTTAATTTCACTCCTTTCAGCCTAAACCTTATAAATTGCTTCTGCACAAAAGAAAAAATGATCTCTCCGGTGAAATGTGAAATGTGCAGATGTGAAATGTGCCCATTCTTCTTCCCATTGATTATGGATATGAAGATCATGGTAGTTCTTCCATCCCTAAGAGAAAATAGTTGAGTTGTTTGGGTCAGCACCCTGATCAAGGGTGTGGTAACCAACATTGTTCAATGAGAGAATAAATTCAAGAGGTAGAAGGTGTGCAGTGCCACAACCGAACCAAGGGTCATATCCAATTTAGACAAGCCTGCCAGAACCCACATTCCAAGCCAAACCAGTTCTTATGTATTCAATGGAATTCAATATGGCCCTCCAAATGGTTGAAGTATTTGTTTTGTGCCAATTCCCAAATATGACCCACTCAATCGGCTGTATTGGATGAATGTATTTGTGGAGACCACCTTATTCCATAGGCTATCATCTGTGAGTATCTTCCACCCCAATTTTGCAGTCAGTGCCATGGAGAAAGAAGGTAGGTCCTTAATACCCCATCCCCCTCACTTCTTAGGGAGTGCAATGAAATTCCATCTAGCCCAAGCAAATGTATGTCCATCCTTAGTGTCGTTCTAAAGGAATCTACAACAGATTTTTTGAATCCTGGTTAGAATTCCCTTGGGGATCCAAGCCAAGGACATCCAGTATACTGGGATTGCCTCCAAAACTGATTTTATTGGTATACGGTGACCAACCTGAGAGAGCCATGTGTGGTGCCAAGTGTTAAGTCTCTTGTCAATCTTTACGATTAGCCAGGTCCAATCAACAATTCTATAGTTGGATGGTTTAATATGGAAACCCAGGTATTTAAGACCCTCCTCAAATCTCATAGAACGAAAAGGGAATCGATGCATAGCAAAGTGGATCTCATGTGGAGTAAATCCATGAGTGGTGATAGTGGATTTGGAATTATTGCAGGTCATACCTGTAGCTTTGCAGAACAATTTTAGAGAAGAGTTGATAAAATTTATATCACCAAGGGATCCATCCAGAAATATAAGGACATCGTCCGGAAAGAGAAAATGTGTCAGGATACAATTTTATGTGATTTTAATGCCTTTCAACCTACCTTGGTCCCTTTCATCAATCAGACTTCTACTCATACCTTCCATGACTAGTAGGAATAATAGAGGGGAAAGCAAGACACCCCTGCCGAAGACCCAGTTCAACATGGAAGAAATTGGTTGTTGCCCCGTTAATAAGGACACTGTATGAGAAAGAAGTAATGCAGCACATGATCCAATTGATTACAGTGATGGGGAATCCTAGATGTGTGAGAAGCATTCTGATGTAGAGCCAACTAGTTTGATCAAATTCTTTTGCAAATCAATCTTGAGGATCATTCCTTTGATATTTTCAGTATGCATAGAGTGTATGCCCTCCTATGTGACCCTAATGGCTCCATGAATCTGTCTATTCTCTAGAAAGGAAAATTGCTCAAGGGAGATATGTTCAGAAAGGATTGGTTTGAGTCAATTGGCTATAATTTTCGCCATGATTTTGTAGATACAATTACGCAGTGATATGGGACGAAAGTCTTTAAAATTAGTGGGGGGGTCAAATTTGGGGATGAGTGCAATGAATGTAGAGTTGAATTCATCGTACATTTGGCCACTAATTCTGGTTTCTTCCACCACCTCCAGAAGCTCCGGTCCAAGTAAATCAAATAAGGCCAGGTGGAATTCCACCAACCAACCATTAGGTACGGGACTCTTGTCCTTCTTGAACCATTTAAGGACTGCCTCAAGTTCTTCCATAGAAATAGGGTTTTATAGGTCCTTGGTAGTATCTTTGTCCACATACTTAGGGAAAAGGCCAACAATTTTGATGTTTCAGCCAATGTTGCTTCTTGTGGAGCTTTGTAGAGATTCCTTAAGTGTGTGGTGCCCAAATTGGCCAGTTGTTCAAAGGAGGAGGTAGGTAGACCATCCTCATTATCAAGTTCCCAAATACTATTGATGGCCCTACGACCTCTCGAAAATTGTTGAAAGAATTTGGTGTTTTCATCCCCTTCTTTTAACCAAATGGCATGGATTTTAAGCCTCCAAGTTTCTTCCTTTTCCTTGAGGATTCTGAGGTGATCCATTTCCAGTTTGATGATATAGTATTTGGTAGCAATGGAGGAAAAACCACCATTTAGAGGGTCCTTGAGTTGAGCAATCTCCTGCTCAATATTTTCCAGGTCAAGGTCATCATGTCTTCTCTTGGCCTTATCCCATTCAATGGATTTCCTATTTAAAAAATGTAGCTGATTTGCAAAGATGGCTAAGCTAGAAAGGTCAGGGTTAATCAGAACACTCCTCCAGGCCAGATTAATCATTATAATGTAATCCTCATCCTATAGCCAAATCAATCAAAACTTGTAGGGAGTTGTTGGCTAAGGGGAGTTTCTAGAGATCTCCAAGTAGATCTGGGAATGATCTGATATTCCCCAAGATCAAATCCATTGTCTATATGATACCAATGTTGAAACAATCCTTCCTTGATAAGAAATCTATCTAATTTGCAAGCAATTGTAGCCTCTCCAGTGCACATGTTGCGCCAAGTTAGCCTAGGTGAAGCCATTGGGGGATCAACCAATTGATGGAGTGCAATTAAATGTCGGAAGAAATATGTTAGTGGGTCCATATGGGCATTGGGTCCCCAAGATTCAGCAATACCCAAGGGGAAATTGAGATCTCCAGCCAAGATGATGTCATCAGCTTGCATGAATAATGACTGTAGTAAAGGGAGCCAAAAACCCTGTCAATTTTGACAAGGTCCATACACGTTTACCATCCTTAATTC
This sequence comes from Pinus albicaulis, assembly GCA_034641835.2. Classification (NCBI taxonomy): domain Eukaryota; kingdom Viridiplantae; phylum Streptophyta; class Pinopsida; order Pinales; family Pinaceae; genus Pinus; species Pinus albicaulis. Next base: position 1,129,992,108 of record CM076572.1, on the reverse strand, counting down.
ATACCCAAGTTACGCACAAAATTTTTTTTCCACGAGTACTCCCTCTCTTCCTCAAATGTTGTTAAGTCAAATGACCCGAGGGTTATAGCCCAATGCAATACCCCCCGATCGCCCTCGAGTATCTAGAGCATGAAAAATCCAAGAGGGGAAAAGGGAGGAGAGGGAAGCAATGATGGCCTCAAAAGGTTCAAGGGTCTCTTGAAGGAACAAAATATCCACGTTGACAAAGTCGAAAAGACATCTAATGGCTAGATGCTTTGCAGGGCTTGTAAGCCCTTGACATTTAAAAGAAAGGCACTTCATTGGGTAATCAGAGGGGGGTGGGGCATTTCTTGCTCTAAGAACCTCTTCAATGAAGAACATATGCTTATTTATACTTTTGAATGGCTTATTAATAAGTTTTTATAATAATAATTTTAATTTTAAAATAATCGTATTTTTATAAAAATATAATTATTTATTTTTATGGAAATATCTATTTAAAGTTAAAAGTTATATTATAAAAATTATTTAATTCAAATCTTATCACCCACCCAACACTTAATTATTAATCCTCCTTATTTTTCATGCATTCGATGTTCCTCCTAAAACTATTTATTACTTACCCCAAAAATATCATTATACCCATTTATTAAATTATGGCGGAAATACATTTATAAAATGTGACGGGAAAATATATTAAAGTCATATTTCATACATTCATGAAATATTTTTTCTGGATATTTTTATAAAATGATATTGACGTGAATGAGTTTTACAAACGTCACTAAGAATAGCGCTGAGGTAAATGAGGCCTAGGTGGATTAAGTTTATAACTACATGGTGAAATATATTTACTAGTGCAAGGGAAATAAATTTTACAGGTACATGTAAATTTGAATTTACAGTTATAGGGAAAATCAAAAGGAAGGCTAGTAGAAACAACACATGGTTTTGGTAATCCATCCAAGGATTTAAAGATGTAAAAAGAATTTACAGGTACATGTGAAATTGAATTTACAGTGTGAAAATAAATAGAGGATAAGTAAAAAACCATTTTTTACAAGGAAGGAGAAACAAGACATAGATTTACAAAACAACACATGGTTTTGGGAATCCATGGGGGGAGGAAAAACAACACATGGTTTTGGGAATACATGAGAAGGAAAAACAACACATAATTTCAAATAAGTGGATGAATTTATTCAATAACATTATTTGAGGAAACAATTTGTAAATTTCATTTAGTAAATTCATGAAAATAGAAAAATATAAAATTCATCTACAAAATATTTGAAAACATTTATAAAACATTTCCTTCCAAATATTTTATGACATTGGTGAAGCATTGTCAAAAAGTGACATAAAATAATTCCAAGCAGATCTCTAGCCACAACTTCACAAACCCAAATTTTAAGGCATGGAATTATCAATTGAAAGACAAATGGCAGAATCAAGAGCTCTATATTTCAAGGGCATGGAGTTATCAACATTCAAAAGACACATAGAAGTAGAAGATGAGCGAATTGAGGATCATTCTGCATATTTCCAGCAGTAAGTGAAACAATTCCATATCTCAATGCACAATATTTCCAAACAATTCCAATTTTCTGACAGAATATACGAAGATTATTTATTTTTAGTATATTGTTTAGAATTTTATTCCGCAAAACTAGAAACAATTAGATTTATTATTTTTTCTATATATTATTTCATTTGTAATAAACAAATGTTGGCTTTTGATGCCAAAACCTTTCAGCTCTGTAAAACTTCTATTATAGAATTCCTTATCAAAGCCTTTCGGCTCCAGTTTATGACAAATTTTTTGTTTCTAGTATGTCTTTCTAGTGTTTTCATAACTTGTTTTCTGCACATGTTCAAAGTATTATAGAAGATCTGGGTAAGAATAGATTGAGTTTCAATTTCTCTGAAATCCCCTGCAAATTTATATTCGTTTAAAGAGATTAGTATATTGGATTGTCTGTCTGAAGTAGCTCCTTTTTGAACTAGTTATTGTTTGTCCTTCTATCTTCTCCTGAATGTGTTTTGTCGAGCTATAGAACTTTTCTATACACATCCAATTTTGAGTGGTTAATTAAGTATTCTGTCTGTCTCCTTAATTATCAGGAATCCTCTTACATTCTTCTTTAAAATTATTTAAAAAGTTAACTTCTTCTGTCAGACTGGAAGCTGACACTATTCATGAACAAGAATTGTGCAATCATTAGCAACCACCCAAATTAAATCATAACTCTGGCCATTGTGCTTCAAAGGCTATTGTCCAATAACAGTGAACATCATTAAACAAGGCCTCGTAACTATTGAGGGAGCCCCCTCTGGTTCAAGGGCCAGCTTGAACCTAAAGACTAGTCGAGTTGGTTTCTCGGCGTAGTTTCTGCAGCCAATAACTGCCTATGAGAAATAGGTACAACATTTGGCGCCTTTGCTAGGGAGCGAAGTGACAAAGAAATTTTTCCCTGGATCACGATACCGACTAGATCTATTCTTTGATGGTGAACAAGGATTAGGCATTTGTATTGGTTGCATTATATTCACCTGGTGACTCCACTTTGTCATATGGAAATTCCACTGGGTTATCGATTCCCCTATTTTGAAATGTCAGTTTCCATTACTGTTGTGTTTGTGCAAGGCTTATTGATAGTTGAAATAAACAATATATTTTTTCTCCTCTCAACCATGATAAAAAAATTAAGATGTCCACAGAGGATGCAGCTTTTAAAGTTCACATGTAAGTAACTGGTGCCTGTGGAGTTTTAGTTTTATATTGTAAATATGTTTCAAGTTTTCAGCTGCTGACAAATTGATTTGTCAGTAAATCCACTCCTCACTTGGTTACATTGGAAAGAAGATTACACCTAAGAGTGCAAATGTGCAATTCAGTTAGGTAAAGGTTGTGTGTGGTTTAATTAGTTATTTTTAGATTCGATGAGCAGTATATTATTTTAGCTTTGGTGTACAATATATGGGTTGGTTTAGTAAAGCATATTGTAGATGAGATTGCTACAATTACAATTGTATTTCCAAAATAAATGAGATTTGAAACACAGATATTGAATTAAGAAATAAGTTTGTAGTTTTCCAGATTTTGGAGCAATGTATAGTTTTCAGATTTTAGCTTAGTTGCAATTCACTATTACAGGTTTCAGTGTGCAATTGCAGGATATTCAAATGGAAGGATTGATTCATGGGCATTAGTTACACTTATACATGATTGCAGATGAATCGTTGATGGTTTTATGGTATGACTCCATGCCCAACACTTGAGGTAGTTGGTCTACCAGTTCTCTGTGTCCCACAGGGGGGAGGCGGTCCCCAGTTGGAGCCTATGTTTAGCAATTTATTTCACCAATGGAAGCTACAAATTATTTTTATGAAATTGCCAATTTTATTTTTGGATAAATGCTCAAATATATGCTTATTTATATTTCTTTATAACAATAATTTTAATTTTAAAATAATCATATTTTTATAAAATTATAATTGTATATTTTTATGGAAATATCTATTTAAAGTTAAAAATTATGTTATAAAAAAAATATTTAATTCAAAGCCTATCATCCACCCCACTTTATTATTAAACCTCCCTTATTTTTCATGCATTGAGATATGTGCAAAGTAAAATCAATGGTTATTGATTAACCAAGGGGGGCTCTGAGTAGTTGTTTTTCATATTACCAGGTTTTACACTTCTCAACCTCTACTTCAACCCACTCCCTCCCCTTTGTAAATGCCCCCTTCGGGTTTGTCCTAAAACCATTTATTACTTACCTCCTCCCCTTTCAAAACCATTTACCATGGATACCCCCTCCGGGTTCCTCCTAAAACCATTTATTACTTACCCGAAAAACACAACTATTCCTATTTATTAAATTGTGGCGGAAATGCATTGATAAAATGTGGCGGGAAAATATATCAAAGTCATATTTCATGCATTTATAAAATATTGTTATGGAGGGGAGGTGAGCGAAAACACCTTATTGAGTTTTTTAGACGTCAATAAAGCTGAGGTAAATGAGGCCGAGGTGAAATAAATTTACAACTACATGGTAAAATAGATTTACTGGTGTAACAGAAATAAATTTTATAGGTACATGTAAATTTGAATTTACAGTTAGAGGTGAAAATCAAAAGGAAGGCTAATAGAAACAACACATGGTTTTGGTAATCCAAGTAAAAGCAATTTACAGGTACATGTGAAATCAAATTTACAATGTGAAAATAAATGGAGGATAAGTAAAAAAGGGGCTTTTACAAGGAAGGAGAAACAAGACATAGATTTGCAAAACAACACATGGTTTTGGGAACAAGGAAAAACAACACATGCTTTTGGAAATCCATGGGAAGCAAAAACAACACATGGTTTTGTGAATACATGGGAAGGAAAACAACACATGGTTTTGGGAGTACATCAAAAGGAAAAACATCACACAATTTCAAATAAGTGGATGAATTTATTCAGTAACATTATATGAGGATATATTTTTCGAAATTACATTTAGTAAATTCATGAAACTAGAAAAATATAAAATCCGTTTACAAAATATTTGAAAACATTTATAAAATATTTCCTTATTTTATGACATTGGTGAAGCATCGTCAAAAAGTGACATAAAATCATTCCAAGTAGATCTTCAACGACAACTTCACAAACCCAAATTTTAAGGCACAAAATTATCAATTGAAAGACAAATGACATAATTAGCAGCTCTAGATTTCAAGGGCATGGAGATATCAACATTCAAAAGACACCTAGCAGTAGAAGATCAACAAATTGAGGATCATTCTGCATATTTCCAGTAGTCAGTGAAACAATTCCAGATTTCAATGTACAATATTTCCAAACAATTCCAAATTTATGGCAAAATATCCGGAGATTATTTATTTTTAGTATATTGTTTAAAATTTTATTCTAGAAACATTGGAGAACGTTGTTGCTTAGGCCCGCTGCGACAGTGTTGCTGCTGCCCGTGAAGACCTCGCGTGCTTGGAGCAAGGGTTCCTTCTTACAGCCATGGAGGATCTGGCTTTGCCCCAGGCTCCTCCGCCACACCCCCCCCACCTCCATCTGCTGATGAAGCCTTCAGATCACTGCTGGCTTCACTTCTGAAAAAGAAGAAAACTAAAGCTGCCAAGTTCGTGAAGAAGATGGATGACATTCCAGAGATCTCCCTTCCTCTTGAGGGACCGATCCAGGTGGTCTTGTCTCTGGCAGATTGTGCCCTTGTGGGTCAGTTTACTGGCATTTGGCCCTCTCAAAAAACAACAGAGACTTGGGTCGTAAAAAATTGGATTCCTTTGATTAAGAACAGTGTAACCTCATATTTCTTGGGGAGGGGCTATTTTCTGTTCGAATTCATATCAAAATAGGATAAAGATATGATCTTTAGGAATGGCCCCTACTTCATGGGCCCTCAAGGCCTATATCTCAACAAGTGGACGCCGGACTTCGATCCAGCAGTGGATGTCCCGACGGTTGTTCTAGTCTGGGTAAGGTTGCCGAATCTTCCAGTGCATTGCTGGAACTGGGATTCGTTGAAACACATAGGTAACGCTCTGGGCCCGAATCAATATGACTGTGCCCAAATCTGTGTCAAGGTTGACCTAAAGGTGGGTCTACCGGAGGCAATAAAAAACAATGTTGGCAGTTGGTCCCATGTGAAAAAGCTTGACTATGAGTAGCTTCCTTTCAAATGCCGAAAATTTCATGAATAAGGACACTTTGCTAGGGGTTGCTCGAGCAATGGAGAGGCGGAGAAAGGAAAAGAGGAGGGTTGGAACCAATTTAAGCGGTCAAAGACTTCTCACAAAATCCCAAAAGATGATGGGGCTCCAAAAGGCAAAGGTTCTCAGTTGGCTTCTGATCAGCAAAACCCTTACCCTAAAGGGCAAGAAAATAAGTTTGGGCCTCTCAGTTCAGCTTCAGTAGAGGTCCAGGAGGTCGAGATGCAAACGAAAGGGATCCCGGACAAAGGGACACCCTCAGGCTCGAGGCAAGGAGAAATCGCCTCAGAAAGACCTAAGGAAAAGCATGTAGAAGTTGAAGAGGAGGAACAAGACTCGGAGGAATTTGAGGAGGAAGGAGAAATAGGGGAATCACAAATCTCAGCTAGAAGATCGACAAGAGGTCGAACGCCTGACCGGGAAAAGAGAGAGCAAGAAGCATACAAAGATAAACTTCAGGGTAGTCAACCAACCCTTGAGAAACTATTGGCAAAAACTCCCAAGATGACAAGAAACCAGACATAGGGCTCTAAGGGAGCTCATTACAATAAAAAAAGTAAGTGATGAAGGTTGTCTCCTGGAATTGTAGAGGATTGGGGAGAAAAATCAAAGAAGAAGCCATGAGAAGCATGCTTCAGATAGAAACTCCAGATATTCTTCTAATCCATGAGACAAAAATGGAGGACAAAGTTTTCCTTCATACAAGTAAGAAATTTTGGAATAAAGGTGGAGGACAGGCCGTCTCCGCTCGAGGAGCTTCGGGCAGACTGGGCACTCTATGGAATACAAACAAATACTCGATGGTTACTAAGATCCTAAATACCCATTGGCTGTGTTTGAAACTTTAGCATCTTGAAACAAAGGAGGTCTTTAGCCTCTTCAATGTGTATGTCCCAGTAAAAGCAGGAGAGAAGAAGGCCTGCTGGGACTCTATTAGAAATCTGGCAGAAATAGAGAATCTAGAAAACATCATCATGGCTGGCGATCTCAACCTCACCTTACTTATGGCTGAGAAGCGAGGAGGTAGCATCGTTAGAGACCCGGCAAGGGAATGGGTGGAGGACCTCATGCAAGATTGGAACCTGCTTGACATTAAGCCCTTCAACGGTAAGTACACTTGGTCAAACAAAAGAGACGGTCTTGGTCATATTGCTACTAGACTAGATAGATTTCTTGTTCAAAGCTATTTTCTCCTTCTAGGTCTAGAGGCAAGAATTCAAATTCTTCCTTACAACGTCTCAGATCATAAGCCAATCAAGCTTGAGCAATTGGCCCAAAAGGATCTTGGCCCTATTCCATTTAGATTTAGCCCTTTATGGATTAAAAACCCAGACTTCATGGATAAGGTCAAGGAAAGTTGGAACTGTCTTGTAAAGGGCTCGCCTTTCTTTGTTTGGGAGGAAAAGCTCAGAAGAGAGAAAGCAGCTTTAAAAAGTTAGGTGAAAATCCTCCCCAATCCAGCAGCAGAAAGGAAGCATGCTCAAGTCAGTCTTGAGACCCATCATTTACAAATGGAAGATGTAGTCATTACTAAAGAAGTTCTAGACAGGGAGGCAAATTTACAATATAAGTTCCATAAGGCATGTCTGTAGGAGGAAGAGTTTTGGAGACAAAAGTCTCACAGTATTTGGCTTAAGGCAGGAGACAGGAATACTTCCTTCTTTCAGAAACAAGCCCAAGTGAGAAGAAGCTTCAAATCCATCTCAGAAATCAAGGAGGAGTCCATTATCCACAATGATTTCATGAGCATTAAAAGGGCAACCTTCTCTTATTTTTAAAATATTTACAGTGAAGAAGGTGTGTGGAACCAGAACTCTAAATTTCTGGATGTGGTTCCCACAAAGATTACCTCCAAGATGAATCAATCCCTGGAGGCAAAGGTCACTAGAGAGGAAATAAAGGCTGCTCTCTGTGCTATGGAGCCTGACAAAACCCCCGGACCAGATGGCTTCACAACAATATTTCTCCAATCATGTTGGCATATAGTGGAAAAGGATTTGCAAAAAATGGTATTGAAACCCCAAGCCTGTCAGAAAATTGGGGGCAACACATTTTTTGCCTTTCTTGCCCTCATCCAGAAGGAAAAGGGAGCCAATGATTTTAACAGATTTTGACCTATTTCACTATGCAACATTGGCTACAAATTAATAACCAAGGAGATAGCCAACAGATTGAAAGGTATCCTTCCTAATATTATTCTGGAGAATCAAGGTGGTTTTGTTCATGGGAGGCAGATTATTGATAATTTTATTCTAGTGCAAGAGGCGATCCATTCAAGCCTGCAACAAAAAGAAAAGGGAATGGTTGTCAAACTAGATCTAGCTAATGCATTTGATCGAGTTAGGCACAACTTCCTCCTTGGTGTTTTGCACAAGTTTGGGTTTGGGCATAAATTCATCAACTGGATTCGTGCTTGTATCTCTGAGCCCTGGATGGCCCCATTGGTGAATGGGCGAGCTGCGGGCTTCTTCAAAGCTACAAGAGGGCTTTGACAGGGATGTCCTCTTTATCCCCTCCTTTTTGTTCTCCAAGCCTCTGTTTTAAGTTTAAATTTGAACAAGAAGCAGCTCGATCAAGAGATTTTGGGCCTCAACATAGGCAGAGGAGTTAAAAATATTAACCATGCATTGTTTTCTGATGACTCTCTATTGCTGGGCACAACCTCTCTACTTTCCGCTACAAATTTCTAAGAAGTGTTGGATGATTACTGTGATGCCATAGGCAACAAACTAAATAAGGGGAAGTGTTATATTTATTGCTGGAACATTTCAATCAGTGCTCTGAGTGCTATTTCCAGATGTCTGGGTTTTTCTGGCTCTTCCAGTTGGACTTCATTTAAGTATCTGGGCCTCCCAATCTTCCAAAAACCTGCTTTTAGCGGAGATTGTCTCGCTTTGATCGATAAATTCAATCTTAGGATCCATGCATGGGGTTTCTCTTGGCTAAACATCGCTAGTAAGACGATGTTGATTAAGGCTGTCCTCAACAATATTCCTCTCTTTCAATTTTCAATTCTGTTGGCTCCAATCTGCATCCTCAAGAAGATGGAGGAGCTCATTCGCAGATTTTTCTGGAAAGGTGGCAAACAAAATGAAAATGTAATCCCTCTTATCAGCTGGGATAAAGTCACCAAACCTCCTATGGAAGGTGGACTGAATTTTAAAGATCTTCGCTCTCAAAATATTGCTATGGAAGCTAAAATTGTTTGGAGGCTCATGGCTTCCAAGCCAGGTTGGGCACAGAAAGCAATATGGAGGAAATACCTCAGAGGACAAAGGAAACTCTACCTTGACAACCCCCTTCCAAAATCAGGTTCGCACTTTGTTGGCTCGAGGGGTCCTGACCTAGGTTCGGAGGTTAAGGTTTTCCAACAAACCCTTATACTACTAGCCCTTTTGGCAGTGACCTGCTTGCGCAGGCCAAAGTCTCACGCGAAGTAGTATGGGAGGGTGCTAGAACCAGGTTTTCGCACCCTAGGAGAGGGCAGGTAAGTCAGGCATAACTGCGTTCGACTTCGCAAATATCAGATCGCATACTACAGAACCCAGATATATTAGTCCCTTTGCATCCACGTGTGCAATACCACATATAATCATAATAATTAACAGATACAGGACAATAAAGCAACTATCACAGCTATTCTTGCATAAAGTCTAACAAGCAGATTCAAATCAATTGTCAACGCAGCATAAGTACTTAACACAGTTACTTGCAGAGCTCAACATAGAATCATGCATAACATAACATATATCACAGAGTTCAACAACCTTTACTTTCATTAATCCTTCAGATCCTTTTACAATACCCAAAACCCAACCTGCGCACACAGCAGCAGGGTCTGCACACAGCAGGACTGAGGATCTCCACGCACACAGCCAGCAGGATTCCTTTCCCCAAAAAACCCAAAACAGATCTACTAAGTCGCAATTCGCACCAATCTTAGTTCATTTTCTGCCTTACAACTCAAAAAGGTTCAATTACTTATACTACTTTAGCCTACGCATCCAATGGTCTGCAAACCATGGTTTGTGGACCCTTGGTCTACTCTTGACCCACTTATAATGCATTAGGGGCTTTGACCCACCCCAAAACCCCTACGTTAGACTAAATATAATAAAAAATATACAAAATGGACCAGATTCGCAGCTTTGTAGGAGACCCTGTCCCAACAGTCCCCCAACACAATCTTGTGACTCGTCTCGAGTCACTATGGTGGTGGGGTCTCCACCTACGCCTGTATGGCTACTCCGGCCATAGAGTCATTTGATACGATACGGTTTGAGCCGGCTATCATTGACGTAGCCTAGGAGCATATATCCACGCAGGGTAGCAAGCCTAACCGCTCCGCCATCCGTGATCTCCTTAACTGTGTAGGGACCAATCCAATGCTGCTGGAACTTCTCGGGATGCTTTGCAAACTGGCTATCGTATAAGAGGACCAATTGGCCTTCCTCAAATGCCTTATGGTGAATGTGTCGGTCATGCTAGGATTTATCGCGGGCCTTCTGGACTTGCTGATGGAAATTCGCAATAAACCGATCTTCCTCCAAAGCCATAAGCAGCACTAATCGCTCCTCCATGATGTCTGGTTCTGCCATGTTTGTAAATGCTACGATACATAGACTAGGAACAATATACTCCATGGGCATAACGGCTTATTTACCATAAACCATCCTAAAGGGGGTTTTTACTGTTGATTTCTTTCAGGTTGTTCGATAGGCCTAGAGGACCGATGGGATGTGCACGTCCCATTCACTGCGATCAGCATTGCATACCTTGGTCAGTGATTGCTCCAAGATTTTATTAAAAGCTTCAACCAAGCTATTGGCTTGGGGGTGATATGGCATGCTCTTCGCATAATGGATCTGGAACTCCTAGGTCAAAGCTTGGATTGTTTCATTAATAAAGTGTATACCTCTGTCACTCATGAGAATCTTCAGACATCCAAATCTGGTCAAGATTTGTTCAAAGATGAATGTGCAGCGGTATCCGCAGAACAATCCTTTATTGCTTGTTCTTCCGCCCACCTGGTTACATAATCGGTGGCCATAATAATGTAGTGCAGACCCATCTTCTTTCCTGGTGGGTTGATAGGTCCGATCAAATCAATAGCCCACTTATCAAATGCTTGTAGAGCCATTTGTGGTTGAAAGGGCATTTCATCTCTGCGGGATGGCCTCCCAGTTCATTGGCACGTATCGTAGGCTTTACAATAGTCGTGGGCGTCCGTATGCACGGTTGGCCACCATAACCTAGCCCTCAAGATCTTTTGCACTGTTTCTTTCCTTGCATAGTGACCTCCTGCTACTTCGTCATGAGCTTCAGCCAAGATAGAATTCCTTTCGTTCTCCAAAACATATCGCCGCAATACTTCATCTGCCCCCATCTTATATAATTGACCTGCGTTGATGGTAAAGTCTGCTACCCAGGTGACTAACTCTTTCTTCTGCTGTACAGAGTACTCTGGAGTTGTCGTCCTGGTAGTCAAGAACTGAATGATATCAAGAAAGTATGCATCTACTACATTGATAGCAAATAGCCGCGCATCAGGCAATTAAGCTTCCAGGTCGGTTGGCTCCTCGTCACTCTCTATTCCGGACAAGTGGTCCGGCCCAACATTCAACTTTCCCCATTTGACTATGATTTCAAAGTCATACTCCTGAAATAACAGTAGCCATCGGCATATTCCCCCCCCCCCCCCCCCAACACAGGGTTTTTGACCAGGTGCTTTAAAGTTGAATGGTATGTGAACATTTTGAAGTGTCCTCCTAACAAGTAATGCCGATATTTCTGCAACGCATAAACCATGGCCAATCCCTCCCGCTCTGTGGTGGAGTAGTTGCATTCTGCACCAGAGAGCTTCCTACTTGCAAAGGTAACCGGATGGTCAATATCTCCTTCTCCTGGCTGCATAAGGACAACCCTAACAGCAATGCCCGACGAATCGACGTGAACATGAAATACCTTCTCCCAATCCGAAAAGATGAGAATAGGTGCCGAGACCATCTTTTCTTTTAGTAGCTTGAAGCTCTTTTGACATTCGTCATTCCAAAATAACGAAACATCCTTCTTGAGAAATTTTTCCATAGGGGCAGTAATCAACGCATAGCCTTGAATGAATTTCCTGTAGTAGCCCATATGTTCAAGGATCGAGCGTAGCTGTTTCTCTGTGGTTGGTTTTGGAAAATTTATGATAACTGCGATTTTGGCAGGATCTACCATTAGTCCTTGCCGACAAACTATGTGGCCGAGCAAGATTCCAAAGGGTACGTAGAAGATAGACTTCTTGATATTTAGGGAAATCTAGTGTTTTCGGCAGGAATCTAACATCATGTGTAGGTTTGAGACGTGTGTCTTGACCAGGCCGAAGACAGTCCAATCATCGAAATACACGTCGAGGAACTTGTGAATTAATTCTTTGAACACTGTGACAACGACTCATGAGAAGATACCAGGGGCATTTTTTAGTCCAAACGGAATGACAGTATACTGAAAAGATCCCCACTCAGTGGAAAACGTGGTTTTGCTGCAGTCTTCAGGTGCGATTCTTATCTGATGGTATCCTGAGAACCTGTCCGTGAAAGAGTATGCTTCCTGTCCTCCCAAGCTGCCTAAGATTTCGTCTGAGAATGGCGTTGGGAATGGATCATGAACGCAGACATCGTTTAACTTGCGTAGGTCCACACAGATCCGAATCTCTCCCTTAGTTTTTTTTTCTCCTGAACCACCATTGGACTGACCCAGTCTGACTATTCAACAGGTTCGATGATACCTGTAGCAAGCATTTTATCGAGCTCATCCTTCACCTTCTTCTTATACTTGGGGTTCAACCTATAAGGTCGCTGCTTTATGGGCCGCACATCGGGTTTGAGAGTGATATGCATGACCCCTAAGTCCCCTGTGATCCCCTTTAGCTCGGAAAACTTTGTAGGGAACAAGTCCTGATATTCTGTAAGTAATTCGGCCACTTTACCTACTATATTCTCATCCCAGTAGTCCCAATCTTAGCCAACTTAGGGTGCTCTTCCGTCCCAATGTTTACTTCGTGCAGCTTGAGAGGCTTAGTGACATCCACTTCTTTCAGTGGAGGTCCTTCAACGACGCGCTCCCCATCCGACTCTGGGATAGAGATAGACCACGGATCATCTTCACCTTCCTCTCTTGCCAAGTTGCGGCAATTGACAATATCCTGCATCTGCGTTTCCCATGTCGACATCTTGAATACTGTAGAAGAGCTAGTCTTGCCAAACATGAATGTATCTATGTCCTGCAAAGCTTCGTCAAGCGTCCCAGAACACCCTATCAGTCTGAATGTTCCTATAATGTCATTCTTTAGAGTTTCCCAGTGGCAGGTGCACTGATGTAGCTCCGCATCCAGGTACCAGGTAGTAGGGATTGGACCCAACGCGTGAGTGAATAAGTGAACCCACTCTTCTGTAGTTCGGTCGCCCCATGCCTCCATCCATGCAACCACGTGTTCACGTGGATCCCCTGGGGCAAGGAACATCTTGACCTGTACCTCCGCCAGAGTCTCAAATTGCAGAAGCATCATGGCCCGACAATCCACCCACTCCGGGAACACTTCCTTATGCGTCTCCCACCATCGTGCAGGGGTTGCACGCATTGTTAGGTGAAGGGCCCATAACCTTCGTTCTTGGGAAACTCAGCTTCAAATGCTTGCAAAAAGTCCCTAACGTTACCAGAACCATCGAAATAAGGTAGATCTCTTACCTATGAGGAGATGTAGCAGAATTTCTTCATGATCTGAAGACATCGCAGTGCAGAGACATCATGTAACCGGTTTTTCTAATTCTCTATCTCCCCATCCGAGTCGGAGAAACATTCACTGTCCTTTTCCCAATAGAGTACCCCCTCCACCTTGGGGTTGATCAAATCTTCATATCACGTAGTCAACTTATAGATGTGATCCACATCTTCTTCGTCACGCATTGGTTCTACGTATCGTTCGCCTTCCGCCGGATCTAATGGTACTATTACCCTTGTACTGTTATTCTCAAATACCATGCTTCTCTTCTTTAGGTTAATGATTCCCCCCATATTGATGGCCCAACCCAAGACTAGAAGCGCAGGGTAGGGGTCCACATCTTCGACAATCTGAATTACTTCAAAATCAGCCCGGACCTTAACCCCTACGATATCCACCACAATCTTCGATAGTCTTCCCAAAGGTATGATCTTCTGTTGATTGGCCATACGCAATTGGATAATGGACCGTTCCAACTTAGGTTCCCCCATTCATTGCCAAGTCTGTTTAGGTAATACATTCGCATCTGACCCTAGGTCCAAAATAAACTAATCCATCTCGTAATCATCGATCTACGCAGTCAACCACATCTCCCTACCAATGTGTTTCTTATATTTATAGAGTTTGTGTATGTCCTTGACTTCCAGAGGGAGGATAGGTCGTGTTGCGCAACTATCTATCAACGCCTGAAGATTTTCCAAAGCCTTTGGGTTGCGCAACAACTTCATACATGCCTGTAAAAAGGGTTTGACCTCCTCTTCTGCCTTGAGGTCTTTAGGCAGCTGCAAAGTAGATGCCTCTGCCTCGGGAAAGTCTTTGCGTGCTGCGACAAATGTTTCTTTCTCCTTTTTCAGATCCAAACCTGCCTGTTTGATAATTGCTGGTTAGATCAAAGGCTTGGTTGCAGTTTTCTCCCCAGGCCCCCCGGTGGCCATCCCACTATGTGTTACGACATTCACGCTTGGATCTTTGTCTCGTAGTTCGGCCTTAACCCTTTACACATTATGCATAGGTGTTGGCTGCTTTTCCTGCATCTTTGCTATCAAGACTGGACAATCTTCAATCGCGTGGTCCAGCTGCCTGCAATACCGACAAGACCGTCCTGTAGGTTTTGGACAGTCCCTGGCAAAGTGCCCTACCTCCCTACAGTTATAACAGATTAGTTGCCCTCGTCCCTGTCCTACGCTTCCACCTCTTTTGTCTCCCCTGTCCCTTACTGGGGAGCCCCCTGCGCTTGAGAGGGATCTTAGTGAGGATGGATCCAACTGTACCCTATAGAGATTCCCTTGGTCGATCATCAAATCATATGTCTGGCAGTTCTGTTCATCATGTCCTACCGACTTGCAGAACTTGCACCATTGCTGCTTTATTTCTGAGACTTACGCAGCAAGGCAGGGATAGTGGTTTATGTCTTGTAGCCCTGCAATGCAGAAATCATCGCACCATAGTGCCGGCCGACTTAGTCCTGCAACTTCCCTAGGGCACAACGGACTAGGTCCCCCGACCTACATGTAGTCTACTAACAGAGGGCAGTTATCCTTGGTGTGACCATTCGTCTTGCATTATATGCACCATCTTTTAGCACTAGCCTCTGCTCCTCACTCCTTTCGCAGATTCTGGATTTCCATGTGCATCGCCTCCAGTTGTCCTTGGATCTGTTGGACGCCTAGCTGGGTATCGTCTCTGGGTGCAACTTCTAACTTCATAGCGACCTCCAGAGCTTTTTCTGGTGATTCGAAAGTTTGGTGACTCATAGGTATGCGTAGGTGACGCAGAAGCATAGCAATGAACCATTCCGTGTGCTGTCTGTCATCGTAGTGAAATCCTCCTTCTCTGATCACCTTCTTTAGTCGTTGATCGGCCTCCCACACTGATTCAGAAGGCCCTTGTTTAAAATCCTTTAGATTGACCACTATTTGAGAATAGGACTTAGGCTTCTTGAACTGTTGTTTCAAGGCGTTCTTGATCTCATCAATGGTTTAGTTTGCATGTTGTCCGATGTATCCCATGTACCAATCCAAAGCTCTTCCTTCGAAGGCAAGGGACAGCTGCGCCCTCTTCACCACATCACTAGCTACGTTCTGCGCAGTCCATACCGATTCTGCGATAAACCAGAACAGATCCATGTCTTCATCTCCCACACCCTTAAAGGTAGGTAACTTCATGTGCACAACCATGTCATCTTCTGGTGGTGGAGGTGTAGGTGAATTCTTACCCCTACGCTGGTTCGAAAGTGGTGTGGCTGGAGGACTCTGCGCAGTTGCTTCTCTTACCGGGCTGTAGACAGATCTACCTCCTTCTTGGTTGGTTCGATATTATTTTCCACTTCACGTCGTACTCCCGTCCAGATCAAAAGTCATTCATTCGGTGTGGCTACACATAATACTTTTTTCGCGTAGTAATATCTTAATCAACAATTGTAAAGTCTTCAGAAACTTACCCTAAATCCTTTGAAAAATCTTCTCTCTGCTTCAGAGCAGGAGACGAATTGATCAATGGTAAATTCTATCATGAATCCTCCTAGCACGCTGTCCACCCAGTGGTCTACTATGCGAGTGATGGTGTTATCAGCCTTCTCTAACTGCTGGATCAATTCTGGGGACCACTGTGTGACCTGCTCATCCTTCCAACACTTATGAAATTCGACCAACCTTGCGAGCCACTCCTGGAGCTTGATCGCAATGGTTACAAAGAAGATCTCGTAGATCTCCGTGAAAATATACTTATTTTTCCACTCTTTGGTGGTCAACCTCTTACTGCGGTTTTCTTTTACTGCGAATTCCTGAACTTGTTGTTCAAACCATTCATCAATTTCTTTTCTTTCAGGTTTTTAGTATGGCCTTGGCATTACCCAATCCCTCTCTCAAAATGCTCCCAGTCTCGGCAACGGAACCATTTATTGGCTCAAGGGGTCTTGACCTAGGTTCGGAGGTTAAGGTTTGCCAAAAAACCCCTATACTACTGGCCCTTTCGGCAGTGACCTATTTGCGCAGGCTAAAGTCTCACCCGAAGCAGTATGGGAGGGCGCTAGAACCAGGTTTCCACACCCTGGGAGAGGGCAGGTAAGTCAGGCAGAACTGCGTTCGGCTTCGTAAATATCAGATCGCATATTACAGAACCCAGATCTATCTGTCCCTTCACATCCATGTGCGCAATACCACATATAATCACAATAATTAACAAATACAGGATAATAAAGCGACTATCGCAGCTATTCTTGCATAAATTCTAACAAGCAAATTCAGATCAATTGTCAACGCAGCATAAGTACTTAACACAATTACTTGTGGAGCTCAACATAGAATCATGCATAACATAACAAATATCACAGAGTTCAACAACCTTTCGCTTTCATTAATCCTTCAGATCCTTTTACAATACCCAAAACCCAACCTGTGCACACAGCAGCAGGGTCCGCACATAGCAGGACTAAGGATCTTCGCGCACACAGCCAGCAGGAGTCCTTTCCCCAAAAAACCCAAAACAGATCTACTAAGTCGCAATTCGCACCAATCTTAGTTCATTTTCTGCCTTACAACTCAAAATGGTTCAATTACTTATACTACTTTAGCCTACGCATCCAATGGTCTGCAAACCATGGTTTGCAGACTCTTGGTCTACCCTTGACCCACTTACAATGCATTAGGGGCTTTGACCCACCCCAAAACCCATGCGTTAGACTAAATATAATAAAAAATATACAAAATGGACCAGATTCGTAGCTTTGTAGGAGACCTGTCCCAACACACTTGCTCAAACTCTGTGCGCTAGCTTCCCCACTGATCCAATCTCATGCTTACTGGATCCTGGGAAATGGAAAACACATTAATATTTGGAAGGACAAAATCATGAACAAGCCTCCATTAGCTGATGACCATTCTCTGCATTCGCTGCGTACTTGGATGGCAAATGCTAGTCTAAACACATTGTGGGATATCTCCTTTTGGGACAGCATTTGCTGGTCAGGATGGAAACTAATTCAGGTTCCTGTAGAGTTAAAGACAAGCTTTGATTCTCTTCTCGCCCTTCTTCATGGCATGGCACCGATTCATGAAAGGAAACTGCATAAACGTGGCTGGGGCCAATCTGGCTCTTATTCTGTAGCTATGGGCTATGCAAAAAAGTTGGAGTTGCCTCACGTCCCTCCAAACCCAACAACTTGGAAGGGGCTATGGAGGCACAAAACCATTCCAAAAATTGACTTTTTTTGCTGGCTCATGTGCCACAACAGAAATTTGACCGATGACAGATAAAAAAAAAGAGGCTTCCATGGAAAGTCAAGATGCCGGATGTGCTGTGAAAACAAAGAGAATGTTTGCCAATATTATGCTAGAATGTAAATTCGCCGCAGAGGTTTGGCATGAGGCTCTGGCTCCTTGGGGGAACAACTTCACTCTCCCTTCTTCCATAACTGATTTGTTTGCTAATTGGCCTCACAGACATCCAGGTGGGCTCCCTAAGAATGATAGCTTTAAGGCCTTCTGGCTTTCCTTGCCAAAGATAATCTGTTGGCAAATTTGGCTTGAAAGGAATAGGAGAATTTTTAGAGACAAAGATCAGAATGGAAAACTAATCATAGTCAAGATCAAAAGTCAGTTGAAAGAAAGCTTGGGCGATCAACTTGAAGCAACAAATTTAAGCCACTGGGATTTGGAATGGGGTGACATGATGGGCCTTCAATTCTCCGTGGCAGCAAGGAAAAATAAGACAAGTAAAGAATGGCAAAGCAGACTCAATGAGAAAGACTTCTTAGAATGGATTATTAAGTAGTCCAACCATTCCTTATTCTTCGACGGGGTTGCCAAAGGCAATCCCGGGAAAGCTGGTGCAGGAGGTGTCATTAAGAATCTAGAGGGAAAAATTGAGCACAGTTATGCCTGGGGCTTGGGGCATAACACTAGCATCCAAGCACAAGCGCTTTCTCTTCTCCAAGGCCTCGAGTAAGTCAAAAAATTCGGCATCAAAGAGGTAACTGTTATAGGTGACTCTCAATCCATCATAAAAGCTATTGTGGATAAATCTATCCCTAAAGATCTCAGATTTTCTAGATTGGTGGCGAGAATCAAAACAATGACAAAAACACTTCAAAGTGTGAACTTCTTCCATGTATTGCGGGAGAACAATAAGGATGCAAATATGGAAGCCAACAAAGTTCTTCTTCTTTCCGCCGACACCCTTTCAAGTGACAAGGAAGAAGAATGGGATCCTATCCCTTAATTTCCAGTTTTCATGTTTTATTGCATATTATTGCATCAGTTCGTTTGTATCCACAAGTTAGGGAAAATTTTGGAGATTGAATCGATAGCTAGTTGTAAGAAATACCGACACATAAGTATCCGAGTCATAGATCTCATGATAGGTGAGGAAAATTGGGAACTACTCCCAAATTTTGTAATCTATTTTGAGGCATTCATGCCAAAGTTCTAATACAAATCCATAACCGTTCCTGCAAGTTTAATATATATATATATATATATATATATATATATATATATATATATTCTAGAAAACTAGAAATAGTTAGCTTTATTATTTTTCTATATATTATTTCATTTGTAATAAACATGGGTTGGCTTTTGATGCCAAAATCTTTTAGCTCTGTAAATTTTTTATTATAGAATCCCTTATCAAAGCCTTCCGGCTCCAGTTTATGATAGAATTTGTGTTTCTAGTATGTCTTTCTAGTGTTTCCATTACTTGTTTTATGCACATGTTCAAAGTATTATAGAAGATCTGGGTAAGAATAGTTTGAGTTTCAATTTCTTTGAAATCCCCTGCAAATTTATAATCGTTTAAAGAGATTAGTATATTGGACTGTCTGTCTGAGGAAGATCCTCTTTGAACTGGTTATTTTTTATCCTTCTATCTTCTCTTGAATGTGTTTTGTCAGGCTATATAACTTTTCTATACGCATCCAATTTTGACTGGTTAATTAAGTATTATGTCTGACTCCTTAATTATCAGGAATCCTCTTATATTCTTCTTTCAAATTCTTTAAAAAGTTAAGTTCTTCTGTTAGGCTGGAAGTTGACACTTTGAGAAAGGAATCTACAAGGGAGGGATTTATTCATGAACATGAATTTTGCAATCATCAACAACCATCCAAATTAAATCATAAATTTGGTCATTGTGCTTCAAAGGTTGTCAAGTGACAATGAACAACATTAAATAAGGCCTCGTAACTATAGAGGGAGCCCCCTCTAGTTCAAGGACCAGCTTGAATCTAAACACTGGCCGAGTTGTTTCTTGGCGTAGTTTTTGCAGCCAAGAACTGCCTACGAGAAACATGTACAACATTTTCTGCCTTTGCCAGGGAGCGAAGTGACAAAGAAAATTTTCCCTGGATCACGATCACGACTAGATCTATTTCTTGCTGGTGAGCAAGGAGTAGGCATTTGTATTGGTTGCATTATTTTCACCTAGTGACTCCACTTTGTCCTATGGCAATTCCATTAGGTTACCGATTCTACTGTTTTGAAATGTCAGTTGCCTTTGCTGTTGTGTTTGTGCAAGGCTTATTGATAGTTGCAATCAACAATATATTTTTTCTCCTCTCAGCCATGATAAAAAATTTAAGATGTCGACAGAGGATGCAACTTTTAAAGTTCACATGTAAGTATCTGGTGCATGTGGAGTTTCATTTTTATATTTTAAATATGAGTCAAGTTTTCAGATGCTAGCAAAGTGATCTTCCAGTAAATCCACTCCTCACTTGGTTACATTGGAAATCATATTACACCTAACAATGCAGATGTGCAGTTCAGTTAGGTAAAGGTTGTGTGTGGTTTAATTAGTTATTTTTAGATTTAGTGAGTAGTATATTATTTCAGATTTGCTATACAATATATGGGTTGATTTAAGTTTTAGTAAAGCATATTGTAGATGAGATTGCAACAATTACAATTTTCTTTCCAAAATAAATGAGACCTAAAACAAGGATATTGAATTAAGCAATAAGTTTGTAGTTTTGCAGATTTTGGAACAGTGTACAGTTTTCATATTTAAGCTTTGTTGTAATTCGCAGTTACTAGTTTTAGTGTACAGTTGCAGGATATTCAAATGTCATGATTGATTCATGGGGATTGGTTACACTTTTACATTATTGCAGATGAATGGTTGATGGTTTTATGGTATGACTCCATGCCCAACATTTGAGGCATCTAGTCTACTAGTTCTCTGTGTCCCACAGAGGGAGGTAGTCCCCAGTTGGAGCCTATGTTGTAGAAATTTCTTTCACGAAAGGAAGCTACAAATTAATTTTATGAAATTTCCAATTTCGTTTTTGGATAAATGCTCAAACATATGCTTATTTATACTTTTGAATGGCTTATTAATAATTTTAATTTTAAAATAATTGTATTTTTATAAAAATATAATGTTATATTTTTATGGAATTATCTATTTAAATTTAAAAACTACGTTATAAAATTTATTTAATTGAAATCCTACCACCCACCCTGCACTTAATTATTAAACCTCCCTTATTTTTCATGCATTGAGATATGTGCAAAGTCAGGGTCCCGGTAGTTGTTTTTCACTTTACCGCATTTTACACTTGTCAGCCTCTACTTCAACCCACTCTCCCCCTTTCAAAACTATTTACTATTGAGACCCCCTTTCGGGTTACTCCTAAAACCATTTATTACTTACCCCAAAAATACCATTATTCCTATTTATTAAATTATGGTGGAAATACATATATCAAATTCATATTTCATACATTTATGAAATATTTTTATGGATGAGAGGCTAAGCAAAAATTATGTTCACGTGAATGAGTTTTATAGATGTAAATAAGAATAAACCTGAGGTAAATGAGGTTGAGGTGAAATAAATTTACAACTGCATGGTGAAATAGATTTACTAGTGCAAGGGAAATAAATTTTCCAGGTACATGTAAAATTGAATTTAGGTGAAAATCAAACACATGGTTTTGGTAATCCATCCAAGGACTTACAGATGTAAAAAGAATTTACAGGTAATGTGAAGTTTAATTTACAGTGTGAAAATAAATGGAGGATAAGTAAAAAGCAAGTTTTTACCGGGAAGGAGAAACAAGGCATAGATTTACAAAATAACACATGGTTTTGGGAATCCATGGGAAGGAAAAATGACACATGGTTTTGGGAATCCATGGGAAGGAAAAACAACATATGGTTTTGGGAATACATGAGAAGGAAAAACAACACATAATTTCAAATAAGTGGATGATTTTATTCAATAACATTATTTCGCGAAATATTTTCTAAAATTCATTTAGTAAATTCATGAAAATAGAAAAATATAAAATTCAATTACAAAATATTTGAAAACATTTATAAAATATTTCCTTCCAAATATTTTATGACATTGCACTATTAAAAAATAATGAAATTAATGACTAGGTGACTACAAATGTTAGTCACCGCAATGATTTCAAGTGAATTACTACTAAATTTGAGTCATTTTAAGTGACAGAACTAAAAATGACTGACTTAAATGACTAATTTAGTCTTGGAATAAAATATATGACTAGAAAATAAGTGACTAAACTAAAAGCGACTAACTTGAACCACTAATTTAGTCTAGGGATAAAATATATGACTAGACAATAAATGACCAAATTAATAATGATTAATGTAAATGACTATTATAGTCCAAGAATAAAAATATGGCGCCCAAATAACAAGTACAACAAGTATATGAATTAGTCATTCATGTGAGTAATTTTTAATTGCGTCACTTCATATATGGAAAATTTCACTTTTGGTACCGAAGTGTTACATTTCACTATAGTTGTCTCTGAATCCATTTGGAGTGTTAAAATTTAGATACAAAGAGTGTTAAAATTATGAATACCCTTTTGTCTCTAAAGTTTAACTCTGCAAAGGGATTCATCTACATTAACATAATTGCATGTATCATCTATCAACTTTACACTAATGCCTTCATTATAATTTTATTAAAGGTAATATTAATTAGATAGCCAAATTAATATTAATATTTATATTTAATATTTGGCCATAAAGTTTAATTTTTAAACTTCATTGATTTATGTTAAAAGTGTGAGTTGTTTTAAATCTAAGGTTAAATCTTCATATTTACATTCAATAAGTAGATAAATATAACATTTCTTATGTTAAACATGTGATTTCATTTAAATCTAGTATTAAATCTTTATATTTACATTTGATAAATACTAAATAGATAAACCTAAAATATATATTTATAGACCTATTTTAGTAAATAGGTATGAAAATTTATTAATTTAAGTTTGAAACTTAATTAATTTTTTAATGATGTATGAACCTTTGTTTTTTTATAAGTCAATGTTATATTCATGTAGGAAAAAAGGATTACATATATGTTGAGTCTCAAATCTGCATCTTTTCCATACACTTTTCTATACCTTTTTCACTCACCTGAACCTCCCAAGTTGTCAATATCATTGTATATTAATTGCAAAAGAGCATCTAACATGGTTTTTAATTATATTTTTGTGTCTGCTGTTTGATTTAGATTTTGTTCATCTAGCTGCGGAATCTTGCCACTTTCCGCAGCTGCTGCAACTTTCCGCAACCATTTTGTGAAACTCTATGTTACAGGTGTCTACAGGAAAAACGAGCCACATGGGCAAGTCAGAAATGATGTGGACATGGTTCGTGTCCTATTGGTTTGAGCAAACTCATCTAAAGAAGCTGCGGTCAAAGGCGTCCAAATGGAAGTCAACCATAGAGTCTCACGGTGACAGGACTCTGTTTCGTGTCACGTAAAGGTTCATATGGCCGTTTATGAGTTGCGGAGGACAAGTCGACATCTGTACATGGCTCCATAGCCGAATTCAAACATCCACTCCTCATAGATTTACTTTGCAATATGGCCATGATCCTAGATCCGTGGACGTAATGGTCTACGTGTTCTCCACCAGCATAAACATTAGGAATCAGTTATATTTCTTTTGTTATAAATAACGCGTTTGCATACGCATAGGGAGTTAGTCTCAATTAGTCTCTGTTATCTTTTGTTAGTCTGCTCTGTAATGTAATTACGCTGCACTTGTGCCGTAACATCATCATTCTGTAATGACTGCATTTTAATATAAGAAGACTCTATTTTCAACCGAAATTCGTATTTGAAGATCGTTGCCAAGGCTGGTGTAGAGGGCCCCTGCACTTGCCAAGGTTCTGTGCATTATTGTATAGTTCTTATTTTATTTCTTTAAAGCTCATTTGTGCCATATTGCATCTTTCATGGTATATATGCTTCATTTCTGTTTATAAACTTTCATGCTTTCCATTTCACTTCTGTCTTTCATGTTTTATGTTATTGATTACTGATCAGTGTTCTTGTTTCAGGTTATAGATAGGCAACCCGGGAATTTGCATAACTTTTTGACTAATGACATGGAATTAACATTGTTCTGCTGCTAATTTGTTTTTCTTAGTTTCTGTTTAATTTCAGTACTGCTTTGTTTAATTCAGTTTTGCTCATTTGCTTCAATAGTTAAATTTAGATATATTAAGCTGCTCATAACATCTTCAGTTGCCTCCGAAAGCCACAGCTGGACTGATGGTGAGGGATTGTATTATGAAATGTGTAGTTTAGTATTAGTTTCCTTTCTGCAAATTTAAATATATTAAGCTGCACATAACATCTTCAGTTGCCTCCGAAAGCCACAACTGGACTGATGGTGAGGGATTGTATTATGAAATGTGTAGTTTAGTATTAGTTTCTTTTCTACAAATTTAGATATATTAAACTGCTCATAACATCTTTAGTTGCAACTGCGCCAAAATGTTTGGTCAATTTAGTATGTCCTAAATTGCTGCATTTAATTTGTCAATCCGGGACTCGTAAGCTGATGAAGTGCGGTGCACTATATGTGCAAGATAACCTATTTCTTAACTTTTTGTCGTTTTTGGTTTTCTAAGGTGAAATGGAAATTCTAAAATGAAAACAAGTATGGTTATGTTTGTTCAAGGAAATGATGTCCTCTATAATGATTTACCAACTTGAAACTGAAAAAGAAAGAATTTGAAATGTACAATGACAAAACTTGAAAGGAAATGAAAAATGTGCTGCTGAAATGAAAAAGGTGCTGCTAATCTAATAAATCAAAACAGTGAACTAGTGAGCAGGAAACCAAACTATTCTTGCTACTGTCTAAACACAAAATAAATTATGCTGAAATAAATCCAAAATTGCGATAAAGTAAATCTAAATCAAATTACATCAACTTGTCTTCTGATCCCTCATCATTAGTCCAGCTATGATTTTCGGAAGTAACCATAAACAACTTGAGTAACTGATATCTAACTTGCAGAAAGTAAACTAATATCAAACCACACATTCATAATTCAATCCCTCACCATCGGTCCAGCTGTGGCTTTCGGAGGTAACTGAAGATGTCATGCACAATTTAATATTTCTAACTTGCAGAAAGGAAACTAATACCAAACTACACATTTCATAATACAATCCCTCACCATCAGTCCAGCTGTGGCTTTCGGAGGCAACTGAAGATGTTATGAGTAGTTTAATATATCTAAATTTGCAGAAAAGAAACTAATACTAAACTACACATTTCATAATACAATCCCTCACCATCAGTCCAGCTGTGGCTTTCGGAGGCAACTGAAGATGTTATGAGCAGCTTAATATATCTAAATTTAACTACTGAAGCAAATGAGCAAGACTGAATTAAACAAAGCAATACTGAAAGTAAACAGAACCTAAGAAAAACAAATTAGCAGTAGAATAATGTTAATTCCATGTCATTAGTCAAAAAGCTATGTAAATGCCCGGGTTGCCTATCTATAACCTGAAACAAGAACACTGATCAGTGATTAATAACATAAACATGAAGGACAGAAATGAAATGGAAAGCATGAAAGTTTATAAACAAAAATGAAGCATATATACCATGAAAGATGCAATATGGCACAAATGAGCTTTAAAGAAATAAAATAAGAACTATACAATAATGCACAGAACCTTGGCAAGTGCAGGGGCCCTCTACACCAGCCTTGGCAACGATCTTCAAATATGAATTTCGGTTGAAAACATAGTCTTCTTATATTAAAAAGCAGTCATTGCAGAATGATGATGTTACGGCACAAGTGCAGCGTAATTACTTTACAGAGTAGACTAACAAAAGATAACAGAGACTAATTGAGACTAACTCCCTATGCGTATGCAAACGCATTATTTATAACAAAAGAAATATAACTGATTCCTAATGTTTATGCTGGTGGAGAACACGTAGACCATTACGTCCACGGATCTAGGATCATGGCCGTATTGCAAAGTAAATCTATGAGGAGTGGATGTTTGAATTCAGCTATGGAGCCATGTACAGATGTCGACTTGTTCTCCGCAACTCAGAAACGGCCATATGAGCCTTTACGTGACACGAAACAGAGTCCTGTCACTGTAAGACTCTACGGTTGACTTCCATGTGGATGCCTTTGACCGTGGCTTATTTAGATGAGTTTTCTCGAACCAATAGGACACGAACCATGTCCACATCATTCCTGACTTGCCCATGTGGCTCGTTTTCCCTGTAGACACCTGTAATATAGAGTTTCACAAAATGGTTGCGGAAAGTTGCAGCAGCTGCGGAAAGTGGCAAGATTCCGCAGCTAGATGAACAAAATCTAAATCAAACAGCAAACACAAAAATATAATTAAAAACCATGTTAGATGCTCTTTTGCAATTAATATACAATGATATTGACAACTTGGGAGGTTCAGGTGGATGAAAAAGGTATAGAAAAGTGTATGGAAAAGATGCAGATTTGAGACTCAACATACCCCCACTGTGAAGGTGTTGCATGTCCTCATGCAACCAAAATTTTGATAATCCTTCCTTAGTTCATATGCCTTGACACTTCAGCCAGCACATCCAAACCTCTCCTCTTCTTCCTTGGAGCTGCCAACATTCTGGGTTTCTTCATTAAGCACCTAAATTTGATATTAACCAATGCTCTGCTCAACTTCTGGCATTTCTTCTTCAATTTCTTGTTCTTCTTCTGCCATATTCCCAGATGTAGCATGGTATTATCATGAATGATCTTGTCTAATTTACCTTGTTCCTTCAATGCCTCATTTTCACTTTTGATGTGTCTATTCAAAAGTTCTAGCTCAAAGATTTCCTGTTTTAGTGATTGGACTAGATCATCCTGTACTGTATGAGGCTAGATGGACAAAGTACTGGGACCTGTAGCTGCCTTTTCCAAAGATTCTATATAGTCATATACTTCCTGCTGCTTGGGGTCTACTTCAGGTGTCATTTTTATTGGGCTGTCCCCAAAATGCCGTGAAGGAGAGTTATCTTCAAAATCTGGCTGAGAAGGACTCACATCAACATCTTGTTGAGAATGGGATGGACTATGGTCAATGTTTGACTGAGAATGAAATGAACCAAGTTCACTAACTGACTGAGATGGACTATGGTCAGTTGGGGACTGTTTAGATGTCTCCTCTCCCAAATCAATGAAATGAGGACCCTTTATTTGCGTTTTCTTCAATTTCCCTTTAAGTTTGCTGCTTCTTCTCACACGCTGTGGTACACTATCCTTTTGTTTTTGTTTTCCTTTCTCTGCCTTATTGACCATAGATGACTGTTTTTTGAAGATAAACTAATCTTTCAGATAACATTTGATGATCTTCTTCTTCAGAAGAAGGGGTTTGATGTATAGCCTCAATAGTTTTTCTCTCTTTTGGTGTTATTGGCTTCTTACCCTTGATTTCTTTCTTCTTCCTCTTTGACAGTCTCTCTTCCCTATCATTTCTTTCAATTGTAGTAGTAGGAGTATTTTGAATTTCATCAATTGTTCTTTTTCTCCTACTTCTTCTTGCTGTGCTACCTTCAGGAATTTCTTGAGTAGGAGTAATTTGAGTTTCTTCATTTATTATTTTTCTCCTACTCCTTCTTGTTGAACTACCTTCAGGAATTTCCTGAGGTTCCTCAAAGAAATTTCTAACCAGAAATTGTTCCCATGTGTCTTTCTTCTCCTTTAACTCTTTTTCAATCAAAATTTTTACCAGACCGTGGTGATATAGATATGGTTCTACATCTCCTAAATGCTTCTGAAAAGTCATAGACATTTTCTTCAAGCTATTGAATAGAAAATATGGGAGATTGAGAGTTTGATTATCTAGAAAATTCATTAGCAACCTGGTATGGTACATATACATGGACCCAAAACGACCTTCACATGTAATGAATTTTTGAACAACTAGCAGCAATGTAGCCCATTCCTCTTTCAATGCATGAAGAGGAATTCCTCTTTTAAAAATAGTTATGTCCATACCTTGGTTTCGTAAGATTGTTCTCCATGCTTCATCAACTAAAGAATGCATCAATTAACTCAGTGCATGGACAGTTTCAGTGGAGATCAGTGGAGAGGTAGGTGAAAGGGTAAGTGTGACTATCAGTTGTGACTATACTGGTGCATGAGATTTGCACACACATTGATGGAGAAGCCAATGAGGATTGCGTAGTACATCTTGGTGGGATTCGAACTTGGATCTCATGCTTTTCCATATTGGATTGCGCAGTAGAGGCTGGCTAACAGGTGGAGCAGATTGGAGCATGTGTTTTGTATGATCTGAGCTTGTGTAGTGTGTAAAAATTGGAGATTGTACTAAGAGCTTGTGAGGAGTTTGTACAATGATTGTTACATGATCTCTATCATTATAATATACAGATAGTTGGGGGTTTTCAGCTTTAAGCTTTCCCATTACATATTGTGTTTATATGTGTGATTGTTTATGGTTTTAATGTGCGCATGCAATTGTTTAATTTCCGCAATTAATGATCAATGGTAGAAGAGGTTATGTATTATGCATGGAGAACAAATAGTGTGTGATCAGGATAATCTCGGTGAATAATTTAACCAATTATTCAAATTTCTACAGTACAAAACCTAGTGAAACATGAGCCTCATGTTACCTCCCCTACCCTTGCTGAAATCTCAAATGGTTATAAGCCTCCTTCTATACTACCTATGCCCATAAAAGTCCCAAACAGATACAAACCTCTGGTTTTACCTCCTGTCCTCCAGGCCCTCCCTGAAAATCTTGCAAATAAGCTGCCCGGTTTTGATGGAGAAAATACAAAGATCACCACTGAAAAACACATTAAAAATATTTAGGATTTACTTGACCTATTTGAAGTAGGAAAAGATGATGTGCATATTAGAATGTTTGCCTTATCATTACAAGGAAAATTTAAGAGTTGGTTTAAAGACCTTCAAGCTGCAAGCATTAGAAATTTTCATCAATTCACTCAAGTCTTCCTAGATAGGTGGGTGGTCCTAGGAAATGTTTTTTTCATCATTGAAGAGTATAACCATCTAAAAATACAACCATGGGAGACATTACAACACTTTTTAGCCAGGTTCAATAAAGTATATCATTCCATACCTGTTAAGATAAAGCCACCCCCAGGGTGCGCTCTATTGCACTACCCAAATGCCTTTGACCCAGAGATGGCATTCTAGATAAGAGAAAGGGACCCTTCAACCCTGGAGGAAATGCAAAGGATGGAAATTGATGTGGAAGCCAGCATGTTGAATAGGGAGGCAAATCTAAAAGCAATAAATAAGGACAAAGTAGATCAAGAGAAACTGATATCTTCAGAGAGAAAGCTAGAGATGTTGACAGGCACAATCAACAAAATGATGCACATGATTGGCAGGAAAGAGGAAGAGTAGAAGGTTGAGGTTGGAACTGATTATTCAAAATATCCAGTGCTATTTTCTTGGGAAGAACAAACTCAGTCATTACAATGCAAAGATAACTATCAAAACATATTGGTTGAGCAAGGTTGCAAAGAATAAAATCCACGAAGTTGTCAAGAAAGTAAAAGATGCCTTCCTACATCTTGTGCTTCACTATTAAGAGAGCATTGCAAGCAGGTTGCAAATAGAAACAAGGAGGAATTCTCTAAAGAATTAGCCAGGGAAGAAATGGATGATACAAACCCTTTTTTAGGTCCAAAAGTTCTCCCCCTAAGCCATCTTGAAATCGCAGAATCTGAAACAGAGGAGGATTCCACACATTTGGGGACTTTACCCTTATGCTTTAACTCATTTTAGATAATGAAGGGAAATTGGCATCCTAAGGATATATCAAAGGTAATTCATGAATTTCATACTCAATTTAACTATCATGATAATCAGGAGAAGTTGGTTGAGAATGAAAAAAATCAGTAAATAAAAGAAAATCGACAAGATCCCTCTGAAGAGACAAATGATGATTCATATGCTCTCTGGTGTGAGGCTCAAGAAGACATTCAGCCTCATGATCATTCAAAAGAGAAAGAAACCATTGTGTTTCAATCCCAGTAAAAGAAGAAGCTATTGGCCATAAGCACTCTCCTTCTAATCCCAACTACCATAAATCAAAAAATAAACTTATAGATCAACATATGGTGGAGCAATCTATTGATCTAGTGTGCATATTGGATGACATTCCTTCTATGAATAAGCTACCCAAGTATGATCAATATGATGATGATTATGTTCTCCCGACTCAAGCTAACACTACAGAAAAATCAGTAACTAGTTTTTGGGACAAAGACAGTCATTTTCAACAACTCAAATATAGTGATCAGCAAATACAAATTAGCTATGAGAGTGAGGAAGAAAGTGCAAAAAGTTTGGAAAAAAGGGAAGGATCTTTACCTCTTTGTTGTGCTTCATTTCAGTTCATCAAAGACAACCTTAATACAATCAGAAATCAGCAGTATTTGGGTATTTTTATTAACAACAAAGAATACATTCAGCCTCATTATCAGTCTTCACAAGAAAAGGAAAGAAATTTCTGTCCAATACAAAGAAAACAAGGACTGCCTCCTCCTTTATCTGAAGAAGAGATCAATCAGATTCTCAACATGCAGCCAACCTCTAAACATTTATATAAAGAGATTATTTCTATCTGTTCTACTTTTTTTTTATGTATTGTAGCCTTGCCTCATGAATAAACAAGAGAACAGGTTGATATTGGGGATGCACTGCCTTCTCAAGAAGACTTATTGCCAAAGAGTGCTCCTGCTCATCAAAATGATGGCTTTCAGATAGAACTCATCCCACTCAATCAGAGCATATCAGGTTTTCTAGAGGACAACATTGCAATATATTATGAGGCTGCCAAGACAGATGATAATGAGGAGGGGGAAGAGATTCTTTCTCAAAATAATCCCAAGCTTCACAAGTGGGAGCAAGGAATGGTCCTACATACAGCTGATTATTCAAATCCTCAAAGCCGGGTGTTATTTCCAGATCCCTTTGTTGTTTTCTTAGAGGCATATAAAGAAGGAACATGCTATGCTAGGAATGGTTTGTTGCGGAGTGTAAAGAAGATCTTGAGCACTGTTGTTCAAAAGCAAGTGAGATGGGAGTGGCCTTTTTGTTATTGCAGCATACTTAAAGGGCTAAATGAAAATAAATCATCTAGTCACTTACTTGATTGGTTTCATTGGAGAAAAGAGTTCACCTAGTATATATATAATCTCCAAGTTAGACTAGGATAGATTGGTATGCCAATAAGCTCAGCACTATGAGCATCTTTTTAGTTTTAGATTTTTTTGAAAAAAAAAGAGAGAAAAAGAACAAAAAGAGAAAAGAGGGCAGATAAAACGAAGAGGTAAAACCCCATACCAAAAAAGAATATTGATGAGAGTATGCAAGCCTAAATGCCACTATTTTTGAGAAAGGAAAGTCTTGTTTAGTCATACAGCCTAATCATGATTGAACATGTTTTAAATTTCTGTTGATAGGTTAGTGAATGAAGATTTTCCAAAATATTTAAACTTGGCTTGTCAGTAGATTAGATTAGGAAAAGATATTTGGTTCCAATGCTCAAACATGAACCAAAAGAGAAAGAGAGGGATGCATAACAAATTCCAAAATATAGCCCTCAGTTTTCAGTCTTTCCTTTTTGCAAAATAATCTGTGTGTAGCTTGTCCAAAATGCCACAACCCATGACAAATCAAACTTCTTAAAATTGATTTGGCATAAATAAGCCTCAATGACACATTAAGTGATGCACGCCAAGGCATCTAAACTGTTGGTTTAATAAATTTTCAAGATACAAAGCAGTTTCCTTAGTTAGAATAGGATCAAGAGGAATAGTGAACTCTTCGTATTGGCTACGAGAAAAATTAGAAGAGATGTTAATATTAATTTATAACAAGGATTCCAATGCTTTGGAGAGATTCTTTTTGGTCGCTCTGCTCCTTTAGTGATTTTAGTAGAATATTCTGGCGGTTCTGCTAGGCCTAGAGTATGATCTGTCAATTTGATTCTTGGGTATCAAATTGTTTTTTTTTTTTTTAAATTTTATGTTAGTAGATTAGAGAATGAAAAAATGTCAAACTACTTAACCTTGACAGATAAGTAGATTAGGTAGAGAATAAAGAAGCTCATCAGTCTAATCTAATCCTTTGGATGATATGAGGGTAGAAGTAGTTTATTCTTTTAAAAGAAAAATAATGTCAAGTGTTTGCCATTCCAAGTGCACCCAAATGATGAAAAAATGCTAGGAAAAGTATGTTTGGTAGGTAGAATCGATATCGAAGCAATCAATTTTTTTTTTTTTTTTTTTTTTTTTTTTTTTTTTTTTTTTTTTTTTTTTCAGATTTTGAGATCACAACTTCAAAAGAACACTAGCAAGTGAAGAAAGAGGGATCTGCCAAGTAAAAGTAAGTTACTAATCATCAAGACCCAGAGATATGAACTCTAAGGTTCTAGACACCTCCTGAAAGGAGCTGCCCTCCCCAAGTGGATCCACTGTTAGTCATCAGTATTTTTCACTATCTTTAGATGACTATAGGATGTACTGCCTTCATTATCCTTATAAAAATTTTTCACTATTCATCATTTTTCCATCTCAAGGTCACCCTATTTCTCCTAAAAGACTTCTTATGGGCTTATGCATCTCGTCTTCATCCTCCTTTCCTGCCTATAACCTCATTACCTTGTTTTCCCTTGTCAAATAGACTACGTACTCCCTCTAGATTTTCCTAGTGTTGACTCATTCCCCATACCTCTTTTAGCATAATAACCTATATTAATACTCTGTTCACTTGAAAATCCCCAGGCCAAATTTCAGTCAAAATCAAGTCAAAAGAACCCTCCCACAAATTCATTATGGTTTTACATTTTCTAAGGTCATCCTTGGATGTTTCAGGCACTGCTTTTCCTTTGTTAGAATCTGGCTCATATGTAATAGAATTTCAAGACATGGTTATTCAAGAAGGGCCTAAAATATTTCCAAAGAAGATGACCTTTTCAGTACAGAGTCTGCAAGTGGGAAAAATGGAAAAGGTTCAGCACTTCTGTAGGAGTGTTGAAATATTTATCAGTAGAAGGTACTAATGAGGTAGACTGTCTACTCTTGAATGAAAACAACTTATAGCAATGGAAAGAGGAAGCACTTGATATTACATATGACTAGGGTTATGAACTAGTTAGTCCATTTGAGTGCCAAAGTAGTGATCACTTGCAGAAACGACATGGAGGAAGCACACAAGGCCAGTTTCGCTCCAAATTTTGTTTCTGAACAAACAAAGAGGAATTTGAAAAAAGTGAGATATTTTTTGTCAAACATAGGTAAAGGAATAAAAACCTCATTCATATTTTACACAAGTATCATCGTTTCGGAGAAATGTTAAATTTACAGGTGCCACAAGAGGTTTGCTGCACTTCTGAAGTGACCTTGGGAAAATCTGGTTTTCTCATATCTGGAGTGTCCAAATGACTTCCTTGATAATTCAAATGATAACTATAATATAATAGCTTTCCAATGAGCTATCATGAGCTCAATTTGGAGTTGAGGAAGGCCTCCAAAAGTTTCCTGCACCAGCACTCTTCATTTATGCACCATCATTTTGCACTTTTTGACCAATCTTGGAAGCATCAACTTTTGACAGCACAAATCAACTCCAATTAGAAAAAAAAAGGTACATTTGGAAAGTAGACAGGACAATATTTCCAACAAGCTATCATGGGCCCAATTTGGACACCAGGAAAGCCTCCAAATGCCTTCTGCACAAAGGCGATGTGAGCTCAGGACTTGGCATTGTGCGCTCAGAACTAGCATTGTGCGCTCAGCCTTGGCATTGTGCCCTCAGCATTAGCATTGCGCGCTTGCACAGAGAGGGTTTCTAAGCTCTTCAACCACTAAAATCACTCCAAAACTCTTCCAAATCTCTGCCAAAGGTCCTCCAATCATATTGAGGTGTAAGTACATGTCATCAACCCACTTAGAAGCTATTTTGGTCATCATGCAATTGAATGGAAGCTAAACCCTCAATCAAACCCTAGGTTTTCAGCTTGAAATCACTGTTTTTCCATTGCTTCATCCTCCTTTTAAAAAAATAGTGATAATATAGGAAAATTTCACTTTTTGAGAGGTTGTTCATTCATCTGAGCTTGTCCCTACATCCATCCCCTTCATACACTCATTCCCTTCACTTACAAGGCTGCCATTTAATTACCCTCCTTTCATCTCATTTCACATCAGTCCTAGGATTTCTAAATAGAGTTTTAAAAATTCCAGAAGAGGGAGATAGTGACAGTGGTAGAGAAGCCCAAATTCCAAGGAGGCATGATCACAAAGGAGGAAAGATAAACATATTTGAAACCCTCAATACAAGGGAGCTTATGGCATCTCCCCCTACTGTTTCTTGCTTCAAACCCATGGGCTGCTTTGAATTTTGTGAGAAGTTACAACAAGTACAAAAACACCCTGAGCTAACAAGACTATTTAATATCAATTTGCATGACAAACAAGTTGAAATTGCTAGAGTTACATTTTAGATGTCTACTGATGTTATTGCTGCAGCTACTGGGATACCAAGTGTGGGTGGGAATTGGTTCAAGCAAGCAAACCTAGACATGAGTTACTTTGAGCCATATCTAAAACCTAGGGTTAGGATGCTGCATATACCATATTACCTCTTCCAAAGCATTGACAAAATGACCTACATAGTGCAAAAGAGAGATTACCGTCAGCAAATGTAGAGCCTGTTTCATCACTCACTCATCAAGATGGTTGTTATGCACCAACTACAACAAAAATGCATTCCATGGGAGACCTTCATTTCCAATGAGCTTTTCACTACTCCACATGGCCATCATCAGCGAGGTAAATTCCAAATTTTGGAACTTGTTGCACATTTTGAAATTTTGACTATTTGGCTTGCAGAAAAAAGGGACAAATGCGTAGCGCCACTGGCGTTGCACTATTTTTTTGGGTACCCAAATAGGAAAAGGTTTAAATATTCATGATACTCATGGCAAGGAAATCATCCTCAGAAAATTTCATGTCATTTTGAGAAAAATGGATCCCTCAAAAGGGCCAAAAACTAGCAAAAAATCACCTTTCTACCCTCTTTTCAGCACTGGCGCTGCGCCTCGAGGAGTCTTGGGAGAAATAGTTTTTTACTAGGAAAATGGGCACTAATCTAGAAACTAAAGTCCTATCTGGAAACTAGATAGGACCGGCTTTCCAATGAGCTATCATGGAGCTCATTTGGACACCAAGAAGGCCTCCAAAAATCAGTTGCAAAAAGGGCAATTTTTCCAATTTTGGCGTTGCGCCTTCAGCACTAGCGCTACGCCCTTGAACCTTGGTGCTGCGCCCTTGCTAGAAAGTCAACAAAAGACACTTGGATTTATTTTGAAAGTTATTTAGAGGCCTTAAGGTCAAATTATTCGCAGGTTAGCTCAAAATTTATGCTAGAAGTTATTATTTACAACTAGGGTGTCTTAAATACTTTGCCTTGGGCCTTGCATGGTCACAAAGGTCGAAGTGACTTAAATGTGTAACTTATGACTTTTAAAACCATAGCTAGGGTATTTACAGCTAGGGTTTCTTAAATAATTTTCCTTGCGCCTTGCATGGTCACAAAGGTCAAAGTGACTTAAATGTGTAATTAATGACTTCTAAAACCCTAGCTAGGGTTTTACTTCTCATTTCAAGTTAAATACTGCATGGTGGCTTCATTATTTTTGTTGGTTGTTTGTTGAGTGAAGTGCCTCATAGACTTTGAATTGTAAAAGGAGTTTGGCTTTGGAGCTTTGTAATTGTTTTTGGACTGAATATCAATGGAGAAGGCTCATTCACAGGATTCATGGACTTTGTTGAATGGTGATGTTATCCTAAATTTGTAATTGTTTCCTTACATTTTCCATATTGTTCATCTTTTCCCTTATAACAGAGTAGAAAATTTAGATTAAGATATGATGTTGAGAGGCACCTTAATTCTGTCTACCTTCTATTGTTTAGATGTTTTCCTCTGCTAGGTTTGATTGAAGAATTCCTCATTGCTCTTTGATTCCACTTCGATTTTTTGTCTTGATAATGATTTAATAGATTCAAGCCAAAGAATTTTATGGTATGCCCTATCCTTTGGTGTAGCTTGAATCATTGTTATCTAGGATCTTCTTTGAAGTTTTCCTATTAGGGTTTAGGCTAAAGAATTTTATGGTATGCCATGTCCTTTAGTCTATCTTGAAATGGTTACTTTTAAGGTCATTATAGTTTGATTAAGGAATTTAGGAGTTCCCTACTCTTTAATCATTACTTAAATGTTATATTGAAATTTGTTAAAATTGGAAAAATGTAAAGCAGAATATGGCATTAATTAATGTCAAGCCAAAGCATTTACAGGGCATGAAGACATTATGGAATCAAGAAAGCCTTTAAAATCTCTAGGTTTTTGAGAAAATCAAATTTTAACTAGTCTTAAAATGCTAATTGCGCGCTTTATCCTTCGAGAAGAGTCCCTTCTGCACACCTTTTTTCCCGATAACTGCGCATTCCTGAAAGTGGAAAAAATTCGCTTTCCGAGACCACACAAAGCAAAGGGCAGTTACTCCTTGCATGAATCCACCTAAGGACAGCCACCAGTGCCTCCTTAGAAATTATGTGAGCACACAAAGGAATATTTGGAGCACACAATGGGATCATACCTCTCCCTTGGGTCACCATCCACCATGTACTAAGGGAGGGAAGGAGGATTTGAAATCCCCTATATAAAGCCACCAAGAGATGAAGAATGGTTGATCACATTGTTATGCTGGCCATAATTGCCCAAGAAATACCAGCAGTGTGTGACTCGAAGCTGGAGATAGAGGGGACTCGATTGTTGGCCACCCAACAATCCTAGTCCATCACAACGGAGAGAGAGGGAGACTGCATCAAAGGTAGAGCTTGGAAAAACAACATCCTTGCATCGGGACCTAGAACCATTTTCTAGGGGCCCTTTGGAAAGTGGGTAAAATTTCTTCTCCATATCAAAAATTTAATAAGAAGAGGCCTAGATCCATCATTTTCATTATTATCATTTTAACTCTCTTCAATAGCTTCTGTATATTTGTGTTTAATTTTTTAGTTTAATTTGAGCATACATTTGCATACTTTTTCCTCTAGATTGTATGCTTTTGAGCTCCACCACTTTCTGTCTATTACCAATAGTTTATAGGGGTAGACCACACCCCTTAAAATGGTGTGATTTCGTACACCCATGCATCAAATCCACCACAACAGGATTGGCGACTCCACTAACGTTTTACAAGTTTATGTGGTTGTGCCATCTCTTGTAGGAGACCTTTGTCTGTGCTAGAGAGTGGAGCAGATAGTCCTTTGATCTATCTTGTAGTCCCTAGATTCACTTTGAGTGACAGACTGAAGAAGGTAGCTCCTAATATTTTTACTTGCAGGAATTGGCGCGCATTTGTTTCTCACAGATTAGCAATGCGCGCGTTCAGGGTTGACCTGCGCGCAGGAAAGCGCACTTGTCAGGGCCTTTTGCGCGCAATTTACAGAATGAGATTTTTCTCCCTATATTCTGCATGTTTTTCTTGTAGTGTGTTGGGCAGCCCCTAATGTATCTGCCAGTACTTCTGTTGATACCCCACAGCTTGTGAGAACTCGCTTTTAGTTGCATTCTGTAGGCTTAGGGTTAGTTTCGCTTCAAGTTGGTTTTTGAAAAAATCTTCACATATTTTAAGTAGGGGGAAAATTAACCATTGCATTCCAAAAAAATTATGTTTTGCAAATTTTGGTATTCACACTTAGATAACTAGTCCAAGTAAGTGTCCCAAGACCATGCATGCATAGCTAGTTTTATTCTTTCTAGTGTAGAAATTGTTTAGTTTAGTTCAATTTTTGCATTAGGAATTGTGGGACTAGGATTGAATTGTTGATTAGAGCAAGTAATCTCTGCTACCTTTGCACCCTTCGGTGATCCTAGATAAGCATATGAACACTCTATATTTACAATTCACCATCTCCCTTTTGTTAGTCACATAGATTAACTAGGAAAATTTGAAAGCGGCCAATTATTCGCACATGTTTTCCATTTGAGCCAGGAACAATATAACATAGTTTAACTAGGGGATTTTTTTTTTAAAGGATCACCGATATCCATATGTTCAAACTATGAGCTTGTTCACCTTATTCTCACACACACCCACCCACTGAGCATAGGAATACACCTAAAACTAACTTAACCAAACTCACTAAATTCTCCCCACAGGGGCCACAAAAGAATTTATAGTTTAAGTTAGGATCAAGGGGGTAGGCATCCAATAAGCCGCCTTGATCATAATTCATATTGAAACATAGAATTTGTGTATTTAGGGAGCTTCAAAACCACCTATCATCCCACTACAAAGAAAACCCAAGTGCGGCAGAGACCCGATTCAGAGTGCGTTAGGCTTAGGCGCAGTGCGTGCGGTATCAGTTGGGGCTACCTGACCAGGCATATACTCGGTACTATTAGCTGACTACCAAGAATCCCAAGACTCGAACGCTCATGTGGGACAGTGGTTCTTAGTGGCCAAAAACTAGGGCATCCTTTACCCTATAAGTGACGGTGCAAGCAAGCGCTAGACCCTCTACGCTTACCTTGGTGGATTCTCTTTGGCTAACTGGGGGCATCGCTAGCTCTTACGGGACATTGTGCCAGCACTCACAAGAAATATTCTCAAGGCCCAGTTACTTTTGAGTGTGTGAGGATGCATAGGTCTTCTAGGATTTCGAGTATCATGCGCAAACA
Source organism: Pinus albicaulis (assembly GCA_034641835.2). Taxonomy (NCBI): domain Eukaryota; kingdom Viridiplantae; phylum Streptophyta; class Pinopsida; order Pinales; family Pinaceae; genus Pinus; species Pinus albicaulis. Next base: position 1,129,953,567 of record CM076572.1, on the reverse strand, counting down.
AACAAAAACAATTTTTTCTTGATTGATCACACAGATTAAGTTAAATGGAAAATTTATTATTTTCGCTTTGTTTTATGTATATGGCCATAAATTTTCTTTGATCATAGACTCTATCCTCTCAAATTTTTTCAAAACCAAACCTATTCAACACCTGAATGGTCCCAACAAAACCTCGTTGATCCAAGCATCTTTTGGACCTCCTCCCATTACAGGGAGCGGTTCCAGGTCTTTCGCCATTCAGGAGTCAAAGACGGAACACTGCCACCTTCATTGGTTCATCCTTTATTGGAGAAACCATAGTTGGGAACCCTAGTAGGTATCCCAACACCACACCCCACACCACTCCTCCCTCGACCCCTGGGGGGCAGAGAATTGCATACCATTTGGGAAGCCAACTGAACACACATCATGGTACGTCATAGACTAACCCTCGCTCTAACTAGAACTTCGTGTCTTTGCACGTTGCAATGGCGTCAACCTCCTAGTCACCTTTCTTAGCTTCGTTGAATCTACCCAATTTAACCAAGCTAATGAATGACCCCATCGTACACAATCCATCATGGCCTCCCATGCCCACAAAGCTCCCTTCAGATATACCAAAATTCAAAGGCAAGCAAGCAGAAGACCTAGGTAATCATGTAATGACATTTCACCTGTGGTGCTCATAAAATAGTATCATTGATGACACTATTCGATTGAGGCTATTTCAATGCACTCTTACGGGAGTAGCCGTGAAGTGGTACCTAGAGCAACCTCCTGCTTCACATGGAACCTTTAACGCCCTCACTACCACGTTCCTCACATATTTTCAGATACCCATTCACCATGATTCGGGAATGGAATTACTGACTCATTTTAGACAAACCCTCGCCATCTACATCTCAGACCATCTCCATGAATGGAGGCGGCGTCGTAGTTTATGTAAAGCTAAACTCAACGATCAGGTCCTCTTAGATTTATTCTTGAAAACCCTGACAGCGAAGATTTCAAAGGATGTGGTGTAGCAAACCCCCACATCCGAAGAGGATGCAATCAGCAAAGCCTAGAATCTTGAACTGATTTATACGTAGTCAGGATACATTTACAACATCCTCCCTAAGGACCCGTGCCTGCAAACTTATCAAGAATTTCCAGGCACATCAAACTCTGCAGATGGATTAATAGGGTCAATGACCCAAGGTTACCTAGGTAGTAGTAGTCAAAATCTTGGTTACACATATAGTTCTACCCAGAACATGTCTCAACCTGGATTTCAAAGTCATCATATGCCTCAGCAAAATTTGACTAATATGGCACAAGTGTATCACCAAGGAGGACCCTATCCTCCAGCTGAGGGGGTTGAGTATGTAGAAAGAGACATTGACGAAAGAGCTCCCCTCCAACGGATAGGTGCAAACAAAGGACAATCTTGGTTACACATATAGTTCTACCCAGAACATGTCTCAACCTGGATTTCAAAGTCATCATATGCCTCAGCAAAATTTGACTAATATGGCACAAGTGTATCACCAAGGAGGACCCTATCCTCCAGCTGAGGGGGTTCAGTATGTAGAAAGAGACATTGACAAAAGAGCTCCCCTCCAACAGATAGGTGCAAACAAGGGACAATGTTATGCTCAGTCCCCAGAACACGACCCACCTACGGAAACCAATGCATAGGTGAACTTTGCGTAGCCATCCCAAAATCAACCACACCAGTATAACCAGTAGAGCTACCCTCCTAACGTGGTTAAGAAAAATTCAAAAAATAAGCCAAAATGGAACCTTGGATAGGGGGGCAGCAACCAACAGCGCCCACAATGATCCTAGGCTGGAGGTAACTCTAACAAGAATCAAAACCAAGAGCCAAGCAATGCCCAACGGCAAGACAAAAGGCCACCTCTGTGAACAAACCATTCTTGTTCAATATGTGGTGAGTATGGACACTATACTCACCACTATCCCAATCTCCCTCAACTAAAAAAGCTTCAGAGTAACCGAGAAAAAGGAGGATCTTCCCAGCAACCCGCCGTGATGTGAGAACCGTTCCCAAACCAAGGGATGGTAAGCACTCACCAACAAAACCCAGATGATTCTGGGAAAAGCAACCATGAAATCTACATGACTGGGGAAGAGATGTTTTTCCAAACATGAAACTGCAGCTTTGACACCCCACCAAACACCACAACGTCAGGGGCTAGTAGTAGTACGGCGACTGCACCTTTGACCATCTCAAAGATGCCTATAGAACCATTGCCAAATATGGCAAAGGGACCTAATAGGCGAGCAGGTAACTACTCCAAAGCGACCCATAATTATAGCATCGTGGACGATTTAGCTCAATCACCCATTGTTATGTCCGCGCTGGAAGTACTACAGTCGTGCCCAAAGTAACGGAAAGCCCTACTTTCCGCATTAGGCGCTATCTATCCTACCGAAACATGCCTGATGGCTTTTGACTTAGACAAATCAACCCCTGGGCTTCCTTCTATGGTCACCTTCTAGATACCAGTGTCGGTCCAGAATATCACTATTCACTGATGTGTCATAGACCAACGTGCATCGACATGCATCATGTCAAAAAATGTTTGGAAAAATTTGGGTTCTCCCAAAATAAAACCCTCGCTCATAACGCTTCGAGTATACGATGGTCGTCCTTCGACCCCCGTCGGCCTCTACCAAAATTTCCCAGTCTTCTTAGCCAGAAAGATGATCCACATAGACATTGAAGTCTTGGACGCTCACTTGGGTTACAATTTACTCCTCATGTGGAGTTATATGTATGGCATGTCTGCCATAGCCTCCTCTGTCTTCCGCATTATGATGTTCCCCCACGAGGATCACATCATTACTATAGAGCAGCTGACACACAACAAGAAGCGCCCTATAACCAACACGGATGTAATTCTACCCTATGTAGATACAGCCTTGGATGGTCTTTCACGATACCAAGAATATGGCCCTGGCTAGTTCAAACCATCATCCGTTCTAGGGTCATTCCTAGGATATCCTCCCATTATCCTTGAGGCATCACTCGATACCATAGGGGGCCCGATGTGCATGATGTCCACATCAAGCACCGAGGTTAGTTAGGACATGGACTCAAGTAGTCACGAGACCAAGGCATCGGCCACGGCAACCTCTATAGCTTATGCCACCTCCCAAACCCCTTTCCTCTACCCGCCAGCTGGCTTCGTCTCCCAACAAGTTTTGGAAACACTGGTATTACCCAACATATCGTTGGCATTCCTAGTTTGGTACCTCATTACTCCTTCTAGAACAGGAGCCACCAACGTTAATGCCACAAGGTTAAAGCCCCTCAGTCCCGAGGAGCGCCCACCTACCCAAGAAACAGTCGAGACCACCTCTGCAAAAGAAGTTCCCATTGCAAAACTGGTAATCACAACCAAGAAAACCGAAAATAGAGGAAGGAAGATGGTGACCCTCGCCATTCAAAGGGAATCACCAGTTTGCACCATATGTGGCGTTATAGGCCATCCGATCCATATATGTCCATAGCTGGATGAATTAAAACCACTCCTAGGCTCCTAAGAAGACATCTCGATGCCACGTTCCTGTAAAAAGGAACCTACCACCAAAGGTAAAGGCAAAGCACTGTGTACCAATCACACATGCGCTCTCTATAGCAACTATGGGCACTACACCCACCATTTCCCAGAGATACCACGATATAGTGATGCCTTACATGCGATCGAGCGATCCTATCAGGAGGATCCCTCCACCCAGTCTATCAACAATCAGCCTCGTATTATCCTATACCTATAGGAATAGTGACAATAACCTGAAAGGCTCCCCGGCAGACACCCCCCCCCCCCCAACCCCCCATTGAAAAGTGCATACTCTGCGATGAACTTGATTATTTCATCATTGACTGCCCAGTGTTGGAAATGTTCCAACAATGGTACCCAATCCATATAGTATACCGTGCCAACATGGACGTCCCATATTCATTTCATATATGCGATGACAACCACCCTATACGTCATTGTCACTACGTACCAAGATTACGCACAGCTTTAGCCTATATGCGATCGACCATAGTCTGCTTCTCCCAAGAAGATGGCACAAACTCAGAATCCAAGAACATTTTGACAACCCAAGAGGATGTGCCAGATACATCCATCCCATCATGGCCATCTAGAAGATGACCAATTAGGGAAATTTGTCCCCCGCCAAGCACTGACGATACAACACACCACATACGATTCATGTAATCATGTATCAGAACCATGACTCGAGTTGTCTGCTCATCTACCATAGGTGTCGAGACAACTGCAGCTACAAGCATAGTTGTCCCTACGATAGTGCAGACCCAATCTATCTACACTCTGTCGACCGCTTCTGGTTCCACCACATCCATGATAGAATCGTTTTCACGTCTCTCAACTAGCTCCACCTGGATTACCCCCATTCAGTATAAAACTACGCAGGAACAATCCTCCTTGGGGGCCTTATTTCATTCGGATGAGGATATCCTATATGCCATGAGGGAGCCAGTTTACCCATGGGATGCAATGCATCACCGTTCACTTTTTCTCCCCAAGAAAACGTTAATTCCTAACAAGACAATTGAACCAGAGATCTATGTGATTGAATCAAAAGACTTCCTACCATCAGGAAAGGTCAACTAGTTCAAAAACCCCATCCTAGCACTCGATGCATTCGAGAAAGGAAATATGTCAAATATTTCACCTACCATCAAGGTGAATATATCCCAAAATCTGACAAAGGTCGAAGAAATCTCACTGGGGGCAGCCTGTTCTCCAAAATAAATAACCTCTTACACTAAATTTTCGTAAGAGTATAGAGATATCTTCGCGTGGGACTACTCAGAAATGCTCGGAGTTAGTCCTACTATCGTAGAGAACCATATTGACACCTAGCCTGACATTCCACCCACATGCCAGAAACAACGTCAACTGCACCCATCAAAGGCAGAAGCAATAAAGCGAGAAATTGTCAAGCTTCACAAATCCAGGTTTATCTACCCCATCGCCTATACATCTTGGGTTTCCAACCCTGTTCCCGTCATGAAAAAACAAGGTGTTTGGGTCCTATGTTTTGATAGATTGGCAAATCAAAAGACAAGGCAACATCAAAACCAATCTTTAGAGTTCCAGGATCTAGTCCTCCTGTTCTCAGAGAGGGATCTCTCAAATTTACTTGTTTGCAAAGGTTTATCTTGTTTGCTTTGAGTATTGGATTTTAGACTAGTTATTAAGTGCAAGTGTTTGTTTGTTTGTTTGTTTGGTTGAATGACATAGCAGAACATGAAAGGTCTAGGAAATATAGGTAGAAAGGAGAAGTGTCGGATTCATTGGGCAATGGAGTCAAGAAGAAGTTATGACAAACTTGTCAATTGATATGGGATATCAAAGGGAAAATCTAACTTGGCCACAGGATCCTTTGGTTTTTTGAATGAGATGGACATCAATGATTTGGAAAGAGAGTTTGAATTCTCAACAAAGGGAATTTGAAAACATAACTTGAACAATAAAGAGGTATTTGATAGATAGGGCTAACCATGAATTCTACAAACCACACTTTAAGCAAATAATGACTTCAAAACAACTTTTAAAATGAAATCTAAGATTCGGGAGCACATCCTATTTCCTCAAAGATTTTATTTCAAATGAATTAGAAAACATAAAAGATTCACTGATAATTGCAGTCATAGAAGAGGGAACACCTAAAAACATCTATGATCACAACTATAAAGACCTTTAAAACAATTGTTCAAGCAAGGACAAAGGGCATGATCAAAACAGACCTCCTTGGTTAACTATAAACAATGGTGCTTCAAAGGGAGACTTCAAAAACAATTTTCAAGTGGCATCAGACAAGCAAGGAAAACCATAAATCATGCTGAAACCAACTATTTGAACTATTAGAGAAATAAACAAGCATGAGGACTAAAGAGAGAGATTAAAGACTCTAAAATACCTCAACAGAAGAAAACATAAAACAGTGAAAGATGAACAGGTCTAAGGTGCTTCTAGGAGTCATTTCTTAGCCTAAGCTTTTCATCCTACTGTAGTAAGAAATTATGGAACAAATGAAAACAGGAAAAACATTAAACGGTTCAGAATACTTCACCAACAGCCAAGCTCATGGATCCAATGATAGAGCCTTCTCAAGAACAAGCATGTAACAACACCGCCAAGTTTCCAAGACTTCAATTTCTTCTTCAACTTCAGACAGACTATGTATTATTTCAGAGAGTTTCAGTATTACAACTAGTGAACACTCAACCTACTTCTCATCTTCTTCAGAAGTATTTATAGAAGAAATGAGGAGGTGGAAGAGTTTTAAGATTGAAGTGTAATTAATTCTATACTAAATGCAACTCCTAGCCTTGAAAACCATGCAAGGCCTAAGGCAGGAGAGCATTGAATTATGATTCTGTTCCATTTACTTTGTTTCTGTCTTTTTAGGCTTAATGGGCAAAAAGATTGACTTTAAGGCACTTTCTTATCTTTACAATAACTTCTACTAACAGTTAGGATATTTGTTTTGCTTATAATAACTGTTCAGCTGTCTTTGGCCTTAATGTTTCAGACTGAGATTTAATATGGGTATTCCTTTGAGGCAGAGAGCTGCAAGGTGGCAATATAGTAGCTAGGGAATCAATTAGCCCCTTTAATATGGCTCTAAGGTGTTCTGGATTTGATTCTCTGTTTCCTAAACACAGTGATTTATATTCGGATCGGTGTTTAGGCTTGATTAAACCATAATCTTCGTCTTTAACACTGATATGCTTTCATAATTGATGTTGACTGTGTTTTGCTGTTTTGAAGGTGCGCAGAGGGTTTTTATTGGATTTTTTGTTCAGAAAATCGATAATCATGACCAGGGATAATTTTAGGGGCGAATTTTAGCCATACCAAAGGGAAAAATGGAGCCCATCATGGGGTACTCTTTGTAATTCTCCACCACTGATACCTTTCCTCAAACTCCTCTCCAACCTCAATATCAGTGCTAGTAGTAGCATGACAAACAACACTACGCTTAGCAGAACTAGAAGAACGTGTTTTCCAAACTACACGAGAACTACTTCCCTCACGAGTCACCACGTGCCATGCTTGGTCTCGGTGGTTCTCTTCCTTCTACTCTTGGTTCAATTACCATATTTTCATTGGAACCAACACTCCGAACTCCACTAGACAACGATTCACCATTTTGTAGTAGTGATTCGCCATGATTTTACAGGATAATATAATCTCGTGAGAGATTCGCCAAAAAATTATATATACATATTATATTATTAATAAAATCGCCTTCCATTTTTTCTATGTATCATGGGGATTCGCCTATTTTTTATATATATAAATTTAGGGGGGTTCTTAAAATTATCCCTGATCATGACTTATCGATTCTCTGAAAACGTTTAATTATCCCTTTGAAACCCTTTTAATATGTATCAAAAGGCTGCAAGGATTTTCATCCTTGGCCAATAACAGTGTAATCATCTGCGGGAGGATTTAAATTTAACTTCATATAAACCTGCATAAAAGCACACAAACATTATTTAAATCTTGTGAATTCATGGTTTAAACTGCTTAGGAGGGTTGGTGGAAACGTTTCAGAGCAATGCGGAGGAAGTACGAATGCAAGCGATGGGGGGAAAATCCTGGCAGAGCAGCTAACCAGGTAAATGGAGGTTTGGGTGTGAGGATGAATGTGGACTATTGGATTAGAATAATCCACGGTGGAGATCATTCGGTGAAAGGCTTAGGAGAGAAAATTAAGTGGAAAGTGAAATGGGGGTAAGATTAAGTCAGGACCATCCGATCTCAAAGATCAACGACCAGGATTAAAATATGAAAGAGCAATATGGCAGAGGGAGTGGTATAGCAAAAAACCAGCAGCAGTTTTCGTGTGGTGTTAGAGCGGTTTTAGATTTTGGCCCAAAAAACGCAATATAGGTCAGCGTCTGACACGTGTCTTTTCAAAACTGCTTATATCACGTAATTTTTTGGTGTTAACGTTAAAGAGAAAAAATTACGCGATATGCAGTTTGAGCCTTTGGATGATGGGTAGAAGATCCAATGGTGCGGGTTGAGTGCGATGGATGAAGAGTTGTGGGGTGAAAAGGTATGCGGGGTCCAGGGTGACGTCAGCAAAATTTGGTGCACAGTGGAGGGTGAAATAGGCTATCCGATCGTTAAATTCCTTTGATAAATGGTTATAATTGGAAAAGGAGTGGAAATGAAAAGAAATGGAAAGGGCGGAAAAATGGGGCCTGATGACCTTAGATCTTCGAAGATCCACGGTCAGGATTCACTTTAAAACCTTCTGTCGAGAAACAAAATATACAGAAAAGGTAAAGTTTCAAAGGAATTTTAGGCAGAGAAACGAGGAGAAGAGGGACCCACTTTTTATAAAGGGCAGAAGGGAATATGAATGGGAGCCATTGGATTTAAGAACAATCAACGGCGGATATTAAAGATGATGGATGAAATGAGAAAAGGGGGGGGGGGGGTTTAAAAAAGCGGAAGCATTGTGGGCCGTTCGATTTAAGAATGATCAACGGCAGAGATTTGATCGCGGGATCACATCAACGAAGGTAAAAGGGCAACGTAGCGAGGGAATGTGCCGATGCGATTTAGCGCAGACCGTTAGATCTAGGAGAGATCAATGGTTAGGATTGAATCAGTGGGTTTGTGTCGGAGGGATCACAAGATGGATGAGCGCGATGCGATGAAGCACAGACCGTCGGATCTGCTGAAATGAACGGTCAGGATTTAATCGCATCAGAGAAAAGGAAAGGTGCTAAAACTCAGAGGCTTTTGATTTTGCGATGCGCGATTAAGCGCTGACCGTTGGGTCAGTTTCAGAGATCGGCGGTGGAGATTAAATTGGCGGGTGCGATAGTGCAGGGTTCAAGATGGAGTGCGATTAAATCTGAGCCATTGGTTCTTGTGGATTCAATGGCTGAGATTTAATTTTTGGATCGCATCAGTGGGAGGAAAAAGGGCAAAGGACAAAGGGAAACTGCGATTTTCGATTTGCGACGTAACGAGAGCCGTCGATCTGAAAACTAGATCGACAGTCAAGATTTAATCGTGAAGGCAAAAGGCGGAACGACGGGTTTGGAGAGGGAGCAATATGGACCGTTGGATCTAGGCTTTAATGGACTGGATCAACTGTGGAGAAAAAATCACAAGATCGCATTGGCGAGTGGCAATGAACCTTGAAAATGTGTCAAATGAATATTTGTGATGCGATTTTAGCCAATGACCGTTGATCGGTTTAGATCGACGGTCGATATTCGTTGAAACTTTGAACTGTCAGGTTTTATTGAAATACAAAGGAAAGTCGGGTTTCATGAAAATACAAAGGAAAGTCGAGTTTGGGAAAGGGTTTTAAGTCCTTTTAGCGCCCGGTTGCAGGGCCTAAGGTCTTATGAAGAAATGGGTTTCAAGAGTTAAGCCCTAGGGGGCTTAAGAAAACCATATATGCAAACAAGGGTGTTTTTGGCCTAAAAACAGAGTTTTTTAGGCAATTTGAGGGTTCCGGTAGAAGAAAAAGGAGTTTTTAAACCAAATGGTTTTAAAGGGATTTTGGAAGATTTTAAGGCCAAAATGAGGGGTTTTTAGAGGAATTTGGTGGGGAAAAATGGGTGAAAATGGAAGTGTTGTAGGAGTGAAAATGATGGAAAATGAGGCCTTTTAAGCAGTTTTCTCTTGGTAAAAATAGCAGATTTTATAGGATTATGAGGGAAACAGCAATGAAGATTAACTTAGAGGTTATTTATCTTCATAAAAACTTCAAAGATGATAGGTTTTTTCAAAGGGAATTATCTCTTGAAGTTTTGAAGAACAAAATTAGCCACTTCTTGGTATAACAGAATTTATCAGTGGCTAACACAAGGCACGATACGCGTCTGCACCGATTTTCGGGATTTGAACAAAGCTTGTCCCAAAGACAATTACCCCATGACATTCATCGAACATATCATCAATGCATGTGTAGGACACGATGCTCTATCCTTTATGGATGGATTCTATGGATACAATCAAATCCAGATCCATCATACGGACCGGTACAAAACCACGTTCACCACCCCCTGGGGCACGTTTGCATACAAGGTGATGCCATTTGGCTTAAAAAATCTAGGATCCACCTTCCAAAGGGCCAGGAATTATATATTTCATGACCTAGAACACCTTATCCTCTCCTACTTAGACAACTTGACAGTCCACTCTAAGAAGCGCTCAGACCATCTGGAGGATCTGCGATTGGTATTCCAAAGATGTCACAAATACAACTTACGCTTGAACCCCCTCAAGTGTGTCTTCTACGTCAGTGCGGGAAGACTCTTAGGTTTTATTATGTCCCAGTAATGTATTCGCGTGGACCCTCTCAAGGTCTAAGCCATCAAAGAGGTACGTCCACCTCGAACCCTCAGACAACTTTGAAGCTTGCAAGGAAAGGCCAATTTTATGAGACGCTTCATCCCAGACTATGCCACCTGTGCTCAAGGGTTCTTGCACCTCCTTCACCAGGAAATTCCCTTTAAATGGCATGACCATGCCCAAAAAGCATTTGATGCGCTGAAGGAGACATTATCCTCAGCACCACTCATTTGTCCCCCAGACTACGATAAGGATTATATCTTATATCTATCAGCTTTTGAGTCCTCATTAATTGGAGTATTGATTTAGGAAGGCCTAGATAGAAAGGAACACATAATATATTATGTCAGAAAAACCTTGTTGGGACCAGCATTGAGATATGAACCCGAAGAAAAGACTACCCTAGCATGAATCTACGCAGTCCAAAAACTTCGCCACTACATCATCTTAAAAACCACTACGATTGTCGTGGATATTAACCCCATCAAATACCTGCTCATGCGCTGCTTAATGAACCACAATTACGCTCACTGCATAGTCATTCCCAAAGAATACGGCTTACATTTTCACTCCCCCAAGAGAACAAAGGAACTTGCCTTAGTATAGTTCATTACGGACCTCCCAAGACATTCCAAGGGATCACCAGTAAACGATTCGCTACCAGATGAGCATATCTTCTTTGTAGCAAGCAACGACCCTTGGTGCGGAGACATCTTCCTATTCTTGTGAACCCATAAGTTCAAACCTCACCTCATGTGAGACGATCGTCGGCGCATATGCCAGAAAGCCCCTCGATATCTCCTCCTGGGAGATGTCCTATATCAGCAAGGAATCAACACCATTTTACATTGATTTCTTACTCATAAACAAGTAGAGAAAGCCCTTAATAACTGCCATGGAGTGGCTTGTAGCGGCCATCTATCATGAATGGTTACCGCCTAGAAAATCCTACGAGCAGGATATTTTGGCCCTCCCTGTTCTGTGATCGCATCAAAACTGTCAAAATATGTGAATGATGCCAGTGCTTCACTCATAAGGCAAGAGCACCCCTCGCTCCTCTGCACCCCATCATAGTAGCTGGCCCCTTTTGCAAATGGGGGATTACCTTCATGACTTGTAACCCCGCCTCATCGAGCAACCATAAATACATCATTGTGGCTGTCAACTATTTCACCAAGTGGGCCGAGGCCATAACGACATACGACAACACAGCAGAAACTGTCATCTGATTTCTGCTTAACCATGTTATCGCCCCATTCGGCATACCCAAAGAGTTAGTCTCTGATCACGGAAAACACTTCGAGAATGAAGTATTCAAGGAACTATCTCACCACCTTAGATTCACCCACGAATTCACTTCACCATACTACCCCCATTCCAACAGATAGGTAGAAGCTATTAACAAATTACTCAAAACTATGTTACAATGCATGGTGAATAACCATAAAACCAACTGGCACCATATGCTCTTTTCAGCCTTGTGGGCATATCGCACGATGCAAAAGACATCCACTGGTTTCAATCCCTTCCACTTGGTATATGAGGTTGAGGCCGTGATTCTCATAGAATGCAAAATCCCGAATTTACATGATGCCATCGAACTCCTCAATGACACCCAACCTTTAGAGCAGCGTATAGTACAACTAGAGCTTGTCAACGAAAATCAATGACAGTTGCTGTAGCATAATGAGACCCACAAGAAAAGGGTTAAAGCATCATTCGACCACCACATCACCCCTCGCTCGTTCACCGAGGGAGAAGTAGTCCTTCACTATGATGTCACAAAAGAGACCTTAGGGCCAGGAAAGTTCGAAACCTTGTGGAAAGGACCCTACATCATCAAACACTCCCTCCGACAGGGGGCATACATCTTGACGAAACCAGACATAACTTGCCTCACTAACCCCGTCAATGGTCTTTACCTCAAGAACTTCTACCCATAAGGGCCCCAATAGCCCTTCCCCTAAAGTTAGAGTACACAAAAACCCTACCCACTCAAAACAAAATTTGACCCAAAGACTTATTTTAAAAGTGCTCAAAGTATCACCATAAATCACCAAAGTGAACCCTATTTCGGATTTGCTGATGGAGCATCAAGATGGTCTCAACATTTAGCCACAGCCACCTAGGTCATTTACCACCTTGATCGATCACCACTATGTATGAATGGTGTGTGTATCGGCTCAACAACAAACAATCAGGCAGAATATGACGTCGTCATCGGACTTAAGTGTGACGCCCTCTATCGGGGCATTCACCGTATGCATATCTACCTCGATTCCCAGTTAGTAGTATCATATCTAAACCAAACATTTGAGACAAGAGACACACACCTATTTATAAAATATTTGCATGCCAAAAGATTAAGCAGATAATTTTATTACATTACATTTTTACATGTACCAAGGAATCAAAACCAAACAACTGATTGCATAGCTAACAATATCCTAAACTGGAATGCATCTCAAATAAACCATCATACATAAAACCAAAAATATAAGCATTCATCAGCATAACACAACACATAAATTGAAACAGGCGATACATCATGTAGAGCTGCAAAAAATACCTCTCATATATATATGTGTGTGTGTGTGTGTGTGTATCTGAGTACAAAAATAGTGTCGTTGGCCCACTGGCCAACCCAAAGTTACAAAAATCGTCAAAAATAAGGGAATCATCCTCATAATGGGTGCTTTCCCTATGTACAAAACTGCTCTAGGGGAGTGCCCCCTCAAACAGGGCACCTGGACCCACCACTGCTCCTGGTACCACCACCAGAGCTGTTGTCGCCACTGCGATCGCCACCCGACGCAGAGTGGGCTGATAATCCCTCTCAAGGGCCATCACTGTCTCTAACCAAACCTCCTTAAAGTCATCCATGAAACCTTGAGCAGGAATACCCTAGGTCAAGCAGTCCACTTGACCCTAGATGTCCTCAAGAGTAGCCACCTAAGCTTTCAGTACTGCATTGCGCACCTCAGCCGCATCATCACGAGCTCACTCGGCCGCAACCTCTGCATGCAGCTGAGCTGCTACCCTCACCAGAGGGGCCAACACCATCTCTGCTAGGTCCACCAGCACCACTGCCTAGTCCACCTACATCACCTCCTCCCTGACCACCTCGAGGTCGTAGCGGAGGATCGTGACCCACCAATCGGGCCACAGGGCGACCTACCTCGCCAAAATTTTCACGAGTAACCAAAATAGTGTCAGTGTCGATAGAAAAACACATAAGTACATAAATACTCAAGCAAATGCAAAAAAAATGTAACACATATCTGCAGGTCCCCAAACATTACCAAAAGGGAGACCCATGTCTGGGTCACCCTGGAAGTCCATCCCTACATACTGTTAGGATTTACCACAGAAATAAAATATTTACCGAGAGAAATAATAATTATGAAAAAAGGAATGAGAAACAAAACATTAACATAAACACAGATGTTTATCTAGGAAAACCCCAAACTCCGGGGACAAACCCAACCAATGAAATTTCATTAAAAACTGGCCAAAACCCTGGCCAATCCAATCAAGTGAGCCTTCACCGCTCACCTCCAAGCCTACATTACAATGAAGTATTCCTAGCCTTTTATAGGCTCCATTACATGTAATACCATGGGCTAAAACCATGGGTGCACAATACCATGTGCCCCAAAACCACTACTATTTACCCTAGTCAATATTGACTCTACCCCGAGTCATGTTTACCTAACAATTCCCCCCTTAAACTTGACTTGGGGATTATTGACTAAATCCAGCCAAACCTGCTAAGTGAGACAACCCCGCTCACTCTAGCTCTTCCCCCCTCAAATTTTTACCCAGGGTAATTGTTAACTTGACATCCCCCCTATCACCTAGGTCTAACCCAGACTTTACCAGTGATTACCCAGGGGTACGCATGCCATACCAGGTCTTACAGCAGTATGCCCATTTACATGTAATAAATTAACTCCATTATAATATATCTATATCTATATATATATATATATATGTATGTATTTATTTATTTATTTAATTTTATTTTCATTGTTGCTATTCTTTGTATGACCATTCTTTACATTCATTCATGATGTCCTCTCCAAAGAGGACATCATAGTTGTACATCAATGTCCATATAAAAAGAACCCATCTACCGGATTACATGGGTCACCAGCCTCTGTAACCGCCAGTCCTCTAGGAGTTCTCTTCAGATACATGGTTCATCAATTAATCAATTCACGTGCAAATATCCTCTCTCAATTTAACAAGCTCTCTTTGATCTACCAAAAAACCCTTGATTACAAACCTTTTTTATTTTCCTCAAAACTGGCGATATCTCTTTCACGAGATCTTCTCATTAATCAATGGATCTCGACCTATCCAATCTAACCACTCAATCATGTTGCAATTCACCTTTTGTTATTATTTCTTGGCATTACATCTTACTCTTGATGTACCATTCAAGATCAGATCTACCAATGCCCGATTGTCTCACTATAAGTGCCTTTGCTACTTCATCGTTGCTTGATCCATGAATGTCTGCAACTATGCTCTCTACACTTTTGTTGGACCATTGTGATTTCTGGTTCTCACCCTTACCATCTCCTCATGGCTTACTCTGCATGATTTAAGAAATTATGCATTTATATCTCTTCAACTGGGTCGTGGACATCAATGAGATGTTATTTGATGAGACTGATCTCAACCACATCCATGCCTTCATATTTTATGCTCTCAGGTCAACACTCGTGACACCTCTCTAAAACTTCTCAATACATTTTCTTTCAGAAAATCGACGCCGTTCTCTATTTCCCAGTCTAGAGAAGCATTGAGGGCCATAAGATACGTGCCCCAGTGGCTCAATACCACACCAGCCGAGCACGATACTCAACCTCTCATTTTGAATTGAAATCAGACTTTTTCAAGTCCTCCAACAACAATCGGGCAAGAAGAAAGTGTCCCAGATGATTTGTACCGACGCTCAATTCAAAACCCTCAACTGTATATGTGGGTACCTTGGCAATGAGAAAATAAACTGCAGCGTTACAAACTAACACATCCAGCGACTCCTTTGCAGACGCAATATGTCCTCCCTCTTTTTGCATAGCAAATGCAACAGAGCCGATGTGTTTTGAAGCAATGTCTCCATAATTAAAGACAAAGCCAAGCTGCTTCCTCGTTCCTCCTGCTTCTAGCATAGGAATTCAAACTTTCAATTCTTCCTCCGCTCGATCAAGGTTTTTTTTTTTTCTTGCACCAGATCTACCTCTGCAGCACACAGATCCTCCTCTTTTTCGCAATTGCATGGATGCGCCATTTTGACTCTCTGTCAACGATCGATCCACACCATATCTGCTAGATCTGTCTTTTGCATATGAAAATCCATTTGTGTTAAAATGCTACACAACAGATCTATCTTCTTCACACGCAGATCTGTCCAATCAAACGTCATATTCACCCACAAATCTTACCATATCTAGATGTAGATTTGACACATTCACACATAGATCTTCCCTTTTACGTATATCTATCCAAAAAAAAAAAATCACGCAATAGCAGCAAACTATAGATATAGAAAAATCATTAAACTTGGCTCTGATACCAGTTGTTAGGATTTACCGCAGAAATAAAATATTTACCGAGAGAAATAATAATCATGAAAAAGGGAACCAGCAACAAAACATTAACATAAACATAGATGTTTATCTAGTAAAACCCCAAACTCCGGGGAAAAACCCAACCAATGAAATTTCATTAAACATTGGCCAAAACCCTGGCTAATCCGACCAAGTGAGCCTTCACTGCTCACCTCTAGGCCTACATTACAATGAATTATTCCCAGCCTTTTATAGGCTCCATTACATGCAATACCATGGGCTAAAACCATGAGTGAAAAATACCATGTGCCCCAAAACCACTACTATTTACCCTAGTCAACATTGACTCTACCTCGAGTCATGTTTACCTAACACATACGGGTATGGAAATAACATCTGTCGGTTGGCTTCAAACTAGGCCTCTATCGTGGCATTCCAATAATGCCCCATCATACCACCACCACCCCGCGGCATCACCGGAGCCCACCTCCTCATCCGTGGCTCCCGTGGCCCCCCAATGGGCACCGCCACCACCGGCCTCAGCAGCACCACCCACTCGTACATGATGCTGCATAAGATATTGGTGTAAGCAAAAGACTTCGATCCACATTGGACCTTGTTTAATTGCGACACCATACCATCAAAACAAAATTGGGCAAAGTCAAAGAAATGCCCGGACCTCAACCGGCGCAAAACTCCAACCTGCTGTCTAGACGCCCAATGCAGAGCAAATGACCCCACCAATCGTACAATCACTGCCAGAGCACACCGCTCTACCACATCTGTCACTGATGCAATGCTAATGCATCCCTCAATGAGAGGTGCCCCTCCACAATGGCGCCTCTGGAATCTATCTAGGTTCACTCTCCCAAAGGAGAGTGGGTATCTTAAAGCCTCCCCCTGAGGTAGTAACCCGGTCACGAAGTAGATATCCGTCTCGGGACGGATCACCAAGTTCGTCCCCTGCAACACAAACATGTTGCGCCTCCTGTGAGAGTGTTGTATAATATAGCGTAGTAAGCGGTCCTGCAGCTGCAAAACTCATTTTAAGCAAATTTCAGAAGGCCCCATGTAGCCAACTGATGACACGCCCCAACATCAGCAGCTAGAGTAGTCTGTATCTTGGGCCAGTCCCTTTCTCTCCACACCAACATTTCATCAACACAGGCACCCATCAGTACAGAGAAAAACATCAAAAATAGACCAAAAAAAATAAAAAAAATCTGTCACCCTGGCCTTTGCGCGCCTATCCCTTAGACAGACGCCCCCTCATGTGCATGTATTCTTCACAGGCATGCTTTTGCGCACAAAAAGAAGGGAACAACGTGCCCTCACATGCCTGTCCCTCAGAATTGTGTGCAAAGAAGGCACTCTTTTTCCTAGATCACCCACGCAATCTAGGGCAAAAGTCACTCTGAGGCTGTAAAGACCCAATTTGTACAACCCCCGACACCATCAAACTGAAAAAATTAAGATGCAAGATGTCATGAAAGTTACCTCGGCATAATATCGCTAGTCCCTGGTACACGGGCTAACCGCAATGGCAAGAAAGGCTTTGCAAGCACCTCTGATCTACCAAAACTCAACAAATACAAATGAAAAGGATTAGGGCCATAATCCCCTATTTATCAACCTTTTCAATAACTTCAGAGGTCCATAATAGGAGATAAGAAGGTCCATCCTACAAATCATAAGTTTCACCATCATCAGTATGCCATGACGAACGAAAGCAATGCAACACATTCGCTTTCAAAAAAAAAAAAAAATTCAGCGCTGGTAGGTATGCCTTCTCTCATCTTCTTTTTTAAAGCTCATGCCTTTCAATGATATTTGATGAAAAGAAGATTCTTTCACTTGAGGTATTTTTTTTTACAGGAAGAACCTACAAACCATTCACAACACCATCTACTGAAGGTTTTGGAGCACGTATCATTCTACCCCCAGCATGATAGAGTCCCAGAAAACTTTGCATATCCTGACATCATTAATCCATCAGAAATAAACCATAGGGTCCTCATATCCGATCGTGTTTATCATCACCCCACCCTGCACATGATAAACATATGTGTTGGTCAGTAGAGCCTCCCCTCCATGGTGCTCGTCACCAAAAGTAGACCATATATCACAGCAAAAGTGATGCCATGGCCATACCTCTTCAATCCGGGAAGCACCTTGTGCCCATCCATTCATCATGCATAAGGTCAATTTTACCATTCAAACTAAAACCCCCTTCTCGGATGACCAGGTTGTACAAGAAAATTGAAAGCATGCCTCCATGCATCACATTTGGCCCACCATACCC
Source organism: Pinus albicaulis (assembly GCA_034641835.2). Classification (NCBI taxonomy): domain Eukaryota; kingdom Viridiplantae; phylum Streptophyta; class Pinopsida; order Pinales; family Pinaceae; genus Pinus; species Pinus albicaulis. Next base: position 1,129,935,328 of record CM076572.1, on the reverse strand, counting down.
CCACCAACATAATCCCATCTACGACATTTCTTCATCTGCTTCATCAACCCTACGACCAACCAATGGGACCCCCACCCCCAGCAAAACATTGTCCTCACACCTTCAGTGAGCAAATGCTTTCATGTTTTAGGGTACTTGTCTCTGTGTTTTGTACAAACCAAACCTCATTATTTTATTCTTTTGGTAAGTGTACAAAGACTGCAAACGGTGCACTTCGCCCCTTCACCCTCATATTTCATCTTTTCTCCCATGGCAGGAGTCCCTCATTCCCCTTGGTCAGAGTATTTCACCCACACACATGCACCATCATGACACTCATAGCCAGGCTTAAACCCGCCCTAGACGTCCTACCGACTCCAGGGATTTTCCCTTCAGAAATAACTAAGACTTTTGCCAAGATGCTAAAATATACTCCGACCTCAGGCCACTGAATCCCCATCATCATTTTTCAGTTACCTCTCACCAACATTCCTAGGTTAAACCCATCACATTTAGGTCCCCGACCCCTCAAATCGGTGAACCTTGGTTCGATTAAGGCTTCCTTTTTGTCGACCTCGACACCTCTTTTCCAAAAAGGAAGCGTTACCTTGGATCACCACTCCCCATGCAAAGGGGTATCCTCGGGTGGCACTATGGGAGACATCATTGTCCACAGATGTCATTGATCCTCTTGACATTCGACTACGGAAAAATCTTTCATGTCAAGATGGTATCGCACCTTACAACCATTGCACTTTGATCAGATCCGTCGGAGACCCATGCCTCCATAAGCGTCGCTATCAAACAATGCTTACACAGGAAGGTATCATCACTTATGCGTACATGGCGCAGCTATATGCCTTACCAATTTCACGCATGCAGGTACCATGTTCCACCTATCATCAAAGAAAAAATGCCCACGAGGGCATCAGCAGTCGTCGTCAACAACCACCAGCATCACTACCATAGGAGTGACACAGATAGCACATGTATCTATCAATTTTGTTTAACTAGCCATAGCATCACAAGCATGGGACATGCCCACCTCATTGAAATTTTGTATATATGTTGTATATTTTTTTTGTTTGCAGGGGTCCCTTGGGCCATGGTCATCTCGGAAATGGTGCAGGGTGTTGTGAATTCCAAGATTCACGCAGGTCTCTCTCTCTCTGCGCATGATACATAAAAGAAACTATAATGTATTTTGGCTATACAATCCTTCCTAGACCTCACACATTAGGGGGCAACTGTTAACACTGGAAAATCATACAGGAGAAGATGAAATTAATTAATGTCAAGCCAAAGGATTTACAGGGTAGGAATACATTATGGAATCAAGAAAGTATTTAAAATCTCTAAGGTTTTGAGAAAATCAAATTTGAACTAGTCTTAAAATGCTAATTGCACGGTTTATCCTTCGAGAAGAGCACCTTCTGCATGCCTTTTTACTCGATAAGTGTGCATTCGTGAAAGTGGCAAAATGATGTTTTCCAAGACCACACAAAGCAAAGGACAATTACTCCTTGCATGAATCCACCTAAGGACAGCCACCAGTGCCTCCTTAGACATTATGTGAGCACACAATGGAATCATACCTCTCCCTTGGGTCACCATCCACCATGTACCAAGGGAAGGAAGGAGGTTTTTAAATCCTCACCAAGGGATAAAGAATGGGTGATCACATTGTTATGCTGGCCATAATTTCCCAAGAAATACCAGTAGTGTGTGACCTGGAGCTGGAGATAGAGGGGACTCGATTATTGGCCACCCAACAATCCTAGTCCATCACAGCGGAGAGAGAGGGAGACTGCATCAGAGGCAGAGCTTGGAAAAACAACATCCTTGCATCGGGACCTATAACCATTGTCTAGGGGCCCTTTGGCAAGTGGGGAAAATTTCTTCTCCATATCAAACGTTTAATCAGAAGAGGCCTAGAGCCATATTTTTCATTATTATTGTTTTGACTCTCTTCAATAGCTTATGTATATTTTTGTTTTAGTTTTTAGTTTAATTTGAGAATAAATTTGCATAATTTTTCCTCTAGATTGTATGCTTTTGAGCTCCACCACTTTCTGCCTGTTACCAATAGTTTATAGGGGTAGACCACACCCCTTAAACTGGTGTGATTTCATACACCTGTGTGTCAAATCCACCACAACAAATGTTTTCTTTCTCTGAAAGTGAATAACTATGGAAATTAGGAGTTCCCTGCTCTCTAGGGTTTGCTGGATTGTTGTTTTAAAGTTTACTTGGTGAGGTCTGGTCAAAAATGTTTATGGTGCGCCCTATCCTTTGATTCTTTCTTAAGCATAGTACTCTTAAAAACTCTTCTTGTTATAGTATATGTTAAATGATTCTTAACTGCCCTTTAAACCTACTAAATTCACCATTTAATGTTCATTTCACCCACCTAAGCTATTAAGATCCATTTGGCTTTATTAACTTGCCCTATGAAACACCCTTGATCTATTGTTGTACTTTTCAAGACCTTTTGTAGACTCCATAGCCCAATGGTTTAAATTTCTCTTACTCTATATGTTCTTCTTGACAACCAACCCAACCAAACAAAACAAAACAAACAACCCTATCATTTTAACTAGCCTAAAATCAATACCCTAAATCAATAAAGTTACATATTTTACACAAATATAGAGAGAGCCCTCTCTGATTCCAGGAAGGCTAGGTCCTAGGGCTCCAAAGTTGGTTTGATGTTACCCTTATCTATTTGGTCTTGCCAATCCAAAAAATTGCAGGGACCTAACAGGTGTTAGGCATGTTGCCTCTTTAAGATGTTAAAAGGCCTTAGTTGCTTCAGGAGTCCATGACAATGCATCTTTCTTCAATAATGTCGTTAGAGGTGTTGCTATTCTCCCATAATTCTTAAAAAACTTGTGATAATACCCTATTAACCTGAGAAATCTGCACAAGTGCTTTATGGTTGTGGGGACTTTCCATTCCTTAATGGATTTAATTTTATTAGGGTCTACCTTAACACCCTCGTGAGATACAATATGACCCAGATATTCCAACTCTTGTACTCCAAAGAAACATTTGGATGTTTTGCATATAATTGTTTCTCCTCCAATAGTTTGAGCACCATGTCAACATGTTGAACATGATCCTTCCAATACCTATTGTAGATTAATATATCATCGAAAAATACTAGCACATTTTTTCTAAGGAAGGGTTTGAAAATGGAATTCATCAACCCTTGAAATGTAGAAGGTGCATTGGTAAGGCCAAAAGGCATGAACAAAAATTGATAATGACCCTCATGAGTTCGAAATGTTGTTTTCGGAATATCTTCAGTCTTCATTCTAATTTGATGATATCCTGAACGAAGATCCAACTTAGTAAAATAAATTGCTCCATGTAATTCATCCAATAATTCATCAATCACAGGAATGGGAAATTTATCTTTAATGGTGAGCTTATTGAGCTCCCTATAATCCGGACACATTCGCCATGATCCATCCTTCTTGTGTACCAATACTACAGGAGCATAGAAATAACTTTGACTAGGTTGAATTATACCCGCCTCTAACATTTCTGCAATCATACGTTCAATTTCGCTCTTTTGGAAGTAAGGATATCTATAAGGCCTGATGTTTGGAGGAACACTTCCTAGAATCAAATGAATAGCATGATCATGATCATGAATAAGTGGGAGTCCTTTGGGAGTTTCAAACACCTTGGAATGATTGTCCAAGACTTGTTGGAGATCTGCAGAAATAGATGATTTTGATGTTGGAACTTCTAGTGAGCATAATTGTGCAATTACGCCTCGCTGTTCTTTCTTTAGAAGCTTTGTCATGACATTATAGCTTATTATCCTTCCTGGCTTCCCCGCAATACCCCGTAATTCGACTTCCTTTCCTTCTGAAAAAAATTTCAAGAAAAGTTCTTGAAAATTAAAAGCTACCGTCCTCAAAGATTGTAACCATTGTACTCCTAGTACAACATCAGCACCTCCCATAGGAATGGAAAGCATTGGATTAGTCAATACATATTCCCCCATGGTTAGCTTGATATTATGGCATTTTCTAGAGCAATTTATAGTTCCTCCATTTGCAACCATCACTTGACATTCCGGTGCTGGGTATAGGAAACAATTCAATTCCTTGGCTACCTTACAATGAATAAAATTATGGGTACTACCTGAATCAATCAACACTATTACCTTTTTCTTCTTGATATGTCCTTCTATCTTAAGAGTTTGAGGAATGGTAATTCCTGCCAATTCATTACACGATATGGTTGGAATCATTTCTTATTCTTCTAGGGTTGGTTCCTGGTGTATATCCTCTTCTTTTGAAGTTTCTTATTCATTTTCTTCCTCCTCTTCACAATCTATGTAAAAAAATTTATTCTCAGCACACTTATGACCTTTAGTGTATTTGCTATCACAACTGTAGCAAAGCCCTTTTGCTCTTTTTTCTTCCAATTTTTGTGGTGTCAACCTCATAGGTTGTGGAATTCTAGGAGTAGAAACACTTCCATCTTTATAGATGTGAGTGGTAGGCTTCCTTGTTGCCATAATTTTACATTCAATTTTTTTTCCAACCTGAATGCCTTCTCCAATGAATCAGGTTCCCAAATGTGAACTTCATGTTGGATGTTATCCTTTAAAGACACTATGAAGACATCAATCATGTGTTCCTCTGGAATATCATGTAATATTCCTACATTAGCATGCAACTAATAGGAATATTGATTTTTGATTTTTTCACCTAGTAGATGAATAAATGGGGAAAGAGACCCATACTTAACTTTAATTAGCATAAAAACCCTCTTGGTATGAAAGGGGATCATTCTAGTAGCTGGATTTGACACCATCATGTGTGAACAAGGGCAATTGGATGTGGACAAAGTCAAGTTTGACCAAGTCAACACCATTCATGGAGAAGAGTGGATCATCAATGCAAATAGCTCAATATGAACAGGGATCAGTTTAAACAAACATATGAGAGATAGCTTGAAGACACTTGGGTGTGAAAAGGGGTGAAGCAGGTTGAAGAGGTCAACTTTGACCAAATGAAATAGTGTGGTTATGGAGGAGTGGCCTTGATGGAGATATAACATAGTTTTGGAGGGAGATTGATCATATGATGTTGGAAACCCTAATGGGTGGGACCAAAGGTGAGGAGGCTCACATAGTTTATAAGGAAGAGGATGGCAGCCATTTGAGGTTAGCTTTATGATTATTGATTTTATGGTCTGCATGACTATTTTGCATTCTCTTGCTATTTAGCAAAGTTGTAGTGCTGCTTAGCACAAGGCATTCTTGTTCCTTCTCCTACCTTGAGAGGCCTCTTGGAGGAGAATTGTACTTTATTTTTCCACATTCAGGCTTGAGGCCAAGCATCCTCCTTTAGCTACAGTGTTATTTCTGTAGAGTATAACATTGTGTTGCAGGGTGTTGTAGTGGAAGGTCCACAACACCACTTCCAGAGCTTGTTTTTCAGAGGAGGAAGCATTGCTTCCTTTGGGAGATCAGTGAGGGAGATTTCTGAGCATATTTTACATCTTGGCACTTGGCCAAAGCATTCCCCATATTCTATAGCGTATTCCCTTGCAGGAACTGTGTCATTTTTCTCAGTATTGCAGCAGCAGGGTCAAGTCCCTTGATCTTGAGCTTGTTCCGTGGGATAAGGGCCAACCCTTCTCCCGAGAGGCTTGCATAAATCATTCTCTTCTAGTCCTTATATCAATAAGCTATATATATACAAAGCAGCAGTATAACTGCATTGTTTCAGATCTAGATCTGCAGATCTGGTATTTTATACTTGTACTTTCATGAAGCCCTTGCCGGGTCATTCTTATATTGTATAAAAAGGAAGAGATCTCCATTTTTCTCAGCCATTGAATGATTGCAAACTCCAAATCTCTTATTTCTTGTAAATTTCTTCATAAAACCTCATTAAAATAATGTTTTCATATGCTTTAGGATTTTCTGTTGGCATAAGTCATGGGGATTGGGCATTTTTTAGTTGTATTGGCTTGGGGAGACCCTTTTATCATGACTAGAGAGATTTGTTTTTGCTCCCATTCTGTATGTGAGATGTATATAGTATTAACTAAGGGATCCAAGTCCCATTTCTCACAGTTATAGCATAATTTCCTGAAGATAACATTTTTATGGTCCATATTGCTACATTTCCACACTTTTGGGGATCATAAAAGGCATAATAAGTTGATGGTGTAACACTAATTGATGGTTATGTGTTTCTCAACACATTTTATGAGTTAATTTCTCACTGCTACACTATTATTGTGTTTATGTATTCCTACATTCCCATTTTTGGATATTACAGTGGTATCAAAGCATAATCTTAGCTCATCCTGTGAGTTCCAGTTAGTATGCTATCAAAATAATAAGAAGACAAATATAAGGAGGAAGATAAAAATGATGGAGAGAATGAGCCTTATCTCATCACTTTTCAGATCTAGGAAGAACCTCTCTAAGGAGGTTAAGCAGACAAAGGAGAAGAGGTGCAATGAAACTCCTAGAGGGTTTCAAGAAGAGGAAGGACCATGCACTTCCTATTCTCATCGAGACGAAGACAAGAAGCATGGAGAACACTTGGAACATCAGATTCTAAGTGAATTCCTTTTTGAGTACTAATCTCAACCTAGAGCCTTCAAGTAGACTCTAGCTTTCCCACAGTTCATTCAACTAGAGGGAGAGAGCAGGCCCTGTAGCAAAAGGGGAATCAAGGGCAATAGGTTTATGTTATATACTTTTGATGGGTCATCTACAACAAGAGATTGGACAAGGAAACTTGATGAATTTTTCCTACTACATCCAGTGGTAGAAAGAGAGGCTATAGAGATTGTAGCGCTGCACCTAGAGGGTGAAGCCAACATTTGGTGGTTCAACCACTTGAGTCATGCAAGAGTGACTACTTTTGCAGAGTTCACTCAAAGGTTGATTGGGAAATTTGACATGGATAAATCAGAGAAGGATGAGCTCTCACTCCCATTAGAGGAGGCATGTACCAGCACTGACACGACTATGGAGGAGCAACCATCCACATCAACATTTGGGGCAACCATCACATTGGAGGGAGGAAATCTTGTAGTCACCCAAGATGTTCCCAATATTCACCAAGGTATGCCTAAATTTCCATTTCCTCTTGTTTCAACAAATCTTATGGAGAGTTGTATACCATTGCATGTCCTATGGGCAAAATACAATGCTAATTTAGAGTAACAAAATTGCACTACGCTGTCCAAGAGTAGCAGTGAAGAAAAAAGGACCCATTCCCAATGGGAGCATTCAAATGGTAGCTTCATTCAGGAAGCAATGGAGAAATAAATGACAGAGGGTAGACATCTTGAGATGAGAAACACTTTCTCCTTTCTAGATGACACTTCTCAATGAGCATGCCATAGCTCAAAGAGAGACTTCTACCTGCAGCAGATCCAAAACCCCATTGGTCTTGGAAGCCCATGCATGAGAAGAAGGTCTCATTAAGAGATCTTATTGGAGGTGCACTTCAACATTCCATGAAGTGAAAAGTTCTTAAAGGGTTTGAGGAGGTTGGTATCCTACAATGGGATGATATCAAGTATTTGCAGAATGAGATCCATCACCCACATTGGGATGAGTGGATGATAGTATGGAGCAAGGGGTTTCGAAACCACTTGCAGATCTATGACACAGGCCAGCAAGAAGCATGGTTGCGCTAGATGCTCTTGGGTGAGTATGGTTACTACCCAAAGGTCCATATTTTATAGTCTCATGCCTTATGTCTCAATGATAAAATGCATAAGAAAATGGCATGGTTACTATAGTTGCTGAGAAGAGAGTTTGGACATCACATGTTATATCTTATGTCCATATATTTACTCTTATTTGGGATATGTCTCATGTATTTACATATATTTCTGTTTGGGATGTATCTCATGTATGTACTTGGGTTTGGAAGGAAGGATAACTCTCACATAACGTGGCATAAAGGAGCTTGTTTCTATTATTTTGATGAGACATGTCACATGTCCATTACTGTATTGTTGCTCCATGACTTGCATCATGATAATTCAAGGAGGCAGCAAGAGTCCTGGTTGTTATGGTTACTATTGGGAGAGTATGGGCAAAAATTTCTCCATACTCATCATGATATTTCTGGAGGAATGTATGGCACATTCAAAGTGCAAAGAGGCTACCCTTCAACATTGAAGGATAAGGAGGGGCTTCCACATAGGAAAAGATTTCCCCACATAGCAGCATGATAGTGGATGACTTTGACATGTGGAATGTCAAGGAAGGGAATCATGGGGTGACAAGAGCCTTTTCACTAGGGCCAATAGCACTATCACTTGAAAGTATGTTTCTATTGATGTTCCAAGGGGAGCATGCGTCCTCTCTTGTTATAGATTTTTATAAGAAGATTCTCATGGGATGACTCATCCATGGACCTCACTTTTAGCTTACTCATTATGCATGGTAAGAAATATATTTATGTATTTATTGATTATTTCATTGAGTATGTACACCTTCTCACCATGTATGTACAGTGCCTTGCTCCACAAGAGGGCAAGATTATTTATGGGCTTCATGGTCATGCTAGAACCAATATCTATGATGGAGATAACCCTTTTCTACATGAATTTGGACAAGTTTTTTTTCATTCTCATTGTACTTAGCTGATATATAATGTTATTTACCACCTCATGGTAGATGTGAGAACATGCACAGTTGTTATCTTGTTGAAAGACCACTTGCGACATGATGATCTAAAGTAGCAGTTGGGAAGACTGCGTTGTATCCACTTGAGAAACCATTGGTATCATCCAAACTTACACATAACCTTCAGCATTTTTCTGATTTGGATGCCAAATGGTGATGATGTGCAATTCATTTTTAGTGGAATGATTTGGGCCAACATGATTCATGACATGGGAGAAAGGATCTTTGGAGATCTAATCTTCTTCTTGCCACTTGAGGGAAACCTTATTGCAGCCCAAGATCAGCGTATGCTCTACACTTATCATAAGTGGAGAGGAAGACAGCATGGGGTAGGCCATTTTGTCTACCATGTTCAGTTATTCATCCCACCTACATTGCAAGAACCAAAGGTGGAGGATATCTTTCATGAGTTTCCATGTTGGAGAGTGACTCATTTTGTATCGATGATAGCTTGGGGGTGGAGGTTCCACATGGGAATGATAGTTCCCAATGCATTTTAGACTCCAAGCCTTGAGAGGACCTCTAGATAGCACATAGTTGCCTCCTTTATTATTTCACCTTTTCATGATGATGGTTATTTGGGTTGTTCACCAAATGCTAGCTTGCATGCTTGGGAGGGGCACTATGGAGATTCATTGTTGAGACAACATCATGTTCCTCGGAGGATTTCATCATAAGAGGATTCTATAAGAGGAGGAGAGGAAACTCTTCAGTTCTATCCTTGCAGTTTCTTGAGGACAAGAAACATTTGGGAGGGGAGGACTGTAATATTCCTACATTAGCATGCAACTAATAGGAATATTGATTTTTTATTTTTTCACCTAGTAGATGAATAAATGGGGAAAGAAACCCATACTTAACTTGAATTAGCATAAACACCCTCTTGGTATGAAAGGGGATCATTCTAGTAGTTGGATTTGACACCATCATGTGTGAATAAGGGAAATTGGATGTGGACAAAGTCAAGTTTGACCAAATCAACACCATTCATGGAGAAGAGTGGATCATCAATGCAAATAGCTCAATATGAAAAAGGATCAATTTAAACAAACATATGAGAGCTAGCTTAAAGACACTTGGGTGTGTAAAGGGGTGAAGTAGGTTGAAGAGGTCAACTTTGACCAAATCAAACATCATGGTTATGGAGGAGTGGCCTTGATGGAGATATAACGCAGTTTTGGAGGGAGATTGATCATATGATGTTGGAAACTCTAATGGGTGGGACCCAAGGTGAGGAGGATCACATAGTTTATAAGGAAGAGGATGGCAGCAATTTGAGGTTAGCTTGATGATTATTGATTTTATGGTCTGCATGACTATTTGGAATTCTCTTGTTGTTTAGCAAAGTTGTAGTGCTGCTTAGCACAAGGCATTCTTGTTCAGGAATTCCTTCTCCTACCTTGAGAGGCCTCTTGGAGGAGCATTGTAATTCATTTTTCCACATTGAGGCTTGAGGCCATGCATCCTCCTTCAGCTACAGCATTATTTCTACAAATTATAATGTTGTGTTGCAGTTTGTTGCAGTGGAAGGTCCACAACACCACTTCCGAAGCTTGTTTTTCAGAGGAGGAATAATTCCTTCCTTTGGGAGATCAGTGAGGGAAATTTCTGAGCATATTTTACATCTTGGCACTTGGCCAAAGCATTCCCCATCTTCTACAGTGCATTCCATTGCAGGAACTGCGTCATTTTTCTTAGTATTGTAGCTAGTAGGGTCAAGTCCCTTGATCTTGAGCTTGTTCTGTGGGATAAGGGCCAACGCTTCTCTCGGGAGGCTTGTAAAGCATTCTCTTCTACTCCTTGTATCAATCAGCTATATATATACAGAGCTGCAGTATAACTGTGTTGTTTCAGATCTGGTATTTTATACTTGTACTTTCATGAAGCCCTTGCCGGGTCATTCTTATATTGTATAAAAAGGAAGAGATCTCCATTTTTCTCAGCCATTGAATGATTGCAAACTCTAGATCTCTTATTTCTTGTAAATTGATACATAAACCCTCATTAAAATAACACTTCCATATGCTTCAGGATTTTCTATTGGCATAAGTCATGGGGATTAAGAATTTTTTAGTTGTATTGGCTTGGGGAGACTTGTTTAGCATGGCTAGAGAGATTTGTTTTTGCTCCCATTCTGTATGTGAGATGTATATTTTATGAACTAAGGGATCCAAGTCCCATGTCTCACAGTTATAGTGTAATTTTTTGAAGATGACGTTTTTATGGTCCATATTGCTGCATTTCCCCACTTTTTGGGGTCATAAAAGGCATAATAAGTTGCTACTATAACACTAATTGATGGGTATGTGTTTCTCAAAAAACTTTATGAGCTAATTTCTCACTGCTACACCAGTATTGTGTTTATGTATTCATGCATTCCCATTTTGGGATATTACATATCAGTTACCCTTATATTCACTTTTTGGAAGTCCTCAATGTGCTCCACCACTGAACCCTTTTGTTTGAGATTTATCAATTGGATAAAGAGGGTGTTGTTATTTGTATCCTCATAAAGTGCTATCATTTCCTCTATAAAAATTGACCAAGTGACAATTTTTTTACAGGAGCAAAGCCATCGATACCATACAAATGTATTTTGTTCTAAATGTAAAGTTTCAATGCATACCTTTTGTGTGTTTTGCACATTATTGAGATCAAAATATTGTTCCATCTATTGTATCCATGTTATACGGTCCTTGCCATCAAACTTCCTCATATCCATCGTTGGAATATGGTGGTTCTTCAATCCAACATTAGATTTTATGAAATCACGATTAACATTTATTTTTTTCTCATCATGAGTTTCCTCTACTATATTTTTGGCATTAGGAAACATTTCTTGTATCAACTATGTCAAACCTTCCATGTCTGCTTTTAGATCATTCTTCATGTTTTCCATGTTGTCTTTCATGTTTTCTTCCATGTCATCCATTCTAGCTTCCATTCCAACTTCCATGCCATCCATATTATTCTTCAAACCATCCATATTTGCTTCCACACCTTTCTTCAAAACTTCCATTTCATTTTTTGTTGCTCTTTGCGAGAGTGAAATTTGGTGCACTTGCTCTTGTAATTTTGACAGATCATGTTGTAATTCTTCATCTTCATGAGTCATAGTAGAGTATTCCAAGGGCTTAATGGTGTTGAATTCTTTTTAGAGGGAATTTTAGAACCCAATACTATGCTCAATAGGCCTTTGGAATCACTTAAAACTGATTTTTCAAACAAGACTTATGCAATTTGAAAAACAAATACACACATTTTTCTTGTTTTTGACGAGCTCGATATTGAAACTGAATTTTATCTGTAATTTAAAATCTTCAATATCTGAAATTTCGTCTTGTTGTAGCCCTCTAAATATTGTTTTGAATGCCACATTTCTGACCTGATTTAGATACTTCAAGGCAAAGTTATGTCGAATCTCCCACAATGACCTAATTATGGACTGGTTCAGTAAAGCGCACTTGTACGACGTGGCCCATCTCACTGTTTCCTCCTTTGGCTTTGAAATTGATAGAAATGAAACTACAATCCGACTTATTGTGGTCACTTTTTACAGAATTCCAATCTGATGCTCAGAGAGAGAGAGTTATGATGATTTTCCCAGGGTCACCTCTTTGAGATGAAATTCGAGAGCCTGAACAAACCCTAACTTCCACAAATCATATCTCTGAACATATTTCGAACCAAGATTTGAAATTTTTACAAGATGTTCCTGAGGATTTTAGATTCTCTCTGTAAAAATTTTAGCTTCTGAGTCTTCGTAGACAAAAATGTATTACGAAAATTCCACGATGACCTGTTTAGGTGAAATTTGGGAGCCTAAAAAAAATCCTAACTTCCACAAATCATATCTCCGAAAATATTACGAACCAAGATCTAAAATTCGTATACAACGTTCCTCAGGATTTCGGCTTCTCTATATAAAAACTCCAGCATTTGAACCTTCGTAGAAAAAACGTTATAGAAAAAATTCCACGATGACCGGTTTGGAGCAGCAAAACCCTAGAATCCAAAGCTCTGATACCAAATGTTATGAAACCAGCTCCAAAAATAGAAGAAAAGATAGATCAACACCTTAGAAATAATCCACTTCGAGGGGGAAACCTCCAATACATTACATAAATGAACAATTCTTGGATGATACAAATGACCAAAACCTCCATTCTATATATAATAGTCCATGGGGCCATAATGTAATCCTAGCAGACCTAACAATAATAATGTAAGGGCACAATAATAACAATATGGGGGGTTACAGGGGTACAACAATGACAATAAGGGGGTCACATTAACAACAATAAGAAACTATACTAGCAATATAGGGACCTAACAGGGCCCAAGTGGGCAATTGTGGCATGTGAACCTGTGTTATGCTAAGACGTGAGTAGTTCTCACAAATGGTTGGGAAAGTTTTGTTTCTGAGCAGTTTATTGAAGTTGGAGATATTTTAGTTTTTAGACATGCTGGAAATGTACATTTTGTTGTGAAAATATTTGGGCCATTTCTTTTCAAAACTATACTTCTTCTTCTTTCATAAAAAGAAACTTAAACCTTTCCACAACCTGCATCAAGAAAAGGTGCCAACATGAGCCTCTGACATGCATATCTATTTCTTCTGATGAGGTCTCAAAGGAATTGATTATGGCCAGTCTACTTCCCTGAGGAATCTGCCTGAATTTTCTTTGGTTCTACTAAAGGGTGTAGTTACTAACAGATACAGGATTGTATGCTCCCTCCAACCCTCATTAAATTGCAGAATATGGATAAAACTCCATAGAAATTCCTATCATTTGCGTAAAATGCCTCGAAACACAGAATGTAGTGTTTTTTTTTTTTAAGTTGTGTGTTATTATGGTGAAAGAAATTATTCTTTTTATTTTGTGCTAATATAGTGAATAAGTGGAATAGTGCTCAACTATATGACAACAGTCTTCAATCATATTCTCAAAATACATGGGTTCTTTGTTAAATGCATAGATACAAGATTTGGTCATATCGTTGCTAGGAAAAATTCAAATGAAAAACCAATACGGCAGGGTTAGTACTGTCTACTATCCCATGAACCCATAAACCCAACAAAAAATCTCAAAAACCTTTTAATAAAATGCAAATTAGTCCAATTTTTTTTTTTTTTTTTTTTTTTTAATCTGTATTGCATTCTTGACACTCGAATTCTTCTAAAATCTGTTCATGGAATTAGCATCCATAAGAGGCAACGCAATGGTAATATAGTTGAATTCTTCCAAAATCTGTTCAATGGAATTAGTACATGTGAAATGGTACATGTGTTATTAATTCATCAATATTTATATTTTTTAAGATGGGTTTTTATAAAGAAGAGGACTTAATTACCTTATACCTTATAAGACTCTTTTTTTCAAAACATTATAATATGTATTTTGAATTAATGTTAAAATAAATATTTCACTTGATAATTTGCAATTATGTTGATCTCAATAAAAATGACGTACTATATAAAGTTCTTTTTTTTTTTGTATGTAAGACCATAATAAAATAATGATAATTCTAAATTACATGAATTTATTTGCATTATTTTCTAAACTTTATTATGTTACAAAAATTCATATTATTCTAGATTTATTATTTTACCATTATTTACAATTTTACAAATTTAAAATTTTAAAAATTTTAATAAAATCATTTGACATTAATACAATTAAAATTTTCACATTAATACAATTAAAATTTTCACATTAATACAATTAAAATTTTACAAATATTTTACACACAATTACAATTAAAATTACAATTGCAATTACAATTTTACAATTTCACATACAATTACAATTACAATTACAATTTTACAAATATTTTACATACAATTACAATTACAATTTTAGAATTTTACATACAACTAGAATTACAATTACAATTTTAAAATTTGTCATATATACAATTACAATTAAAACTACAACTACAATCATTTCACAATAAATTAAATATTACAATTACAATTAAAATTTTACAAATATTTTACATATAATTACAGTTAAAATTACAATTACAAATAGAAATACAATTTTACAATATTACATACAACTAAAATTAAAATTTCAATTACAATCACGACATAATATTTAATAAATATCATGGTCATTTAATTTTAAAGTAATTAATAGACATCACGATCATGACAACCATCATACAAACACCATATTCGACTAAAAAACACATTCAAATTCGCTAACATCATCGTGATCATGATCATCTAACAAAACACAATTAGCATTGTATAACGTCATCACAACATAAACATCAAATATACATCTCATGTCAAATAACTGCTATCACATGCACATCTATCTGCAAGTTGCACATTAAATGAATATATCTAACATGACCTAACAATATACACATCATGATGATCACCAACTTGTAAATTAAGTACAACTGCAACATGAACATAAAATACATGGACCATATATATATATATATATATATATATATATATATATATATAACTGAATAATGTCAAAAATATACAACTGTAATATAAATGTGATGGATCAGCTGGTGGTACGTCATCAATAGCAGTACTAGTTGAGGCCTACTTAGTCAATGGTGCAGCTTCGACAAGCTCAGATACATGTTGATCATCACGTGCCTGTTGATCTGGTACTAGTGCCTCATGCTAATCAGGATCAATTGTCGGCTTCTCATCGTGACGACTTGACATGGTCGATGGTCCAGCCTTCTCATGATCATGAGTACTGCAGGATGTTGTAGGCTACTGACTAGATGTGACCGATGGTCTAGCCTGCTCTCAACGATGAGTGTTGCTCGATGTTAGTGGAGGCTCCTCATCTGGCTTGGCACAAGGTCAAAAATCATCAAATAATTTGTCGATGCTCATGGACTGTCGATCACGTGTTGCGTCTCGACTGTGCCTATAATGTGCAACGATCCTCCTCAGCTGCGTAACTAAGGTCGTAGCTCCTACGACATGCTGCATCAAGTTGTAGATGTCATGAAGCGTGCCTCTCCACATATGTAACAACCTACCATCAGTCTGTATGTCTCTCATAGTAGTAGGCTTGACTCCTGCCTCAACAATCAATGTAGTGAGTTGGTCACCCAACTCCATCCTGTATCTATTACCAAGCCTACCGCGCCTAGAAAAAGTCAGTACCGACATATTAGTAGGAGTAGGTCTCTCTACACCGGCCTCCTGATGATCCTCGACATCTGGCATATCCTGATCATCATCAGGATCCACACCTAGATCATGTGGTGGTGCTGGCATGTCCTTGCCATCAAAAGACCCAATGTCTACAAAATATATACAAGTACACAAAAATAATTAGACAATTTCATTACACAATTTAATAAAAACAAGTTAAAGAACATGTTAGAATAAATTTACTAATATTTAATCAAGAATTTCTCTTAAAAATGCTTAAAAATAAATTATATTTGGAAAATATAAATTAGAGCCATTAGTGGTGAATAATAGGGAAAATGAAGTGACATGGTGGTGAATAATGGGTGATATAATGGAAGCATAGGTAAAAAATGTATGGTAATGAGTGACATTTTGAAATCCAAACACCCACTTGCTATTGCACCAATTGCTCGCCTCAAAAGGCGATCAACCACTTTCCGCGCCATTCTTTATCAAGGCATCATACTCCTTCTGCATCACTTCTTTCCATTCATCATGAGAAACAGCTTCTTTGAAGGAAGTTAGTTCATGATCTGTAGACAAACTCAATTCACAGTTATAAGTAATATCCATATCAACAGGAGAATTAGAATTATCTACATCACCTTTGATTTGTTGAGTGGAACTTCTTGTTCCTGTTTTTCCAACCTCATCAGGACGAACATTCTCCAGTGGCTTTGTCAACCATTTGGGAGGACCTTTCTGAGATGGCCCAGGCTGGTCATTTGACTGAGTTGGGATTGATTCAAGATTCAATCTCCCAATTCTGTCAATCACATCATCCAATGTGTCATCCGTGGTTGTTTCTTCATGTGGGGGAGATAGTGCTTTAGGACATGATTCCACAGTTTGATTCAATATCGGAATCCCCCCTTCAAGATGTGGAATCACATTATCAAATTATTGGAAGGACATTGCATGTGTGAATCTGTCCCGGTGATCAAGTTGCCGCTCAACAACCTTTTCACTCTTGGAAGATTCAAGAAATACGACATCTCTTGCTATCACAAACTTCTTATTTGCTTCATCATAGAGACGATATCCTTTGGAGGTATTGGAGTACCCCAAGAAGATACATTTTCGACTTCTAGCACCAAGTTTATTCCTTTGTACCTTGGGTATCAAAGCATAACAGGTGGAACCAAAGACCCTGAAATGCTTTATCGAAGGAATGTGGCCATGCCACATTTCATAAGGAGTTTTGTTTCTGATTGAATTTGAAGGACACCTATTCTTTATGTATACAACACATAGAACTGCATCAGCTCAAAACATCAATTTTACATTCTTAAAAAACATCATGAAGCGAACCATATTTAAAATTGTCCTGTTCATTCTTTCAGCTACACCATTCTGTTGGGGATTATAGGGCACAATTGTTTGATGTTTGATCCCATGTTGACGAAGATAATTTTCAAATTCGTTTGAAGTGTATTCTTTTCCATTATCAGTACATAAAGAGCCAATATGAGTTTGTGCATCATTTTCAATCCATGCATGAAAATTCTTGAAAGTTTGAAAAGCATCAGACTTATTCTTCATAAGTAAACCCAACACATTCTGATATAGTCATCAATAAATGTCATCATATATCTATTACCATTTGCAGAAGGAACAAGCATTGGGCCACATAAATCAAAATGAATGAGTTCAAGTTTTTTATGTGCTCTGGAATGAGAATCATGAAAATACTTTTTGTTGTGATTTCCTAAGATACAAGCATCACATTGCGTAAGTTTCCTAGGAATTGTAGGCAAACCAGTAACACCATTTTTCTTCAACAAACGAAGGTTGTCATAATTCAAGTGTCAATCTAGCATGCCATAAAAGACTTGATGGAAATGTACTTTCATCATAGTGAGAACCGTATGAAAAGTTTTGTGCACGAGCAGAGGTTCCTTGAATCTTTGCAGCTTCAAAAGTCTTTCTTCTTCTATCCCAGTCATGACAAGTGAGTGATCTCATGCTTTTCTGTCCTCAACATTGCCATCAAACAAGTGAATTGAGGTCCTTGGCCGTCGGATTTCGAACAAAGGACAGCAAGTTTCTCTTTTCAACTCCGGAGGTATAGAACCTCATGTAGGATATGATCAAGAAGACTGTGCATGCATATCGATCGTGCTGCCTTGATGGCTTGAGTTTGGATTTATCTGCGAAGTATACTGCTCCATCAACTTTGTCAGTAAATTCTTCAAAAAAATATTTTCTAAATGTCACGTGACATGTTGCTCATGAATCTAGCAACCAATCATTTCTCCAAGAAGTAAATGAAACATCAACAGGTTTTCGCCATCTATCACATAAATGTGCCAGAACGTAATGAGACATTCAAATTCGGTTTACCTTTGTCTTTGTCATTAGTTGTACTCTTGTCTTGATTTGTTCGTCACGAGCTTTAGATTGCCTCCGTCTCCTTTTCTCCTCGAAGTTTCTTTCTTTGTTCTGGCTTTCCTTCCTCCTCGCCGGATGAACCGAAGCATGTCTCTTTTCTCGGGTGTCATAGTACTTCTTTAGAAGATGAAGGGACTGTCATCTTCTTTTGAAGGAGGAGAAAAAAAACTTTGCTGGAGAATCTCTTTTGAAGGAGAGAAAACAAAAAAGACTCTTTGCTGGAAAATAGACTGAAAAAACTCTTTGCTGCAAATATATTGAATTTAAAAGGACATAAACACTATTTGCTAAAAGACTGAATTTAAAAAACACAAGCTCTTTGCTAAAAACTGAATTCTGCACCAAAAAATATGTGTATTTTTTGTTTTGTTTGGGAAAAAAATTTGTATGGGAAGCAATTTTATGAAATGGTAGGGCGATATGAAATGTTTATGGGAGGGCAATATTGTGAAAATGGGAAGTGGTATGGGAGGGTATTATAATGCAGGTAAAGGGCGTAATGGGAAGTGAATATTACAAATGGAGCGGAGTATTACAAATGGAGCGGAGTGAATATTGTATGAATGGAGCGGAGTGAATATTACAAATGGAGCGGAGTGAATATAGAGCGTTTAAAATGTAATGACAACATATAAAATAGACAACGTTTATATGTCAAATAGACAGCGTATGAAATAGACAGCGTTTATATAAAATAGACAGCGTATATGAGAATGCAATCAACACGATATATAAAAAGCGTGTTATATAAACGATGAATGGACATCGGTATAACATAATGTATGAGCGGTATTGGGGCGTGGTATTGAAAGATGGGCAGTGTAATATATATTGAGGCAGTGTTGTATTGTGCGCAACGTTGTATGGACAGAAAACAAGCGTTGTATATGAGTGGTATTGACAGTGCGTGGTAATGAATATGAACAGGGGCGTATTGAATATGTCAAACCGGCGTAACTGTTGTATGGACAGAAAACCAGGAGGCAGCGTTGTATGATAAGACGACTGTGTGTATTGGAATGACAGCGTATTAAATATATCTGAAAGGGCGTAAGTGATATGGAGGCAGCGTTGTGCGTATAAGAGTCGCAGAGTGCGTATAACTGATATGAATGACAACCAACACGATATGAATGACAATGTTGTGTATAAACGCTGATACCAGTATTGTAAAAACGCAGATGGCTTTGTATATAATCGTTGCAGAAGGGAATGGAGGGCGGTGTTGCATGTGCAGCGGAGGGGAAGTCGATGTGGGAGACGGGTATGGAGAAGAGGAAAAATACACGCAGTGGTAGGATGGACGCAGGGTAGGGGAGAGGGCGCGGAGTTGTGGGATGGGAGGGCGCTGTATGTTGAGAGGTGAGGGATGAATGTGGAATGTAGGGATGGGAGAAAGCTGAGGGAATGGAGTGAGTCGATGGAGAATGGAGGAGGCCAAAAGGCCGTTACAAATTTTTTTTGAAATGGAATCTTTGCAGAATGGCAGAGGAGCCTGCAATTTGCAGTGTTTCAGGAACTGCAGGATTGCAGAGTCTTTAGGAGCTGCAGGAGCTGGAGCTGCAAATGTCAGGGCTATACAGAGAAAAAAATGCAGAATAACAGTCTAGCAATTAAGGGCAGCAAAAAACTATTAATAAAAATTGACTGAGCAAAGGAGAGGGAGTTACACCACAGGCAGAAATGCCAATAGTGGAGCTGGCTTTGATACCATGTCAAACCAGGAGGTAACTCCTCAAAATTAGAATGTGTATTAGCTGAAGAATGCATATGGATTTATACATGGAGGTGAGGCTATTGGGATTCATCTCCCAATTACTCTTGGCCTTCTTTATTTCCTACTATTATTTA